>JAUFSD010000012.1:1200000-1583914 GCA_033030425.1 Verpa conica
GGGATAGAGGGGTACGTGATGGGATATATAATAAAAAAAAATTCCACTAACCAGGTTTGATATCCCTATGTGCATAAGCTCTAATCTCTCCCTCTTGGACGCCATCTCTCCCACTCATAATCTCACTCGTCATCAATGGCTCCGTTGTCTCATCCGTGCCTCCTGATGGTCCTTCCCCTCCGCCTGTACGTGTAGCAGGGTTCTTGAGTCTGTGTTGATGTAGTGCCCTCAGCCCTTTACAGACCCCCAGAAATAGTCTCATGAGCTTCCCCTCCGGGAATACGGTATGGTTGATTAGGTTTGCGTTGATGGCGTCCTGGAGGTTCCCCCGGCGGAAGTAGGGGAGGAGAATGTAGACTGTCTTCTGGGTACCATCGTCCTCGCTATCACGGCCGATAGTGGTGGAGCCACCGCGGCCGGAGTCGGTCGTGATTGTATAGTCGACTGATTTAATAATATTAGGGTGGTTGAAGAGCTTATAGGCCTCGACCTCTTTCATGGCGCGTTGGACAGATTCTTGGCCGAATGGACCTATTTAAGGGGGGGAGGTCAGCTCATTCCAGAATCCCAACACACCACTGTCTAGAGTGAAGCTTACAGCGAATCTTCTTAAGTGCATAAAGCGCACCAGCGTTATCCTGTACGAGGTAGACATACGAGAACCCACCCTCCCCTAGCAGTCGCAGGATCTTGAAGGAGCGGTGGTTTATAGTCAGGTTTGGCGACGAAGGGAAACATGACATGCAGGTCGTCACCGAGTATACGAGGTCGAGAAAGTATTGTGCCATTTGTTACAATGTAGCCAGACGGCGCCGAAAAGAAAGAGAAAAAAAAGGGAGCTGATCGAGAAAGTGGAGTGGTTAAATTATGGGCCTTTGGGAAATCCCGCGCAGCGGTGATAGTTCAGCCGAAGGAAGTAGAAAAAACAATAAATATATAGACGCTTCCTCAGTAGATGTGAAGAGTTCAATTATTTATGTGATGTGATTTTATTGTTCGTGATGCTAATCGAATTGAATTTGTGGATAGGACAGCTCTCTCTTCTCTTCTCAAATGCCCCCGGCAGAGACACAGCCGCGTTTGCGATGAGGACAGTGTATCACGTGATGATTAGCTAATGGCTACTATTTATAGATGGTGGCTATGTCAATGACCTGCTGTGCAGGTTAATTCGACTCGAAATACGTGTATCTTGGCCTTGTTTTACCTTAATTTTACATTTATGATATCCAAAGCTGTACTTTGTGGGGTTGATTACAACCTGATTATGGAAACTCGAGCAGAAGCCCAGCCCACTCCAAAGTCGAAAAACTACATGTACCACTACCTTTCACCTACAGACTTATCGGGAAAGCCTTTCTGGGCAAGGGAGAAATGGCCCGCGGCTCAGCTCCTAGGAGAAGACTAGTATCTTTTATCACTCAAAATCTCCCCCCGCTAACTTAGTTTGTCTTTGTGGGCGAACTCAATGAGCTTGTTTAGGGTATCTAAAATCATTCAAAGCTGTAGCCAGAGATTCCCAAAGGCCAAGCAGAGGTGACTGTATGAGGACGTCCAGGAGGAACCCTCAGAAGACCCCAAAACTTAGCCAAAAGATACACCCTTCATACAAAGATAAAAAACTAGTCTTCCAGAAATATTAACTGAGACCCGTAGGTTATTAATTCATATTAGTGTTTTCCTTCACTAGAGATCCTCAAGAACTTGATCATATGTCATCACTCGTCGTCCTACAGCACTTCGTCAGATCCCCCTATTTTAGCATTAACAACCAAACCAGCCACCGTCCCTAAAAAACCTAAACCCAACTACCACATATAGCACCACAAAACTACTCAATACCAAGAAATTATGCAAATCCCTCAATCATACCCACTCACTCGACCCCCACATGAAACCTTATACGGTATCGAATAGGCATAGTGCGGGGCCCGAGTATTATGGTAGGGGACTTAGACTATATGTAAGGGCTATTGAAGCACTCAGGAGAGTGATCTCTCCTAATCAAGAAAATCTACTATTCCTATTTTACTACACGCGACTCGTCAAGAGGGGGCCGCATATCTTCTAGCTAACTTACCCCGCAAACAGACCGATTGGCTTGCAGAAAGATCAACTCGTATCTTGGCCGGTCGACTAACAGAGTCACACTAGCTCATGACGAAATAAACAAAAAAGAGACACTGGTCAATATGCAAAGTAGATCATCCCCCGGTTATCGCATCTACCGGTATTGGGTACATGTATAGGTGGGGGGGCATCGTATACCTATGGGGAAATGCACCCTATACCCCCATGAGTACCAAGATGGCTGAAACTAGGAGTACAGGATTTCAGCTCAGACTACATGTAAGGGAAATGGCGCTGGGTCTGAGTGGGCTTCTGGGCTTATAATGATCTTCAGGGTAGGCTCATAGAACCATACAAGATAGTGGTTGTGTTGGTGGCTGCTGGTCTATGCTTATGTTTGAGAACCGGCGTCAGTCAACGTTCCGCGGGGTATGGGATTTTATAAATATTTGCTTTTAGATACCGACCGGCCTGTAAACCGTTATGGTTATATCACATGTAAAATAAATACCACATGGAGGGAGAGAATAACGTTTTCGCGAGCTCATATAAACCTATAACCAACTGACGCCATCTATAACGCTGGAAGAGTGGTTACCTTTTGTGTACCCCGAGTCGAAACCCTTTGCCTAGAAGCGTAAAACGTCTCATCCCTCGTTAAACAATCATGCGACCCACAGGTAAATCGCCGCGGATATACTAGTCTCTGTTTGATAAATTTACCACAGATAGAAACAGATGTTTCATAGAAAGGCACCGACTGGTAAACGAGTCATTGAAGGGTAATAGAGCCTCATTGCGCTAAGAAAGCGTAGTGCGCACCCAGCTTACGACGTCACCATACGCGAGAGAGACTATTCGCCAAATCACTCAATGGCCCGATTGCGACAACAGGTCCCCCTCCCCTCCAAAAACGGATCATTTGTGAACATATGCAGGGATTTCGAGAAAGTGAACTTTGTGGCGGGCCGTTACCCACCTACCATATCGCAAGGGTTGGTCTTGACTCCGAGAATGGCCTATCACCGAGGCCGAGGCCGCACCATCAGTAATCACTCGGTCCTACCTTAGGCGGCAAGTGCATTTTTTAGTCCCGCAACTGGTATGATCCTCCAGCCACGCCCTGTTTTTTCGTATTTTGTTTGCTTTTATCGTGACTGGTTTCATGCAAGCCCTTGTGTGTCACGCTTATGGTAAACCTCCGTTGGACGTTGAGGTTGAGTTCGTGGAATGCATGCATGTCTTAGACTTGTTCATGCATACGTATTTGTCAGCCTGGTGCTCGATACTTCGCTGGAGCCTCAAGATATGAGTTTTTTACCTCACACCAGTGGGTTTCCAAAGTTAACGTCTTCTACCATCGGATACTCGACTACTCTATCCCCGGGCTCTAGAGAAGAGTTTTTTGTGACCGGGAGAGTTTGAGTATCCACAGCCAAAGTAATACCAAAGATGGCATCTCTTTAACAGCGCCGGGTACTTCTGTATCCGGTTGAAACTGAGATAATTATCTACCCCACTCATACAGTCAGAGATTCGTATACCTACAGGCATCCAGTATCGGCGATACTATACATGTGAACTGCACTCACGTTCACACCCGCTCCACTCTCACCTCCGGAACCCGGACAGACAAAAAATCCGAACGGCCTTCGTGCATCGCCGGTAGGGTACTTGGACGGTTTAGTCAACTGGTTCCTCAGTGAGCCAATCATAGCAAAAGTCTGTATCCTTGGCAGCTAGGACCCATGCTCGGAATCAAGGCTTTCCGAATAATTTTGGGCTGATGTGACGACATGGTTATTGAAACCCTTAGGAATAAGGCTGGTGATCGCGTGCACAACTGCAACTGGCTGGTTCTAGGATGTTTCCGGGATAGAGACATGAATTGTTGCTGCTTACACCATCGGATGAGAGGAATTCTATGATTTCTTTGTATTGCTAATTAGTGATATGCTCCTAGGGCCGACGATATGTTTGCTGGGTTAGATAATGGATTAGTTACTTACTGATACTACTTCTTGCTTATTTCTCCTCTCCCCTCTCTCCCCTCTCTTTTTCCTGTACCAGTGTTTTTTCTCTTCTGCTATACTTCATTACTGAAAAGGGACGTCGTGGTCTAAATAGTGAGATACCAAGACTCATCACGCCACTAGAGGCTCTCTGCGGCCCTGGACTTAATCTGGTCCCTGTGATTCACTCGATTATCAATCAGCATCTTCTGATAAATTTTTACTTTTGCTTGAGTCGATATATTATCTTAGACCAGCACTCTCAAGCGTTGCGACGTTGAAACTCACCAAGATGTTTGCCGATGCATATCTTGAACCACTAATAGTGTTTAGCATTCTAACTGCTGGAGTCCTATTCAACCGCCGTCGCTCAACTATCGTCCGTGATGGGTCATGGTCACCAACATCCACTTCCTCATCAGAAGGACTAATATCAGGCCCAGTAGTAGAACCACAATGGAGAGAGCGAAAGTTTCTTGGGAGAAAGGTGCGGAGCAGGAATACCGTACGGTGGAAGAATAGTCTTGTCTCTAGATTATTAAGGAAGTTTCCGTTTTTGGTTGAGGTTTGGTATTGGCTATTGGTTTATTGGGTAGGTTCAAACTGCCTGGAAATAATAGAGGTCCGTGACTTTATCTGCGACAAGATCACTGACATGGGAAGCACAGACCTATCAACTCGCCCGTGCCTTCACCGCTGTCACTCTGAAGACCGACACAGTAGTTGCTGCCCGCGAGCACGCACTTTCACTAATCCGTCTTGAACAACGTCTCAATATCTTTTTGGAACCCGCCATCCAAGCGTATTTCCTTCCTAGGCCTATGCTCTTGAAGAGCATCAACCTGATCTACTCGTTTATTCATATCCCCGGTACAATTACCTTCTTAGCATGGCTCTATCATTATGCTCCAACAGCACTTTTTGAGGCCAGGAGAAGAACTCTTGCCGTATGTAATTTGATGGCTTTTGTGGTCTTTACTGCGTGGCCGTGCATGCCGCCCAGGTTACTACCAGAAGAAGATGGATTTGGGTTTGTTGATACTGTGCATGCGGGGAAGGTGGCAAGTGTCTGGACAACCAACAAATTTTGCAATCAGCTTGGTAAGTTTTTTTTTTTTTTTTTTTCTTTCCCTTTCCATCCTCCGTGGAGTCATACGGGAATGGATGGTATAGCGAGATTCTATTATGGTATGAATTATGATTTTTTACTGGCCCCGAGTGGCTCTTATGAATCAACGGGGCAACCGAAAACCATAAATTCTTGCTATGAGGGGAGTCTCACTATGCCGGAGGTGTTATATTGCCCTCTTCGAGGTTTTCTCGCATTTAGAGTTTTCCTCTTCCAGCGCTCCGGTTTCAGGCGGAAGCGATAGAATGCATTTCTGGAAGGACTCAGAAAAAGCCACTTTGGCAACCAGAAGCGAGCGAACGTTTGTTATACCATGACCGACAGGGGTCTAAGTTCCTTTTACCATGTCATACCATGTCTCTCTACCAAAACCCGAACATAAGTGCATAGGAACTGTGCGTATTCCCTCTTCTGAAGCTGCAAAGACCCATAGATACCACGCTATAGCCCTCCCCCCCCCAAAAAAAGTACGCATCGCAGCAATAGACTATTCGCCAACATGTGCACTCAGGAAGTCAATTGCCTCTATAAAGCCCCTAGGGCGCAGCCTATTAGAAAGAAGAGTTTAGTCAGGTTCAGTACTTGAGATCATGGTGATTTTAATAACAGTATTGAGAGTGAATGTGGCAGTAGACTGACTCTGCAAGCTAGTTAGTATGCACTGTTTGTATGCATTTATGTTCAGGTTTTGGTAGTTAGACATGGCACGACATGGTAAAGGAAACTTGGACCCCTGTCTTTCATGGTATATTAAACGTTCGCTCACCAGAAGCCTAGAAGAATGTCTCATCCCCTTTCGTCTAAGACACAAGGCCTTGTTTTGAGCAAACCGTGGAACGGGTACTCTATTTTGAAAGTGGCAATTTGGGGGGGGAGGAGTTTTGATTATGATGTCAACCTGACACTAACAAATCACCGGTATGACTGTAGCGGCGATGCCTTCACTTCATTTTGGATACTCATTTGTAATCGGGCTTACCATTGCGACGATGCCACCAACTTCTTCGCTCCATGTTAACAAACTACGGAGACGACTTCTTCTTGTTGTTGCCGGAATGTCGTACCCATTGATAATTCTGGTGGCTATCTTGTCAACGGCGAACCACTACATCCTCGATGCTGTGGCTGGCTTTTTTGTGGCGTTGATTGGATGGCACATTAATAGTATTCTCTTGAATCTCTTGGTCATTGAGGATTGGGTGTTTTACTTCCTCAGAGTGCACAAGCCCAGCCGGGAAGCGGATCTGGACGGTGCTCAGATTGTCTTTGACAAAGGGGAGGACGAGGAGGAATGGTGGAGAAAGGCATAATGCGGAATGTAATGGAAGGTTTTTGCTAGAGTAGAAGGATGTGGAGCATTTCTTTTGGGAGGATGGGGCTGGAAAGTTGAGGTGATTTTCTTTCAATTTTCTTTTGTTTCCTGATATCACGAAATTTTACGGTGCTTTGTCTGTTTTTTTCTCTTTTCTTTCTGTAAAGGTCATTTGTTTGGCACCTGGTACAGATAATGTTTGTACATAAATGTTGGCTGGATGAGCAAGCACGACTCTATGATTTTTGCAGAATGAAGGGCACATAATTCGGCTGATGGGACAGCTGTAATAGCAGTGCGTGAGAGGACTTGATAATTCTACTCAACAACACACTATATCCAAGAACTCTCACGAGTATCCCATTAAATCCGTTGAACTGATCATGCCTCCTCTTGCTCTTCCTGATTCGCGTGACGCGACTCTCGTATCTATCTGCATTGGGGGTGGCACCGTCGTTGTGGCATTCTTTTTCATTCGGTCGGGACTGCTCAAGGCTTGGCGGATGCAATGCCCCAGCCCCAGGAATCAATGGTCTCGCCGCGACAGGTAAATTTCCTAATTTCCCTGTACTGCCTCCAGCAACCTTCCACCACACTCCCCGTCTTCTTCTTCCCCGTCCATCCCTCCATCTTTCCCGCGAGACACTCCCCTTCCCCAGAGTTCACGCTTCTATCGCTGCCTTCACTTGCTTGCCCTCCATCCTCATCTGAGCATCCATCACTAGGGCTTGTTCAATTTCGCTCAACACTCTGTGTGTTAATTCTCTAACGCGTCATATCATCAACCATCTCTCTCCCCCTCCCCCCCTCAAAAAAATACTCGACTGATCACAATGGCCGAAGACGCGCCATCTCCCCGTCCAACTGCGGAGGAACCTACTGCTGCTGAGACCAGCGAAAATGTCAATGACGCGCCCAAGGCAGCAGCGGCGGCCGCCGACGCGGACAAGCCAGTTGTTGACGCGGTTGTCGCGGAGACAGTAGGTGAAAAGAAGGAGGAAACAGAGAAGGAAGCCAAGACGAATGACGACACGACGGACGCGACCGCCGACGACAACGAAGGCGATAAAGCTGCAGAAGAGCCCTCAAAGAAAGATGATGAGAAGAAAGAAGGGGACGAGGATAAGGAGAATGCAGCCGAACCCGACACAGAGGCTGCTTCTGGTCCCGATGGCTCAATAGATGCGAAAAAGTCACAAAAGAAGAAGTCACCCGCCACTCCTGCGAAATCTACTCCGAAAACTGTAGCAAAGAAGAAGTCTCTCGCGAATCTGAAGAACAACAATACCCCATCGAAAGTCAAGAATGCTGATGTCAACTACAAGCCCGGCATGCAAGTTCTCGCTAAGATGAGGACTTTCCCGCCGTGGCCGGCTGTTATTCTGTCAGAGGAGCTACTTCCGGAAGCCTTGCTGAAGACAAGGCCCAGCAACAAGAACCCGAAAGCAAAGGCTCCATCTACTGAGGTAACCGAGACAAGACGACATTGGCCAGTCATCTACATGGGTACTTTTGAATAGTCAGTGACCCCTTTCTCCTCCGTGTTTCCTCAGAATCTGGATCCTCAAAGATTTGCCACCCCCCTTTGTATCCGCTACTGCAGATGATCATACGTTATTGTTTGCTTTTTGTTGCAACCCACTAGTTTTGCAAGGATGATCAATTCCTTCATTTTTTCATTTTTCTCCCGTGTTTTTGTCGGATATTTCGGGATTTTTATCAAATTATGCATTTTTGCAAAGACTAACATTTTTTTTCCATAGCTCATGGATCAACGTTTCCAACTTGGATCCTCTCACTCCCGAGAAACTTGCTACCCCCCCTACAAACATCAAGAATAAGGGACTTTTGGAAGCCTACACAGTTGCCCAAGAAGGGTTTGACCTGGAAAAGGTTAAGGAACTTCAAGCCAGCGAGACCATGGACGTTGACACGGCTGAGTCAGACGCGGCTGAAGAGCCAGAAGAAGAGGTCGAATCAATGGAAGTCGATGAGCCTGAGTCAGAAGAGGAGAAGCCCAAGAAGAAGGCGCCTAGCAAGAAACGTAAGCTCTCGACATCAGACGAGGAGGCCGAGACTTCCGAGAAGCCCGCAAAAACACCCAAGAAAGCGGCTGCCAAGGCGAAGACACCAAAAACCACTGCAAAGACCCCCAAGACCCCCAAGACCCCAGCCAATGGCACAGCTGCGAAAGCGGCTGCCAAGCCTAAGGCTAGCACGGCAAAAAAGGAGAAGGCCGTCCCTACCCCAAAGAGCTCGAAAAAGAAGACACCTGCGAGAAATAGCAAGGCCAAGAGTGCGGAAAAGGTCGATGAATCAGATTCCGAGAGAGAAGAGGCCTCATCTGTGGTCACCAAGGAGGAGGAGAAAATGGACCCGACTGAGTTTCAACTGAAGCAGGTTAAGGCGCTTAGGGGAAGGCTGCAAAGAGGATTCTTGAACAAGGATGCACCACCAGTAGCAGGCGTGAGTTTCCATGCGCCCCCTGATTTTAGCGGTTTTAGCGATTCTAACCTGTTTTTGTTTTTTTGGGATTTAGGATATGGCCGATATGGCACAGAAGTTTGATGTCCTTGAAACTCTCCAGAACCAAGGAATCGATGGAGAGATCATTAAGGTATGCCTCTAATTTGTAAAGATTTTTTTTTCTAGCTTATTTATTCTAATTCGTTACATAGTCGACAAAGATCAACAAGGTTCTTAAGGGTATTATCAAATTGTCGTCAATTCCCTCAGATGATAAATATAACTTCAAGAGACGCGCCGGCGAGCTGCTTGCAAAGATGAATGTTGTCCTCGCAGGTGACGCAGCCCCTGCGACAGAAAAGACCTTGGCTGTTGGAAAAGAGAAGGATGCAAAGAAAGCTGCCGAGAAGAAGAACGGCGTCAAGGTCGACGAGGCTGCTAAGGACAAGGAAGACGGCTCCGCTGCGGAAAAGGAGGCCGAGAAAGACAAGTCCGGAGAGAAAAAAGAAGAGGTCGCTAGCAAGAAGGAGGACGTTGAGATGAAGGATACTGATGAGAAGGCGACTGAGAAGGTTACCGATGAGAAAACAGTTACCAAGGATTGATGTTTTCCTAATACTTATTGTTCCGTGTGAGAGTTTCGTACAGTCAGTTGGGGGTGAACATCTGTCTGTTTAGTCTGGTGGCATCTGTATGTTGGTGTGCTACCTTTTACCCTATCCATCCCTTTTTCAAGGTCTTGTTTTCTAGTTTTTGTGTTTGGTTTTTTCTTACACATAGCTACATTACTTTTATCCGTTTTTCTTCTTCTCATCGTGTAGTTTCTATCGCTTTCGACTAGCATACTCAGGTTGAGTCAGTCGCTGTTCTTTTTTTCTCTTTTTTATTATGAGTAGTTAGTGGGTAGGGTAGGATTATTCTTTTTTAGTCAAAACAAAAAACAGATGAGTGGAAAGCCAGCGAGTTCTTTTTTTTTTTTGATGATTTTTCTTGGATCGAGAATGCGTATATATAATAATCCACGATTCCTTTTGTTAAATCATGTGTTGCTTCTTATCTTTTTGGTTTTTTTTTTGTATGTACATAGACTTTATTTATTTGTTTACATGTTTACTCTAAGGTGCTCAAGAGAGAGTGGTTGATGTTTATTTAGGAAGCCGTAGGAAGAAGGGGGGTATACATGTAGTTATGAAGTATGTACCGTAGAATTATTTAAAAAATAATCACCCATGTTTGTATTGTTTTGATTAGAAGTCACTGGTATATTACCCCGTAAGATCATTTCCTGATCTATTCAAGTGACGGAATCATGATGTATTCTAGTGGGGGCTGAGGAGAAGATCTATAGTAGGGCGAGCGGGAGAGTAACAAAGGGGGGAAGGAGGAGGATGAACCTAGTGGTTCCTTTTGCTAGGTTGGAAATGATCAAGGGCAACCAACCACTTAGGGGAGGAAGAGCCAATTGTGCGCACGACAACTGCCGGTAAATAGGTTACATCTGCCGTAGGTTCACTCAGTCACTCAGTATAAATTACCCTCCGGTTGTGTTTGTGGGTAATAAAGGGGGGAGAGTGTCTCGTTATGCATGTATGCTTAGCGAATGCATGTTCATTAGGCTTTAGAATAGAGTGTGGTTGTCCTGAGTGTTGACCACCTCCGGGTGGGGGCCCTTTTTTTCTTATATTGCCCTTTATTTGGCGGTGGGGGGTTCTTTCAGTCTATTCTTTTTGAATGCTTCAGTAGAGATATGTATCCAAGAAACTGTCCAGAGTACTGTTGGGACAGTAGAGAGTAGATACATCTATAACATAACTCTCTCTGACAAGATGCACCCAACTACCCTAACCCTACAGCTGCACCTCAGCCCACACTCACTCAGGTGCAACCAAACATCACCAAAAAAGCACCCCGCACAAAGCTACCCACAATGTCATTCTCAGCCCTCCCAAATGAGATCCTCCTGCTGATCGCCGAAAACCTCCTTCCAAAGGACCTACTCCGCCTCCTCCGAGTGAACCACCACCTCTCAATCCTTCTGCTCCCGCTACTTAACGACCACGCCGTCCGCGTCTACAAAGGCTTATACGCATTCCACTGGGCCGCCAAACGGGGGCAAGAGAACCTAGTCCGACTACTCCTAGCCAGAGGCGTCAGTATCAACGGGTGCAACCAATGGATAGACTACCGCGACGGCATGGCCGGCGCAACAGCACTCCACTGGGCAGCATGCTACGGCCAAGCATCAATAGCAAGACTCCTAATCGAGAGCGGCGCCAAAGTAGACCAACGAGACTCCCGCTGGAGAACCCCTCTATTCTGGGCAGCCGAGCGAGGCCATGAAGTAGTTGCAGGCATCCTCTTGGATAACGGTGCTAGCAAGAACTACGAAAACCCACTCCAGGAGACAGCACTCCAACTCGCGGCCGAGAGAAACTATAAAGATGTTGTGAAGCTGTTGTTGGATAGAGGTGCTATCCCGGATTATCCGTTGAGTACTTCAACGGGCCGATACACGCTGTTGCATAGTGTTGATTTGGAGATTGTCGAGTTGTTGCTCGGCAAAGGGGCTAATATCGATGCTACTGATATCCGTGGACTCACTCCGTTGCAGAATGCGATTATTGATGGCGAGGTGCAGAGGGTCGAGTTTTATCTGAGGAAGGGCGCAGATCCTAATATTGCGGATCGGGCGGGGAATACGCCGTTGATGATGGCTATTAGGTCTGGGTCGCAGAAATCTCAGGAGTTGTTGATAGAGCATGGTGCGGATGTTAACCTTGCGAAGAATAAGGAGTTTGTTCATCTTTGGATGGTTGGGAGTGGGTGTTGTTCCTAGTACGTGCTTCTATGGGGGGGTTCTGTTTTATATCATGTGTAATGTTTGTGGGTGGTTTTTGTCTTTTTTTTATTATTCCCTTCTCAGAAAAGGCAGTGGAATTAAGGGTACAGGTGAGACAGATTATTGAAGGTGGAGGTGATCAACCCAACAATAAAGATGATACGGGATGAAACGAGAACAGTGTCTCTGAGTGTATTAGGAGAAACCCCAATATATTTATATTGATGAACTCGTATAAAGAGCTTAATTCCCATGCACCTACGCACGAAGTCATAGATTCTCGCTCGTCCACCACTCGAGCGGGTAACCTCCCCAACATGCTACCAACCAACTATTAATAGTCTATAGAGAGACCACGGGTCGGCATATCAGTGTATATATATTTGGGATCCCGCAAGTCAATTAATAACCAGTCAACACAATTCTGATACCACCTACGCATAATATACCTCTACACACAATAAAAAGGGAGGGAGTATATATATATATATATACTAGCTAGTCGGAGACACGCATATGCACACCTATTAATAGAGGACGCGAAATTCACTTTTGCATTCTCAATCCGTGTAAATCATCAGCCCAGAAAAGCACCCATTCATAAAACATAGTATACGAGCTGAAAAGAAAAAAAAACAACTTAGATATTCAATTATACAGTATATCAGCCACTTTTGTACATACATACATCCCTCTCGTATTCCACTATGATGAAAAATATTGAACTTAATCACCCTAACCTTACATGCAACTTCAGCCTTGACGCCTAGGGCTGTCAACTCTACCATGGTCATTGGGACGCTCATCCCCCGGAACGAGCCCTCTAAATCACTGATGACCTCTATGGAGCGGGTTCTACTAGGTAAATTATTGTTTTAAGAGCCTCCTCACCTAACTTCTTACATCTTGGTGTTTCGAATGTATGGTGTAATCGGTCCTAAAAGTGTACTGATATTTTAGGCCGATATTACAACACCAATAATAGGTGGGTAGAATTTCCCTAAAAAAAAAAACTTGGGAAGCCTTTTGATGTAGTATTAAAGGTCTCTAAGTTTTTTGTAGACTACTGGGGGCTATGGTTGTTGTGGAATAAAGCCTCACTTTTAGGGTGTGAAAAGTGCCATTTGGAATAAGTTCTCTATTATACATAGGACATGACTAGATATACCCACAGCGATTTTCTAAACTTTATGTATTAAAGAGGCTGTTTTTTATGTATTAGAAATACTTTAATATTTAGAATATAGCACTAGAGGTTTTTTGATAGTATTATACAAAGATTTGTGTTTTTGAGGGGGAAGCAGTCAGTAGAGTTTGTATATTTGGGCATACTTGAGCATAATTTGGCACACTTGGGTGTTTCAAATCTCAATTTAGCTACATAGTACACCTTTCAGGCCGTGCGCACCATATGTATTATAGGGCTACAATGGCTTTTTTTTCTCCATTTCTTTTTTTTAAATCTTACTCCGTTGCTCCGGGTAGGTGCATTCCGGGATATTGGATAACGGCGCTAATGCGAATGAGAACGCTTTTATTAGTGAGATGATTGGAGCTTATGGCCTAGTTGAGAGAGGGGGGGGAGGGCGGCTGTTGGGAAAGAGGTGCGGTTGTTAATAGGACTACTAATTGAATCTTTACACGCTTACGCTATGCGCGGTCATAATTTGTAGCTGGGCTGTTGTTGTAAGGCGGGTACAAGGCGGGTGTAGATTTCTTGGGTATGCTGCTTCGAGCGGCTGTTGTGTCTGGGAGTGGGGACTTGGTTGTTGCTTGGTAAGGGGAGGGTAACAATGTTGGATGTAAGGATGGTGATTTTTGGTTTTGACCGATAAGCTTGTGGGGTTTATTGGTAGTATATCGTGGGGTTTGGAGGAGCTTTTACACTTTGGTATGGTGATGTTGGGTGGTGCTATTACTGTGGGGCATAGATCTACAGAGGTGTCATGTACTTATGCTATATGTCAACGGAAGCCTGTTTTCTTTTCGTTCTTTAGTCTAGGGCGTAAGAAACAAGAAGAAAAAGAGGATTGATTAGTCTTATAGGGGCGGGGGTTGAGAGATACCGATACAAGAGCAAGTGGGTGTAATATCCCTATCCAATCGGTTTAAAGAAGTCACCAGGTTCAGCTGGGAAGATTACTACTAAAAAGACTGATAAGCGGTTTGATGAGCATTGTGCTTTTATGTTGTGTTGGTTAGCTAGTGCTGAGTAAGAGGCGCTTGTGCCAGTTGATATTACAACCCACGGGTCCCATGTGGTTTATGAGTTGAGAAACCCCCTCCAGCGCGCTTATACAGAGTGCGTTTGTAGATTAGGAGTTTAAATTTGGCTGCATGTGCTTCTTGTTCCCTCTATATTTTAAATTTACATTAGGCTTAGAAATAAGTAACCGTTTATGTCTTCTATGACTACGGAGGGGAAGGAAATACAATGATTTCGGGGTTTCTGTCTCTATATACCGAAATGATAGGTTAGTATGTGCTGTATATAATTTGAGGACTAGGTCGTTTCCAGAGGGGCTAAGAGATATTAATTAATTACTAATAAAGTATTAAATCGTGTCATGAGGTATCACTCGATCAATATATAATGAGCTTGTTGTAGATGCTTCCTAATAAGGATAGCTGATAGGCGGTTTCATATATGAGTCACGTGTTTTTCCTATTTGCTAGGTTTGAGGACCCAGGTAAAAGGCATACCATATGAGGGTTTAGGGTTTTCTCTTTCAGAGCATATATCGATAGATCTCTCTATCTCTTTTAGACAATCAATTCAGCAGGTTATTACCACAGAGCTGTCGCGTGTTACAGTATGAATGAATTAATCATAAATGGAGCCCTAGGGCTTCGCGTATCGCAGAATATAGAGCGAAAACGGTAAAACTACTAATCACTTACAAGCTCAAAGACTTACGAGAAACATATGTATATAATTAATTGTTCTCGTATTAATAATTAACATATCACATGAAGGTACCTTCGTTACTAGCGCTACGTTCTAAATAGACATAAAATACAGTACTACAGATAGAGTACATATGGGTATAAACAATCGCTCTTTGAGAATTTAATAGAGGCTACGTACCAAGGGAATCATCGATTCAATGGAATAGAAAATAAGGAAATATTTAAAAGGGACATTACTAGGTCTGGTAATTATCATTATCTTCTAGCCTCGGGCCAGATAGATTTGAGGTAGGCTGCGAAAATCGCAGCAAATAGGCAGAGCCAGATGAGGGAATACGGAAATGTGAAAATCCCGGGGAGCCCCTTGAGGGTCATTTGGGCCTCGTTCTGCCTAGAGTCATCCTGGTTGCCCTTGCTCTTCTTAACCTGATGCTCACGCTGGACCTGAACCTGATCCTCACTCAGAATCTCAACCTGGCTCTGGTCCTCATCCTCATCCTCGTATTCATCCTCATCCTCATTCCCGTCCTCGTCCTCGTCCCTATCCTCGTCTCCGTACCCATCCTCATCCTCTTCCCCATCCTCGTCCTCGTCCCCATCCTCATCCTCCTCTTCATATTCCTCCTCTACCACCTGATTCGGAATTTTAGTAATCCTTTGCTGACGCAATTTATTCTTTTGTAACTGCAGTCTGGTATTCTGTTGCCGAACCCTGACCTCTTCAAGTTTTTGAATATTTCTCAAGTCCAATTCCCGATCTTCACTCCTTGTCTTTTCATTTTCCATCATCTGGCGAATCGAGGCCATATCTCTAGCAGATACATAGCCAAGAATACCTTTTCCATAATTATCCACAACGCCAGTGTTGGCGCCTCCTTCCAATAAGATCTCGACAACAGCCAACCTATCATTTGAACTAGACATAAAGTCACCAGACCTCAGCCCAGGCACTGACGTAAAATGACGTACTTTCGCCTCATGATCCAACACAGCATAGTGAAGAGCAGTAGCCCCATTACTATCCCTGAAATTGACATCTGCGCCCTGCTCCACCAATATAGTAACCGTCGATAACCTTCCATCAGCAACAGCAAAATGCAACGCGGTGTTCCCCCCATATCTAGTCTGCTTATTCATTTCTGCGCCTCCCTCCTTGATCAACATCTCGGCGATTTCGCCATGTCCGCATTTCACAGCATAGTGGAGGGCAGTCCAGCCTTGTGTGGTCTGGGCATCGACGTCAAGGCCTCTCTGGATAAGTGCGGAGACAACCCCGCCGTGACCTCCCTCGGCTGCGTAGTGGAGTGCCGTTTTGTTGTTTTCGCTGGGGTTGCATGTAGTGGTGTCGACCCCGTAGTCGAAGAGTGTCTTGATAAGGTCTGTGTGTCCGTTTTTTGCAGACCAAAGGAATAATGTCATGTCAGGCTCGTCTTGTTGGATTGCGTATTCAAGGAAAGGGATTATATGGGAGGCTGTAGCTCGGTGAGAATCGTTGATAGCGCTCTTACTGTGGTTTTTTGCGACAATTCTTTGTAGTTCTTGGGGTATGTTGAAAAGTGACATTATGAAAGTGGTATTATTATTAGGGGTCAAGAAGACGTTTTTGTATAAGGGTTTTTTTTTAGCTTTTGGATGGTGAGATTGTTTGTAGAAGGCGCAGGTGCTTGAACACGTAGAGATGGAGGATGAACAAGGTGAAAGGAGGGAAAGAGATTAAATAAATAACCAATTGAATAAGAGCAGTCACAATAGACTACCCTGCCCTGTGTTTTGGGGAGATTAGGGCTTTGATATGTCTCAGACAGTGACTAGCTTCTCGGATAGCAAATAGAATGCTGTTATTGCAAGCCCTAATTGAGCCTCCACGTATAGAGAGGCTGTGAGATGAGTGGTTGTTGGTGTAGATGTTTTAGAGGCCGTGGGAGACCGGCACCTTGTTTAGGTAGTAGTGCTGAAGAGAGTTGAAGAGGAGCTAGTAGTAGATATTGGTTGTATCTAAATCAGGATAAAATGTTTCGAAAAAGTAACTTTTATAAAGCTGTGGGTTGTCTAGGGGGGGGGGGGTTAAGTCTGGATGGAGGGAAGTGGGGCAAATGCAGGGTTTATATACAAATCCGACCGCTTTTTCGCGGATAATTTTTGGATGTATGTAATCAGATGCGCTCCCCCCTAGTCAATAGACACCAAGTTCAATAGGACTTGGCTATAAGGGGATAGAACTATTCCTATTAGGTGCTTTACTTAACCGGAAATTTTCCATCTAAGAAATGAAACAGCTATCATTAAGTAGACTAAGCTTATCTTGTGAAACCTCAGTTGTCTCCGACCTATAAAAAAAGTCATTGCATTAAAACCGTAAACAATATTTGATTTAGCCATTAAAACACTAATGATCCTAGTAGTGAAATTTTGTAGTGTAATTAATTAAAAACGACGATCAATGCCACTTGTGGTAACATCTTCATCTGTCGGTCTAAATATTATTACAGCATACTCAAAGGGTACGATGCTGCGCGCTATGGGCCTACCGTAATCTCTAGGCATGTATCACTTAAATTAGGTAGTATTTTAGGGAGTTCAAGTTTTGGGATCTATAACCTAGACCAGAAGAAAGCACATTGGCATTTTGTTTATTTCAGGTAATGATAGACCAGAGCCTACGTGATGTTTTGTGATCTTCATATCTCTGTGATAGAATGAACGCAGTCCTCCGTATATTCTACCTTAAATGGATAAACTACATGTATGTGATGTTTCTATAGAGGGAGGTTTACTACGATATGTGAAGTGGTGGAATAAAGTATATATTTTAAAGTGAGAGTTACTAAAAACAAAGAAATACTCGAAGGTAATACAACTGATCATTGGCCCCCAAAAACACAACTGTTGTGAGAATCTTTATTTCTTTGACTAGTTTGCCTGTACATCCATATCAATTGGCTTATATAAAGAGACCCGCCCGCCTGTACCAACGAATTGCCGCCCTACCCCATCCGTAATGAAGGAGATCTAACTGTACACCCCACCATTGCCCTTAACAAAACCCCAGGACCCCATGAAGAAACAAAACAAGATGCCTTCAGAAACAAAAAGAAAAGGAAAATAGAGAAAAGGCAAGAATATGTATAGTAAAGGTAAAGAGTATTTATGTTTGCTCGCCCATAGTAAACCAGTAGCCCCCAACCGCTGACTTCCCTTCCCCTACTCCACGTAGAGTAAAGTAGAATGATTCGGATAGAGTACCGCCAAGGAAAACAAAAGAAACCAAGATCAAAAGAGAATGGATAGGACATAAGAAAAATAAAGAGAAAGAACCACTTCGATCAATAGTGTTGAGATCTGAATCAACTCCCCCACTCATCTTCATGTCCACCTATTCTTATGGCCCTTATTAGTGCCAGAATGTGGTGTGACGATTATACAGGCCTCGCGATATTCGGGTCAAATGCATCCGGAGGAATATTTCCAGCCGCCTATAAGTCATCACTATGTTAGCACCCTAATCTCTCCTAAAAACTAGATAGAGGGGAAGGTATACATACATTAGCCTGAACAAACGCCGTCCAGCCTTCCTCCAAATCCCATCCAGTCTCAGTTAGACACAATTGCGCCCATTCCATCTTTAAGCCTGATCGTCTCGCGAATTCGTAGCATTTCGCCATGTTTTGTTGCTCTATTTGTTCTGCTGTTGGTTGCTGTATAATGGCTTCTTGGCCTGTGTTCATACCTGCCGCCGCGATCATAGGCATTCCCGTTGGCACTGCTACAGGGGCTAGTACTTCAGGTTCCTCTTTCCAGCTTTCAAATCCGCCGTAGGATCTAACAACGAGAATATCATTCCCGACCTTCACAGCTCCGTTTGCATCCGGTCTTAGGATAAAAGTTCTATCGAAGCTCCTTTTGACGATTTTATCGTCATTCGACTCCTCGAACTCGCCATGGACGCAACACATCACACCTCCAACCATAATACCTCCAGCACCCACTACTTCGATCGGCCATACGTCAAAGCTCCATAACTCTTCGTTTCCAAGGTTATGTCGAACAGGCGGTAGCTCATTCCAGATACGCCCAATTGCTTCGGGGCCATTAAAGAGGCGGCCAATAACGAAACCATTCGAGTTGTTGTGAGATATACGAGTGAGATTGCGGGATCGAGGAATATATGGATCCCACCATTGACGTAGACCTTGCTGAGATTCGACGCGGGGGGCAGAGGTATTAACAGACAATGAGAAGGATGAAGCAGAGTCATAAAATTGTGATAATACTGTGGCTTTGTCGGAGTCGTAAGTTGCAAAGAACCTATTATTCACGAGTTAGCAGCAAGCTATGGGGGGGATACCGAGGTATACATACGTGGATAGAAACCCCATGGCGACACCATGGTCATCTTGTAAGAATTTTCCCTTAGTCTTCAATGGAAGCACTGGTCTTCCATTCTCATCTACTGCAGTCATTCTCCCCACTCCAGGATTTCCCATGCGGCGACTGTCATCGCCGATTTTGACGGTTGTCCGGTCTAAAGCAACGTTATCTAACATCTGGAGTGTAGGGTATCTCCTCATTGCCTCCTGTTTGTAATCAGGAAGCCTGGTCATTGGGTTCCCTATCAGCACCAGTTGTTCTAGATTCTTGAATCTATTCTTCCAGGTATCCAGTGCATGCCAGCTCTCGATCATGTTACCTTGCAAACTCAAATTTTTCAGGTCTGGGAAGGTAACACTCAAGGTGGTCACAGCACGATTATCTTTCAGTGAGTTGTAGGCGAGAGATATGCTATGTACCGTATCACGTTTCTGCTGCGCAGACTGAAATCGTTTATCCGCGATTTGCATTAATGCAGGGAACATCTTACTTGTCGTTGAACTAAGCTCAAAAAATCCGTTCTGCTTGAGAAGTGGATCTTCACCGAGTTTGCTTAGGTCAAGGAATTTTGTATCTCCGTTATACCTGTTGGCGAGAACCTGCTCAAGGGTCTTGATCGTATCGACCGTATCTTTGCTTTTTGGAGCAGCTTGGGAAATGATTGCATTGCTCCGAGTCTCGATAGATGAGGTAATGTTGTTGAGGTTAGGTGCGGTAATCCGGAGGTGTGCAGATGCGAATACGACGTTGTCCCATTCGAGGAGGGAGCTGATCTTGCTGAGAGGGAGAAACACAATTATACGGTCGCCTTGTCTTTGGGTCTAGATTGGTGCACAAAAAGGTTGCGAGATAGGATCGCTTTAGTATATGGTTCTTCCTAAGTTTTAAATTGCATGTGAAAATGAAGGGGCTTTGCAAATTCGCGACATCATTTTGGCCTTGTTTTTCTTCTCCTATTTTCTTCGAGTTTTCGCACGACTTTTTGGACGTTTTTTGGGTTTTGTCTTTTCGAGTTGGGACTTTGTATTCGGGATAGTATACCATGATGCCACGCAATGAGGATACTTTGGTAATATCGGGGGAAACTTCCAGAAGTCCACAGGTCTCGCAACATCTTCGAAACTCTCCCCGCTGCCAAAGCAAGCATCGTAGTAGTACAAAAAAAACACCACCCAATGGCGGATAGGCGCGAAGAAGAAAAACGATATATCCACAAAATGATGCAGCAGAGGATAGATGGTGACTAAAAAAGGAAATTTTTTTTGGATTATCAGTCTTACCTTTCTAAACTTTATTCCGCTCTTCCTCTCTAGAAAGTTCACACAATCATCTGGAGTTCCCCTACTCTCCTTCCAGCCTTCAACCCTCGCCTCAACTGTAGGCCCTTCATTTCCATACGACTCCCCAGGTCTTCTGCCTGGCGGTTGGTAAACTCCATGCCTTGGTTTTGTTCCGACTGGGTCCCTCCTTGGGTTGCCCCTCATAGCCCCACTACCACCACCTCCTCTAGGTCTATCTGACGCGGGCCCTCGTGGTGGATTTGAACCTGGACCTCCTCCTCGACTGAAAACACCTCTACCGCGACCACCACGTCCACCGCGACCACCCCCGCCCCCACCACCGCCAGCGGGACCATCCATGTCAAGATCTCCATCACGATCAACTCTGACACGGCCGCCAGTGCGTTTTTGGATACCACCACCACCGCGTGAGGTCCCCCCCCTAGGACGAAGAGCGGTGGAGTTCATATGCAGGCCAGTCGACTACGTGCGAAGTAGCGAAATTACGCACGAAAAAGCAGGATTTTCTCCCGGTCTTGACAGTGATTTTTTTAGCGAAAACAAGCTGCTGTTGATATAAATGCTGCGCTACTATGTGGTTATGGATGGGAGAGAATTTCCTGTAATTAGCAAAACTCAAAGATAGACATGCGACACAAAGAAAACCTCGCTAGCGCCAGGAGCAGATGAGCTGGCGGTGGGACGATGGGGGGCAGATTCTCCGCATTACGGAACTTCAACGAACTCATAAATCCCAGCTAGACAGCCACCCAAAGCTCGACCTTCTATGGCACCCCGTTGGAGTGGTTGATGGTGCTGGTACATACCTTGTTCAGAATTTGTGTGTACGCGTTGGGAGACTGGTGGATAGCAAGTTCCGGGATGGGAAACAGATAAGCAAACGATGATAGAACGGCAAATGGAGGATATTCTTTCGATGGTGGTAGCAGCAGGGGAAGCTTGTAGTTGTAGCTTGAGATTGATGATGTTGGAAGAGAAGAGGGGGAGAACAAGGAACACTTTGCAGATTGAATGAGAGCGGGAGACGTAAAGAGAAAGTGGCGATGATGCGAAGGAGCCTTGGCACGTGTGTGACTCAACGCGTGACACGAGTAGGATAAAGACCACTAAACGCCTGTATTAGGTAATCATATGGGGCTGACCCGACACAGCCACACACGCCCCCTTCAGGCTCATTAGCCCAGGGTTTGTACCACCCCGTGCATCAGTTGGTATTCAGGCACAGGTTCCTTACTTAGAATTGCTCGTTACAACAACGGTGGCCTCTTCTCTGAGTATCGTATGCAGGTCGACACTGGCATTCAACCTCAGACAGACCGACAACTTCCTCTAATCCTTTCTTCTGTTCCCCTCCCCGCGTCATTCCTTTCTCTTCTATTGTTCTAATCCCTCTAACTGGCGGGATCTCTGCTTTGAACTCTCAGAATACAAATACATTCCTAAATTAGTAGCAGCCATGGGACGAGGCTCACGGCTGACCCGTTTGGACGCATTTACAAAGACGGTTGAAGATGCGCGTGTCCGCACAACGTCCGGCGGTATTGTTACGATCTTCAGTATCGTTGTTGTTTTTGTGCTTGTTGTATCGGAGTTCAATGATTACCGGAGAATCATTGTGAGGCCAGAGTTGGTGGTGGATAAGACGAGGGGGGAGGTTTGTTTTTTCCCCTCCATTTGTTTCTCCAAGCTAGCCTAGTAGAGGCGACTGGTCCTAAGCTTAGGATAATAGTCCTCAGCATGGAGTTTGTGCGCACGCTATTCAAAGTACCTGTGCTGACTGATATCCTTTTTAGCAACTCCCAATTAACTTGAACATTACCTTTCCCCACGTCCCATGTGAGCTCCTCACCCTGGACGTAATGGACGTGTCTGGAGAGCAGCAGTCCTCCATTACTCATGGCATCTCACTCACTCGCCTTACCCCGTACCCTGAGTCCCGCCCTGTCTCCACCTCCTCCCTCAATCTCCATGACGACTCCGCCTCCCACCTTGACCCCTCCTACTGCGGAAACTGCTATGGCGCGCCAGCCCCCGAGGGCAAGAATGGATGCTGCAACACCTGCGAGGATGTCCGTGAGTCATATGCGAGCATTGGATGGGCCTTTGGCAAAGGGGAGGGTGTTGAGCAGTGCGAACGTGAACACTACGCTGAGCGTCTCGACAGCATGAGAGAAGAAGGCTGCAATATCGCTGGACACCTGAGTGTCAACAAGGTTATTGGTAACTTCCATATTGCGCCTGGAAAGTCCTTCTCTACCGCACAGATGCACGTGCACGATCTCAATCAGTACTTTGCCTCCTCCAAGGCACACACTTTCACGCACACTATCCACTCTCTGTCCTTTGGCCCCGAGCTCCCCAGCTCCGTCAAGCATCAGCACAACCCTCTCGACAACACAAACCAGTCTACTGATGAGCGCTCGTTCAACTTTATGTATTTCATCAAGGTCGTCTCAACCTCCTACCTACCTCTCGGCGTCACGGAGACTACCGAAGGTGCTGGAACTGGCGCAGTCGAAACTCACCAGTATTCTGTTACTAGCCACAAGCGTAGTCTTATGGGTGGACAGGACGCGGACCATGCTAGCACCGTTCACGCGAAAGGAGGAATTCCGGGTGTCTTCTTCTCATACGTAAGTTTCCCATCCACACACCCAAGCTAGATCTTAAGTCGAAACTAACACAATATAGGATATCTCACCGATGAAAGTCATCAACCGTGAAGCCCGCGCAAAGAGCTTCGGTGGGTTCTTGACAGGCATCTGCGCTGTTATCGGTGGAACATTGACTGTCGCTGCTGCAGTTGATAGGGGTGTTTATGAAGGTGCATTGAGGGTTAAGAAGCTACACCAGGGTTAAGTTTCGTGGTGGTAGGAGGAGGTGCAGGCACGAAGTGAAGGGGATGGCAAGGTTTTGGGGTATGCGTTGCATAAGACGTTTCATCACGATATGGGTCATTTTAGGCTGGGTTGATTGGGTTGTGTATTTGTACAAATTTTTCTTTGCTTTATTCTGCATTCTTTTTTTACTGACTTGCCGTGCAATGCGTGGGTATGTGGAGTAAAAAGTAAGAGAAGGAAACGGTGCTAGTGGGAAAACGTGGTTAAATGATATCATTCGTTTTTTTATCTGGATCTCGCGAGTTTATGTAGAACTGAAGAATTGCTGCGTTTTGTTCTAAATTAGCTCTGAAACGTTTAAACCAGAGGTTAGACAGTAGTATATCAAGAGTGTTGAAGTATTATGAAATTCAGCAGAAAGTCAAGCTATCACATGGGACGAGATGAGAATGAGATGAGATGGAGGGATGCGCCGAGTGATGACCTGTGATACATCTCTTGGCTTCCGTTTCAGCCAGTATACCATAAACTGTTAAAAGATGCTGCCCCCCCTAAAGTGGCGGTGGCTCAACACAGAATAGCAGCTTTGTCAACTAGAGCTAGCCAATCGAGAATATTACAATGTTGGCCCCACTAGGGGGGGCAGTTTTATCAACTTATGGGATAGCCCTCACAACTAGATCTGAGGTCAATCTACCATAGGTAGGTATTTTTACTAAGTATTGATTTAAAAAAAGATAAGACCCAAAATGGGATTAGGAGTTACTTTATTAGCATTGCATTCACGATCGTATAATCTAAAAATACAGAATTTACTTATGCGGTATGTTTATCCCTATTCTCTTTCATGTGGTTTCCCCCCCCCACGGTGATATAGCTCTGTAAAGACATGGTTTGATACATCGGTATATCCTTATAGGACATATAGCCTTATAAAACAAATAATACTAAATGTTGGTTAAGGGTTTGAGACTGGGGGTAAATAGGGCACTCATGCCATGGTGCTCTCCTCTCTCAAAACATTTGTACCTATTTCCTAAAATATACTACCGCTTTCTATAAGAAAAACTACTAAAAGAGATGAGGGTATTCTTACCTGGTGATAGCTTTGTATAGAATTTCACTGGGCTGCTAAGTACATCATTGTAATTATAGAATGAGTGATATGCGTAAGTGAGGTGATATACTTAGCTGTATATCGTTTTTCTTTTCCCGAGTCGGTGAGCCCTAGACTGCTGATAATATGGTTACTCTAGGACCTATGATATGGTTCTAGAATATTTTGGTGTGTTCTGTTTGGGTAGCGTGTAACTGCATACACGAGATATATCTTTTTCTACATGTATATATTTTAATAGAGTCTATGAATTGCCACTCTTGGAATGTGATAGAGAAGATATCTTTGAAAACCAGTAAGTCCGTTATGCCTCCGTAGACTAATGGGTGCTTGATTATTCATCGATCGGTAATAGCTTTATTCTGTTTATGTTTGGCCTGCATTTCACCCTTAATGTATGGGGTTTAGAGAAGATATCGTACCGTAGGGTAATGTAATTGAGTGTGTATGGAAAGGGATTTAATAGTGGAGGTTCTCTAGTTGATTTAAACTCTATAGCTCTGTCCGACACCGAATATTGACTAAGTAGAGCTCTTTTAGTGCTGGTGCAATGTATAATGTTTTACCTAGCTTAGTTTACTTCCAAGAAAGTTTTTCTTAAGGCGGCTGTAGAACCGCTCCTTCTGAGAAATATATACCATAGGGTCAATACCCGTGCGCTAAAAGGTGTAGACTATGGTCGATGGCGTGGAATTTCTTTTATAACTTCTGATATGGTTGCTAGCTCTGGTGTTCCTCTAGAATGGCGTTTCCTGAGATATAGGAGAATGTCGCTCTATGTGTATGCTCAATCTTTGGAGCTAATAGAATTACTCTTCTACTTCTCAGCTAAGGGGAACGCCTACTTGTGACAGGTAGCGATGTTTAATATTTCAGGCGCTAAAATGCCATGCGTCTCCGTGGCTGTAGGACTTGGCCATGACCGACGTATTGTGAGGTTTAATGGGAATAATATCCTAGATTTGATGTCGAAATTGGCCATGGCTGTCCTGTCATTAGGTTTTTAGTGGGATACATATCTTGGGGCAGAGTGCGTAGGAGAGTTGAACTTGAGGACTGTATAATGCGTGATTAGTTCGGTCTTTCAAAGATAAAGACGAGGAGGATAGGTAACAAACAAAGCTGCTTAGAAAGTATTGTCTACTTTCGAGAGGAATATTGTAATAATCTAACCTCCGGCTCCTTTAATTCATTGATTTTATAATCTAATATGGCTCTCCTAATTTTGAATTCGTGTTGTAATAGTTTGTTTTGTGAAGAGGGGAAAGGGTGAGGTATTGGCCTTCGTTGAATGTCTAGGGGAGGTACGGGATGATAAAGGATATTGTTTGCTAACAAATATCGGTTAAATTTGATTTAAAACAGATCACACAACCAATAGCCGTCTCTTGATTGCTTATAGCATTAGCGGTACTTAGAGTAGTGCTTTGCTTTGGGTATCCGCTTTCGAACCCAGCCCAGCCCGTCTCCTATACTGAATGTACTTATACTAAGGAACTACTGTTTTCTGCTCCTGTATTGAATTTAGGTGACTTGGAAAATAGTTAGCTAGATTTGTTAAGGGTTTGAAAAAACAAACTACTTTTAAGACTGGTGATTTTTACCGACTTGTGATCAATTATAGTAGTTTTGTGAAAAGTGTGTTTTCATAAACGCCTCATATAACACATTTCCCTAAGATTTAGATTATATGTCTGTTTTTATCTGATAGCATGATGTAGTCTCGCTCCTGAGCTAAGGTTGTTGAGTGGTGGGTGATTTTCTGTGAAGGTGTTTCGCCGATCACCGATAAGAAAGCTTAACTTGGCACACATCTGATAACGATAAGGCAAGACAGATTTTCCATCACACACCAACAATCGATTGTTTACGAGTTTCGCACATCTAATTTTATGGGGCAGGGAAATTTTTTCTCTCCCTTCTCCAGTTTGAGAGATTCCCGCGGGAGCTCCTCCATGTAGTGTGACCTCAATCTGCAGGAGGTTGGCCGGAGTAGGAAAATTTCTGTTTGGCTTTCAGAGCCACATTTCCACTGATTTTCACTTTGACTGCATCTGAAAATTTGAAAGTGCAGACACCGCAGTTGATGTCACTGGAGCGCATGAGGGCCATCTGGATTAATATTTAGAAGCGCATGTGCTCTAAAGTATGAAAACAATTGAAAAGGCCGTTGGACTCAATTCTCGCTCCTGACGGTCTCTGGACGTTCAGTGGTATACGAGGCGGCTGAGTTTCCAGTTCATACGCTACGTTGAGTTTGGGTTAGGCCTCTTCCCTCCACTATTTCGCTTGCTCTGCCTACCCTTGCTTTTGCTGTTGCTGGTGGGGCAAGTAGCCACGGGAAAGGAAAAAAAAATTGTTGCAGGGAATCCTCACAAGACGACTGAAAAGAGTCACCAGCTCTCCTTCTCCTCCCGCTTTCTATTCTACCTTCCCACAAGAATTACCTATCACTTTCATACCAGTGAAATTACTCTCATCATTAGCAGGTTGCTTCTTTTTCCGTCATCAATTGACCCCTCTAGATAAACTCTGCTTTTGCTGCAATGGCTCTGGCTCATCGACTTGCCCTGCGCTCTTTGCGTCAGGGCGTGACGTCGTGTGCGAAGCCCTCTCGTTCAATCTCTTCACTATCTAGGCTTCTCTCAACACCTCCAGTTGCAACACCATCCCCTCAAAGTGCACTGAAAAGTAGCAAGGGATGGAAATCAATTCAGCAAGCCCGTACCTTCTCTTCATCGGTAAAGTTGCGGGAGTCACAGAAGGCTCCCTCGGCACAGGCGTACCTTGCTTCTGGGGCAATTGAGGGCAGCAATGGCCTGGTAGACGTTAACAAAGTCCTGGTTATCGGGAGTGGTGGATTGAGCATTGGACAGGCAGGAGAATTCGACTATTCCGGTAGGTATCTTTTCTGCTAAAATTGAATTTTTAGACCCAATTCGACATCTGGAAATGAGTCATGAGATTGTAATTGCTGATGAGGGTTTTCTGTATAGGCTCTCAAGCACTCAAGGCCCTCAAGGAAGCAGGAAAGAAGTCTATTCTTATAAATCCTAACATTGCAACTATTCAGACATCACACATTCTCGCTGATGAAGTCTACTATGTTCCCGTTACCCCCGAATACATCTCGCACGTCATTGAGCGGGAAAGACCTGATGGTATCCTGCTCACCTTTGGTGGGCAGACCGCTCTCAATGTTGGTGTCAAGATGGAAAAGATGGGTGTCTTTGAACGTATGGGTGTCAAGGTTTTGGGAACCCCAATCAAGACTTTGGAGACCAGTGAGGACCGAGATTTGTTTGCCAAAGCATTGAATGGTACTGTAAACTCCAAAAACGAAGCCCCTCGGAGAGTTATAAAGCGATTTTTTACTAATGTTAAACTACAGAAATCGAAATTCCTATTGCCGAGTCAATTGCCGTAGAAAGTGTTGATGCGGCCCTAGAAGCAGCAGAGACTATTGGATACCCTATTATCGTACGTTCTGCATACGCTCTCGGAGGTCTTGGATCTGGCTTTGCCAATAACAAAGAAGAACTTCACGATCTTTCTGCACGTTCCCTCTCTCTTTCTCCCCAAATCCTCGTTGAGAAATCCCTCAAGGGCTGGAAAGAAGTTGAGTACGAAGTCGTTCGTGATGCATCAAACAACTGTATCACTGTGTGCAACATGGAGAATTTTGATCCCCTGGGTATTCATACTGGTGACTCTATTGTCGTAGCACCTTCTCAGACATTGAGTGATGAAGAGTACCACATGTTGCGCTCTGCCGCTATTAAAATTGTTAGGCATCTGGGAGTCGTTGGAGAGTGCAACGTGCAATATGCGCTCCAACCTGATGGTCTAGACTACAGAGTTATTGAAGTTAACGCTCGTCTTTCTCGATCCTCCGCTTTAGCTTCTAAGGCTACCGGCTATCCCCTTGCCTACACTGCTGCTAAGATTGCCCTCGGTCACACTCTCCCAGAGCTTCCAAATGCAGTCACCAAGACTACTACTGCTAACTTCGAGCCCTCGCTCGACTACATTGTTACGAAGATTCCTCGATGGGACTTGAGCAAGTTCGCTCACGTTAAGCGTGATATCGGATCTTCTATGAAGTCTGTTGGTGAGGTCATGGCCATTGGACGTACCTTTGAAGAGTCTATCCAAAAGGCTATTCGCCAGGTTGACCCCCAATACCTTGGTTTCCAGGGAGGAGAGTTTGAAGATCTTGACGACACCCTCCGCAACCCTACTGACCGCCGATGGCTCGCCGTCGGTCAGGCTATGCTACACGAGGGTTACTCTGTTGATAAGCTCCATGAAATGACTAAGATCGACAAATGGTTCCTGTACAAACTTCAGAATATTGTCGATAAATACAGGGAACTCGAGGAGGTTGGATCATTGTTCGGCATTACTAGAGATCTTATGAGCTCTGCCAAGAAAATGGGATTCTCAGACAAACAGATTGCTAAGTGTGTTGGCTCTACTGAAGATGAGGTCAGATCTCGCAGGAAGAGATTTGGAATCACGCCGTTCGTGAAGAAGATTGATACTCTTGCCGCAGAATTTCCTGCTGATACCAATTACCTTTACACCACTTATAATGCTTCTTCGCACGACGTCAAATTTGAGGAGCATGGTATTGTTATCTTGGGATCTGGTGTGTACAGGATTGGTTCTTCTGTGGAGTTTGATTGGTGCGCTGTGTCCTGTACTGTTGCTCTCCGTAAGATGGGAAAGAAGACTATCATGATCAACTACAACCCAGAGACCTATTCTACCGATTTCGACACCGCCGACAAGCTCTACTTCGAGGAACTAAGTTACGAGAGGGTTATGGATATTTATGAGCTCGAGCAGGCTGTTGGTGTTGTTGTTTCTGTTGGTGGGCAACTTCCGCAGAACATTGCACTCAAGCTTCAAGAAAACAGTGCAAAGGTTCTTGGAACTAACCCAGAAGATATTGACAAGGCTGAAGATCGTCACAAATTCTCTCAAATACTTGATAGCATTGGGGTTGACCAGCCAGCGTGGAAGGAGTTGACAAACGTCAATGCTGCCAGGGAGTTTGCGGACACCGTCGGATACCCCGTTCTAGTTAGGCCTAGTTACGTGCTTTCTGGTGCAGCCATGAGTGTTATCAGAACTGAGGAAGAGCTCGAACAGAAGCTTCTTAATGCCTCTAATGTCAGCCCAGATCACCCAGTCGTCATCACAAAGTTCATTGAAGGCGCTATGGAGATCGACGTTGATGCTGTTGCATCTGGAGGAAGCCTGATTATCCACGCCGTCTCTGAGCACGTCGAGGCTGCTGGTGTTCACTCTGGCGATGCCACCCTTGTCCTTCCCCCGGTCACACTTGACCAGAGCACCATGGACCGTGTTAAGGAGATTGCTCAGAAGGTTGCCAAGGCGTGGAATATTAATGGACCTTTCAACATGCAGATTATCAAGGCCAATGAGGGTGAGAAGGTCGCACTCAAGGTCATTGAATGTAATCTCCGCGCTTCCCGTTCATTTCCCTTCGTCTCTAAAGTTCTTGGAACCAACTTCATCGATGTTGCTACTAAGGCCCTTGTTGGAAAGGACGTCCCCGAGCCCACTGATCTCATGGCTATCAAGCGTAACTATACTGCTACCAAGGTTCCTCAATTCTCGTGGACTCGTCTTGCTGGTGCGGACCCCTTCCTCGGTGTTGAAATGGCTTCCACCGGTGAAATCGCTTGTTTCGGAAAGGACCTCTTGGAGTCGTACTGGGCTTCCATGCAGTCTACCATGAACTTCTCTGTTCCCCAGCCCGGTAGTGGTCTCCTCTTCGGTGGTAATACCAACAAGACTGAATTGGTGGATATTGTTAAATTGCTTGCCCCAATGGGATACAAGCTGTATGCTGTCTCTAAGGAGATCAAGGAGCATCTTGAGAAGAGTGCCGAGGGTATCAGTGTTGAGGTTATTGAATTCCCCAAAACTGACAAGAGGAAGTTGAGAGAGGTGTTCCAGAAATACAAAATTTCCGGTGTCTTTAACCTTACCAACGATAGAGCTAAGACCTTGATTGATGAGGACTATGTCATGAGGAGGAATGCGGTAGACTTTAACGTACCTTTGTTTATGGAGCCTAAGGTATGTTCTTGCATCGATCGTATGTTTTCGGAGTTTACTGACGATTTGGATAATTAGACTGCTTTGTTGTTTGCAAGGTGCTTGGAGGCGAAGTTACCCTTGACTAAGGAGATTCCCGGTGAGGTCAAGAGGTGGAGCGAATTTATCGGTGGGAAGCCGTTGTAGAAAGGTATTGTAGGAGGTAGTGGTGTTGAGGTTAGGGGTTTAAAAAAAAGCCTGGGTTCAGTTTCTGATATCAATTTCTTTCTATTTTTTCTAAGTTCATACCATCTCCAACTTTTTGCTTTTTCTTTTGCGGGGGCTAAGTGGGAGTGGTGTTCAGTTTGTGGTTCGGGCTCTTATGTATGTAAATTCTCTTTGATTTAGCTAGTGTCAAAAGTTTTGGGGGGTTTTCTGCAATAACTTTGATTTGAAAGGTGTGCTTCTCCTTGAATTTGATTGTCTTGCCTTATTTACGGTTCTTTCAGTATGTTTCTCCTCGTCTTTCTTGAGCCTACAATTATACTGAGGGGGTTCTATGCTATCTTCTCGAGATTCCTAGGAATAATAACTGTTCTTCCCGGAAATAGATAACCTTGAATCATTGCCATGGCTCTTTCAGAATTATTATTCCTCCTTCTCACTCTAGCAGACGTTTTAAGTATCAGGATCACCCGAAAATTTCCATGTATTATGATTAATTAACTCATTAATTCACTAGAAGACAAGCTCAGCTTTAATCGGGTGGTAAAGTATGATTCTAGCCAACATAGATATCTGAAGGTCAACTCTGGGATAGTTGTATAGGATCATGTATGTACAGCGTACGGCAAAAAAGATTGAGAAACCAGGTTCTGCTAATAGGGTCTTTGTCAAAAACACAAAGAACGAATAGGAACGCTGATTCTCGTGTCCCGCGCTTCCCGATCTTTCTTACCGTTCGGTGTACTACGAATTAAGTAGCCAACATCAAGGGGATTAGCGATTAGTAAGCTAGACTACCAAGTTTTAGACTCCTATCCCGCGTAGCAGCTCCACCCGTTGCCATCGATTGACAGAAGCCCCATCTTCGCCTCCACCTCCACCATAGCAATAACTCTTCTTATCTGGTCAAATATATCAACAGCCCTCAAAAGACATGGAGGAGCTTAGTGTCGAAATACTTCGCGGCATCATCAGCTATATTGACTCAAAGAGAGATCTTCAAAACCTGCGGCTAGTGCAGCGCTCATTTGCGAACGTCACGAACGAATTTCTATTTCGCGTTATCAATATCGTACCACCCCTCGGGGAAATTTCTTCAATCCGCGAACTATCTCATAGAAAGGACTTGGCCCAGTATGTGAAGGAATTGGTTGTGCATATCTATAGCTGGGTGGATTTCGCGTGGACGGAATACTGTGAAGTTTACAGAACTAGCCCACATACAGTAGAGGAAGATTTGGAAATCTACAAAGCCTACCTTTTTGAAGAATACCTAAGAAAGGACCGAGGCGTCTTTGGCTTCCAGGGAACACCCGAGTACACGGTCCTACTTTCAGAGTGTTTTCAAGGTTTTCCAAATCTTAAATCGGCCCGGATAGCAGTAGATCCCTCTTTCTACCAGGCAGACTACTGGGACTACCGCAGAAATGATAAAACTATAGAGCATTTAAAAACCCTCCACGGCGCCGATGGCGATATTGATGATATGAATTCGTTCTCTGTAGTTGTAAATGCGGCTTACACCACCGACCTGGAGCTTACATCCTTTAGTGCAAACTTTTCAGCTGAGCTATTAACTAACTCGGAGCTTGGGAGTCGTGCCGCATCCGTTTTCAGGAACTGCAGAGCACTGGAACTGATATTCAACGGGTGCGCCAAAACGGTACCGCCTTTAGGCAATAGCGCCATAGGTAATCCATTTCTTAGTATTCTTTCTCCAGCAGTCTATCTAGAAGAATTGAAAATCAGATTCTGGGATGACAAGGATTATACTGAAGTCCTGCCGATGAACTATCTGGGCGGGGGACATGTCTGGCCCCGCCTAGAAGCACTATTTTTGGAAGACCGGCCTATGGAGATCCATGTACTTACAGGCTTTTTAAGGCGGCATAAAAAAAACACTAAGAAAGGTTGTTCTCAGGCCTACCCTACAGGAGGGGTTTTGGTTAGATATTGCGTTGTTTATGAAGAGAGAACTTGACCTTACAGAGGTTTCTTTCATAGATTATGATATCCGTTCAGAACACAATCACATTTTGCTAGATGAAAAGTACTACTATTATGTCTGCGGAGTTAAGAAGATGGTGGATTATGTCCTCAATAGAGAGATTGTGGATATTAGTATGGAAATGGGTATAGATAGGTGTCTCTTCAGCCAACTTTCTCCTGAGGTTTATGATCATTGAGAGCTGGGGTTAGGTAAACACTTTTTATGTATAAATTTCAAATCTCTAGGATTCCCATGTCGATAATATCTGCTTGGGCGATAGCTAAAGAACAAGGGTTGAATTGTGTCATAACACTCATCTCTCCATTATGGAGACCATAAAGCCAAATAGAATTTCTCAGTGCGGATTTTATTTAGATAGAGTACTTTTTTAAAAAAGAAAATTTTTCTGCAAATTGAACTCTACCACTCACGTAATCTTCTCCGAGTCTTGCAAAAACTCATAGTAGATGACTACTCCCGCTATCAGGGTATATCTAAAATATGGTCTCAACTCACTGATCGAAACGTGCAACTTGAATGATACTAAAACTTTCGAAATTACCTAATACATGAAGCCTAATGCTGTAAAGCCTCTCGTTTGAATCAAGAACCAGTAGAGTAGGGGTAGGTAACTCCAAAACCACCTTTATTACTGCTTTCCAATGTTGTTGGGTATATCTAATAGGGCTATATATTATTAGTGAGAAATTTAGAAGTTGCGGGCTTGAATGTAACCCTAATTAAGTGGTGTATCCTACCATCATGATGTATCACTCGTAGCCTAGAGTGCCTAATCCAAAAGATAAAGGCTTACTATAATAAGTATGTTTTGCACTATCCCCTCTCTTACTACTTTGATAAAAAAAATTTCTAAGTGCTGCCAATTAGACGTGGGGTTTACCTAATAAGCCATCTTGCCGGGTTTTCTGGTGATATTTTAACGTAGCCTAGCACTACACCGGGAAGCATCTGATCTAATAACTACTACTCATAGCTTTTGGCTGACCTACAACTAACTTTTGGAGCTCGTTCAACAATTATAGGGTGTTATCATGTCGAGTGATTCATTATGATCTTGTGCATGTACCCTAACTATGATATAGTGGGTCTGTCTCCTAAGGTCACTATACACTATATGAAGTATGAAGACTAGCCTACTAGGTCCGATGTATTTTATTTTTCTACCACTGTATGGTCCGCGGGGGTTACTCCTTGGCTTAGGTGAGGTTAGAACTTAATATTCGGATCGATTGCCTTGTGCTTCCACACCATGAATTCGACCCGAAAATTCTTGGCAGTACATACATAAATACGCCTTTAATAAAGATATCTTCGCTAAGAACTACCTAGATAACTCTCGATTATTTAATAGCGGCAGGGTATCAGGTGCGGTGTTACCCACCGGGAAGGCTGTTTACTCATGACACATTTTCGGGAGGATATTAGAATATGTTAACGGTTTGGCCAAGTAGCACGTTGGATTCTGACGGTTGGTAGCATATTTCCACGGGACGTGCTTTTGTTGCACTGAATACCTTCCTAAATAGGCGCGTTATTAATTATAGGGGGGTTATAGTAGCTGTTATCTATATACTTTGGTGATTTTCTGAGTGTTTGGTTAATCTGAAGGGAAATACTTCATTTATACATATATAATACGGAATAGAAACTGTAGTAGAGAGATCTATACTATGAGAGTTATTTTACTATAAAAGGTAATATCAATGAAGCCCTGTAGTACTAAGATCAATAGATATAGAATCTATATATAATTGGGATGTATCCCTCTTTAGGGAACATGTCGCTACTTTACTTCCTCAGCAAACTGGTTCTGGCAACAGCCCCCCCTATAGCCATCCACCACTCAAACACCAGAAACTCCACTCCCATTGAAGGACTTCTCCCCCCATACTGATATCTGCCTAAACTATTATCAAAGTATGGAGTTTACGGAGAGCGGATATATTATTGTGCCACGGAATATTCTCGACGACCCAATTAAGTCAGACCCCAAAATATTCCGAGGCATCGACCAGATAAAGAAGGACCTAGACATATTCTGGATGGAAGTGGGTGTTTTGGTCCAAGCTCAGGCAGATCTACACTTTGACCCTCTTAGGCGCAGCGACATCAAAGCCGAGCAAGACGCTTATTGGGCAAGATTTGAACCTTGGATTACTACTGAGGCGAAGCGTCAGATTGATTCACTACTGGAAAGGCTGGGGACGTACTTTACTACAGAAGGTTATGCAAAGGACTTTGCGACAAAATATCCTAAGGAAGAGTACTGCCTTAAGTATGATTGTTTTGAAATTATTTATAGGCAGTATGAGATCTTGTGGAACTTCTGTACAGGATTCGCCGAGCTTCGTAAGGGTGATATTCTGCGTTCACTTCAGCCGCAGGGTAAAGGCTCGAGGAAGCTTATTGTTTCTTAAGTTATACTTGGATTTATACCTCGATCTGCAGCTGTATACTTAGATACTACTGATCTAGAATAATTTTTGTTTCGTATTTTATAGGGTTTTCTAGTGTGTCACATAACCCCGGCGTCGAGCTATTACATCCTAGTCGTGGAACTTTTATATGTCTACTTCTCTCTCCTTAAACCGTAACAGGTTTTTCAGGACTCTTAATACCCTGACTGCTATTAGCTATAAGCTATTGATATTATGTCCCAGGCACTAGCCCGGGTATCTTAGGTGAAATCTCTGCCTTAGTTGGCAGTGCCATAAGGCTATTTAAATATTAAACCTTCTCACCATATATCTGGCAATATATAGGCGTATATGGACCATAAACCTCACTTGGAAGTGATCCAGGTATGTTGAAGTGCTCTCATGTAGTTAGGAGGAAAATTGTACTAGTGGCCCTTTCTGGGATAGCGTAGTAATATTTCTACGAGAGATCACATGTACCTAGTATACAGTGGAATCATAACCCACCTGCTATACCTAAACTAGTAACTTGAGATGAATCTTTTATTTAAACCATCAAAAAGAAGGAGGAGAAAGCAAACACGAAAGCGAAAGCGAAAGAAGTGAGAGGAACAAATTTGAGTCATTGACTGTGGCATGTGTGTTGTACACTGTTCATATCGTCAAGACTTAGAGAATCTAATTCTGATATAACCTTTCTACTAAAGGTAATAACAAAAATAAGACCCCCAACTGAAGCTATAAAAAGCGGTATAGGATAAACTTTTTCCCAAGAGAATGGAGGCAAACTGAAAGTATACCATCTCAGTCTACCATACTCTCTGTAGGCTGTGGAGTCGGCGCCGTTCACCGGTAGGGTGGCCATATAAAGTAAAATTCCTGCAAAATACCCAACTACCACCCCAAAAAGGAGACCAAGGGCAACGTAGGTAGCTCTCCACAATGGCGCTCGCGTGTCGCTACTGCGTTCTATATCGAGTCTGTACCCACCTGAGTACTTGTAGTGATTTGTAGTGCTTTCTACCAGAACCATAGGCATTGCTAGTAGGATCCTTGTGATTGCTGATTGTTCGATCTCGTTTTCGCACTCGATAACGATAACGCCTAGTCTTTTCTCAATCCAAGAGCCCAGCAACAAGCTAGATAGTCTTGATACGACTATAACTGTCAGAAAGACGGTCACAAAAGCGAGTGTGTAGAACAATGTTCCACCATATAATGACCCAAAGATAAATGTAAGGAAAACTAGCATTAAAGCTTGAAGGTAGCCAAACAACACAATCACAACAGGGTGGGTCCGTCCTTTCTTGGCAAGTCGAACTACAACAACCATCCCATGTGGGTAGAACAGTCTTTCCCAGAATAGGTTAAGGTGCTCGGTAATTCTGCTCGCTTTCCGAATAAGTGGCCATCTGTAGAATGCTTAGGTTGTTTTCAAAACCATGGTTTACGTAATGGTTGTGGGGGGAAGCCAATTGATTTTTTACCTAAAGAAAGTCCTTATGTCTTTAACAATGTAATATATGTTCTTCAAGCTTCGACACTCCTGAGGGGTCCGGATAGGAAGTTTCCAGTGTTCTGCTTTAATTGTGGCTACTGAACACTCCTCACACCCACGTAAGACCAATGAATCAGGCAGCGGGCTTAGATGAAAGACTTCGTTTGCGGCAAAAAAACGGGACGTGGCTAATGTTCGAATGATACTGGAAAGGAAAGCTGCACTCCCAAGCCACAGAGAAAATAAGTCTATATTCCAGGGACATGACCAGAGGAACATTGTATTGTCGATCGCTGGGAGACCACGAGCGAGTACCGCAAACAAAGCACATTGTAGGATTCCAAAAAGAGTAATTATAGCGATAATTGTAATTCTCTTCGGTCGCTGGCCCTCTAGAACCAATTCTTTGATCCTCCCAAGCGTAAGTACTGTAGAAGGCCCTCCAAGAACGTATAAGTCCTGGAGCTCAGCTATTGATGCTGCACCCAGGGCTGGCACAGCGGAACTTCCTAAATTAATTTATTAGTACCAGTTCTATGAGGCCAAATAGATATTCTCTTTTCTTACCATATAATGATATGATCTCTTTTCTGCACAACTCTTTTACACTCAAAAAATTACTTTTGGCTAGAGTGACGATACCTCTATTATACAGCCCTAATGTCATGGCAGCGGTAATTAATGCTAGCTCAGTATTGAGAAGCATCAAAGATCCTATGCTTGCTGTTGGTAAGGGCCCAAAGCTCAACAAGGCTGGAATCAAGGCCATGAGAGTGGATGCCACCGCTGACCCCAATTTGTCGAATTCTGAACTGACCTCCAAATAACTGTTGTATAGCGGTCGACAAGATAATGGAAACCCAATTCCCGTTATCCCATAGTAGTAGGGGTCACTAGGGTTGCGGGGGTCGTCATACATTTCAGAAGAGGGATCTGTAGCAGAGAGATCCGTGGGAGAAGAGGAATTCGTGGGAGAGGAATCTGCAGGAGAATAGATTGCGGGTAGAGCAGAAGCGCCCCAAACCATCAAAAAAAGAGCCCATGCTATAGCTATCCATGAACACGATGCCCACACATGGAACTTAATACCCCCCATAGCAAACCTAGGAATTAGGACACTATATAACCACAGTATGAATTTTATTGAAGTAGAAGCTGGTATTTCCAGACCAGGGGTCATAAACGATTATAGTCGATTCGAGAGAGAATACTATCTATACGGGCTTAGTTCTAGGTGCTGGGACCACGGAGTAGGAGCGGAGAAACCCACCTTAGATTTTTACATAGACGGGCTTTGAAGTTCCTCATGGGAGTCTAGTGGTATATATATAACCTAGTTGAGGATCTGAGGAACTAGAAAGATATTATTAACTACGCACTTTCTCTACTGAGGGGCTTTATACCATAACTTACACGTTTACCCGGCGGGGTTGGGTTAATTAAATTCGGTTTTAAGGGGGGGGGGGGTTGCATGGATCGCTTACCAAAAAGTGAATTTCTTTTTCCCAGCTGAAGTGATTCCCCAGTACCTTATTACCTCGATAAATTGGCTACGCAGGCGTCAACGTCACCTACGATCAACAGGGTTCGTTCCGGTGCTCCCTAAGCCGATCAAGCAAGGCTAGCTGTAGATAATAACAATCAGATATTTTATATATACTTGATAGGAGGTGACTCCTACGCATCGAGGTACCGTGAGAGCCCAGAATATTATTAGTGGCCAAAACCTGTTTGAGTTAAGCTTGGCGTCTATCTTTACCGGCCATAACTGAGCCTCAATGTGCGTTCAACCAATCTCAGAATTTCTTTCATCCCGTAGTCGTGTTCGTTATAGCCGAGATATTACGGTGGTTGGATCATAAATATGCAAAGCATGAAAGTGTATATATGACCTAGAATCCTACCGGTTCCTGATATCACATCTACGAGTTCGAGGGCTTTTGATTCGGCTTTAGCCTTTGGGCCATGGGCGTACTCGTTGCTAGGTTTTTTTGGAATATGATAGTAGGGAGATCAATAACGTAGTTGACCGGGGAGAAGGATCGAGAAGCGAGGTAATAAAATACAGCAAAAACCGCTCAATCCACAAGAATATTCTTATTTAGTTTGATAGTATCTTACTGCTCTAAATAGCTCTAATTAAAATAAAGACTAATATTTATTCACTTCTGATGTAAGAGTATTGAGAAAGGTTGAAAGCCCTACATTTTATCTTACCACCTCATATTGTGAGTTTATGGTGTTGATCAAATCGAGTAACGGTGTTTAACGTATTACTATTCGCTAATACCGCCATAGAGGGCTTACCCTGCAGTTTGTCCTTTAACGAGTGACGTAGTCCTCCTCGCTACCGTACCAGATCTACTCGTCTTACAATTACGGGTACCAAACCCACCATTCACAGGAGCTTCCCCAACCTCTGCCGAGCCTTGCTCTGTCTGGCCCGGATATACTATGTCTGAGACCATAGATGGTGAATTTACCGTTTTCGAAATGGCCTGTTATGGCATACCATACAAAACCGTACACTTGGCATACTTTTTTTTACCGTATAAAATAGCAAGCCATTCCGTAAACAACTTACAACTACGGGTACATAATACCCTTTTAAGTCAATGTAACACCATTCGTTCCTGAGTCTCTACACGCACTTAACACTAACCTCCAAATCAAGCCTTCCCCCCCTGGCCCCTGACTTGAATATCTGAGTCCAGAAATACAATATTTATCCAGTATATACAACACTCGTAATCTCACGATGTTTTCGGACTGGCCTGCCATTAAATGCCGCACAGAGTTATAGAGTTAATAGCTTTTTATATAGTATACAATAGCACCAGGCCAGTCCGGAAATGTCATGAGTTTACAAGTATAATAATGGCAGGTACAAGTGTAGCATAAATTGCTTTACTGTAAAATATAGAGCCAATTAGAGGTTTAAATAAAAGCGTCTGTTTGGGTTGTTTTTAGCAGAGCTTAGGTGATCAAATAACTCTAGCCTATACTATCCAGGCATTATCTACCTATATAAACCCAAAACTTCTAGTTACACACATTGATATCACCACCGTATCTTAGCTAATACTAGTAAACGAAGCTAGTGCCACGAGCAGAACTCTCTAGTAAATATTACCACTAGATTCTACACCCTACAACTGTACACCCTACAACTCTACACCCTACAACTCTACACCCTACTACTCTACACCCTAATCACTACCCAGAAAAACCAGTACAAGAGTCCCACAGTACTATCCACGTGACCCACAAAGGTTCTTAGGAGGTATATATACCTCTCCCTATCTTCCTGATCCATCCATTGCCACCTAAACACCTAAACACCTAAACACCTTGACACCTTAACACCTTAACATCTAAACACCTAAACACCCATGGAGAAACTCTGCGTCAAAACCGTGCGAGAAATCATCAGCCATGTCAGGTCAAAGAGAGATCTCCAAAACCTACGGCTCGTACAGCACTCATTCGCCAACATCACGACCGAGTTCCTATTCCACACCATCAACATCGAGCCATCACATAGATCCCTTTCGTTATCCCGTGAGCTATCCAACAAGCACGACTTTTCACGGTACGTAAAAGAGATCACCGTCCACACCTATACACAGGGCTACTCCAACTGGGCAGAAAACCACCCTATCACAATCCCTCAAAAGCAGCAAGCCATACACAAAACCAACTGGACCCCATCCACCCCAGATGAAGAGGAGAAACCCTACGGACTGCTGAACTCACCCAAGTACATACGCCTCCTCTCAGAAATACTCCAGAGCTTCCCATCCCTCGACTCGATCCAAACAAGCCACGACAGGACCACCCTAGGACTTGAGCTATTCCAACAATCACTCCTAAACCGCACCCCTCTCCTCCCGAACAGCGAGCAAGACATCTCCACCACATTCGTCACACTCATCAACGCAGCATACGTCTCTGGCATAACATTCACTTCCATAGCCGGCGCAGTACTCGCGTGTGAGTTTGATGACTTGGGGTTCCTGTACCGCGCTATCAAGGTACTCAAGAGCTGTAAAATAGTCGATTTGGAAGTCCTCGGTAGGTCTTTGAGCTCTGTGCGAGACGGGAGGTTTTTCGATCTGCTTTCTCCGGCGGTGGGGTTGCAGGTGTTGAAGCTTACGCGGACGTATTGTCGAGGGCTGGTTTTGGACTTTTTGAGGGCTCCGGTGACAAAGTACCTTGGTGGTGGTGGTGGTGGTGGTGGTGGTGGTGGTAGTGGTGGTGGAAAACACATATGGCCGTGTTTGAGGTCTCTTGATGTGAGTGGTATGGATTGTTATGAAAAAGACTATATGGAGTTTTCATACCGCCATAGAAAGACGCTGAGAAGGGTTGCGTTGGCGAATCCTTTGATTTGTACTTCTTTGGTGGATCTGGCGCGGTTTATGAAGGAGGCGCTTGAGCTTAATGAGCTTGTGTTATGTGCGCCGTTTGGGATTAGGGATGGGTATCGTAGATATAGTAAGGAGGATTTACAGACGATGGCGGGTTTTGTTTTTAAACAATAGGCTAAGAGTAAACTGAAGGACAGATATAACTAAAGAACAAACTTGATTGATACCTAAAGAAAGACGCAGGAGGAGCCTGCTTATATAGTTACAAATCCGCTAACATAAAAAACATTTCGTAATCTCAATACAAAGTAAAAAACCAATCCGTTACCATACAATTCTTCCGATGCTCGGATAGAATTTCCTTCCGTCGGTTATACTATTCCCCCGCTTGGTTACCCTGCCGGACCATCCGGGATTCTATTCCTCCGGTGTTGCCACACCCCGTATTCGCCACACTTAACTTCACAGAGTGTCATTTATTCCAACACCCTCCCTTGCTCAAGACAGTTAAGTTGTTTAAGAAAAGTTACATGTTTCAAACGCCCCAGTCCCTTAGTAAATAAATCCGCTGCATTGTCCGCAGTTGGTACATATGAAAGTAAAAAATCCCCGGCTAAATACCTTTCTCGAATATAGTGAAAATGTGTTTCAATGTGTTTCGAACGACGATGAAAGACTGGATTTCTGGTGAGGGCTAGTGACCCGGTGTTATCGCCGAATAGTTCGTAAACGCGTTTTTGTTCTGACCAGAGTGCTAGTTCGTTGAGTCCTCTTTTTAGCCACACCATCTGTCTGGCAGCCTCCGATAATGCCATGTATTCCGCTTCTGTTGACGAGATGGCTACTGATTTTTGTTTCTCGGTTTTCCATGTGATCAGGCAGTTGTTGAGTACAAAACAGTTGCCAGAGAAAGATCTTCGGGAGTCCATGTCGGAGGCGTGACTTGCATCAGCGAATCCTTTTAGCATCATGTCCTGGCTGGGTGTTCGTGGATATACTAGCGCTTGATGAATAGTCCCTCGCAAATAGCGGAGTACTCTTTGCAGTGCTACTGTGTGTTCGGGTCCTGGATTAGATGAGAACTGTGACAGAAAGGTTACCGCAAATGCTATGTCTGGTCGAGTGCCTAGTGCGGCGTACATTAACGACCCTACTACTGCCTGATAGTGTGCTATTTCCAGGCTGGTTGCTGTTCCTGGTTCTGACGCTACTAAGCCATGGTTCTCGAAGGGAGTAGTGACCGTTCGGCATTCCATCATATCAAACCGTTCGAGGACTTGTTGGATGTAGGCTGACTGGCTCAGAGCTATTTGTTGTTCGGAAATCGTTACTTTTATCCCAACTATCCAGCTTATTTTTCCCCCATCCGTCATTCGAAATGTTTTGGCTAAGTGCGAGGCCACTCGCTTGTCTTCTGCCACGTCGCAGAAAAAGGTCCCTAGGTCATCGACGAAGGCGGCTATAATTAGGGTTCCGTTTTGATTTATGAACACGCTTGGGTCGAAGGAACTTCGTTTCAATCCTAAAATTTCGAGTTCTTTGAATAGCACGGCGTGCCATTCTCGAGGTGACTGTTTTAATCCGTAAAGGGTTTTTCGAAGTTTTAGTACTTGTCCCCCCTTTACTTCGTACCCTAGTGGTTGTTCGACATATACTTCTTCTTTTAGTTTTCCATTTAAGAAGGCATTTTTTACGTCGCTTTGTCGTGTGTCCCACTTTGCTGAATGGGATGCCATAATTGCGAATAGCATTCTTAGGGACTCATACCGAAACACCGGAGAGAAGGTTTCTTCGTAGTCGATTCCGTGTATTTGAGAGAATCCTTTGGCCACAAACCGTGCCTTGTATCGAGTAACCTCTCCGTGTGGTCCCAATTTTTGGGTATACACCCATCTGCTCTTGACTACCTTTTTTGGTTGAGGGGGTCTTGGAACCACTTCCCATACTTCGTTGAGGATTAATGCCTCGTATTCTTCCTCCATAGCTTGTTTCCATTCCTTTTTATTTTCGCCGTTTGTGGCTTCTTTGAAGGTCGTAGGGCAGGAGGTAACTGTCAAGAGTTCTTCCACTAGCCGGGCAGGTTTCCTGACTTCTCTTTGTCCTTTTCTTCTGACTAAGGGAATATCGGCATCTTTGGGTTTAACCCATTCGTTCGGGTGACTTGGTGCGCTTGGTGGTTCCGATCCGAGCGGCCATCGTGGGGGAGTGGAGGGTCCTTGTCCCATATCTTCCATATCTTCATCTTCGAAGGTCATGGTTATTTCCCCTTCTTCTTCTCCTTTGTCACTTTCGGAGGATTCGTCTGACGTTTCTTGTCTTTCCCTAAAATTTCCTGGAAAGTTGACGGGTTTTACCAATGGTAAAGGTGGTAGTTCTTGATCAGAGAGCTGAGGGGAGTTTACTAATTCTTCTTCCCTTGGTCTGGTTTCTTCTTTTTCTTTTTCCGAGTCTGACGACGATTCGGATGATGATGAGGAGGAGGAGGAGGAGGAGGAGGAGGAGGAAGAGGAAGAGGAGGAGAAAGGTCGTGCTGGAAAGAAACCATTTGTGATTTCTCTGTTTTTGGCCGTGGGTTTCTCAAAACGAACGTCTCTGCTCCGAATTATCTGTTTTCTGGTAGGTATATAGACTCTATACTCTTGTTGGCTTTCTCCAAACCCACAGATTTTTCCTTCTTCTGCTCTTGGAGATAATTTGGTCCCTGGTTTCCTTGTTTCTGGTGGACAAAAGACATAGGCCGTTTCTCCGAAGTAGCGAAGGTGTCCTATCGTTGGTTTCCGTTTGTAGTACGCTTCGAAGGGGGTTTGTTTTTCCAGTGACGAATGTGGTAGGCGATTTTTTACATGAGTTAGCATTGCCACTGCTTCCCCCCATAGGCTTGGTGGTAATCCCGAGCTGACTCCCGCGGTTCGAACTAGGTCTTGTATGGTCCGATTGAATCTTTCTGCTACTCCATTTGACTCATGGGAGTAGGGAACAGTTGTTTCGTGTTTAATGCCCTTTTGACTGAACACTTCTTTGAGGGTAGTATTAACATACTCTCCACCATTGTCCGTTCGAAATCTCTGTACGGTTAGGCCTGTTTGCGTTTCTACCGCTAGGATATACTTTCTGATGGCTTCTGGTGCATCACTTTTGTTTTTGAGTAGAACAACCATGGTGAACCGTGAGAAATCATCAATTAGGGACATGAAGTAGTGATACCCTCCTGGTGCCTGAGTTGATTGCTTTCCACTGAGATCTGAATGGACTAGCTCCAGTATCCTGGACGTTTTGGACGTACTAGGGGCTCGAGGTAATTTGGTCGCTTTTCCTAGCTGACAGGCTGTGCATCCTTCGAATTTATCGGGTAGGAGTTGAGGGTCTTGTACCATTCTTTTTATCTTTCTTAGCCCGTCTGATGGGAGGTGGCCGAGTCGTTGGTGCCATAGTGAGGATTTGTTGACTGTTAGTGCCGTTGCCGTGGTCTTGGCTTGATCCAATATATACAGACGGCTTTGTTCGTCTAGAGTTACTTTTCCTTGGACTACTCCGTCCTTTATTATGCGTATTTCTTTCCCTTTTCCTTCCATTGTGAACCCTTTTTCAGCTAACCTTCTCCATGATATAAGATTGGTGTTGCCAAGTTTGGGTACGTGGAGCACTTTGGTTAGTACTATTGGCATTATGGATCCCTCAATACGAGCCGTGCTGTTTCCGGAAATTGGAATATTGTGTCCTGCCGCGTTGACTATTCCTGTTTGTGTTGTTACTGGTCCAAAGGTTCTTCCTGACATATGGTCGGTGGCTCCTGTATCGAAAATCCACTGATCTTGTCTTCCAGTGGTTGTTGTGAGGCAGTGATTGTTTTGTTTGGTGACCATTAAGGGGTCGGCAGGTCTTTCCCAGTTCATGTTTGTCCATTCATCGGCGTATTCCGGTGCGCTTATTTTGGGGGAGAATTCGGGGTATTCGGTGTCAATAAAGCATTGATCTATGAAGGAGACGTATGGTACAGTAGTAACCCAACACGCTACTGTTATTTCGCTTATATTGGCTGAATTTTGCTTGGCTTCCTTCTTTGCCTTTTTCTTTTTGTTACACTCCTTCGTAGTGTGATTTTTGTAATAGTCCCCATTCTTCTTGCAGAAACCGCATTCTTTGGTGGGGTCCCTACTTGGTGGTTTTCCTCCTGCCGGTTTTTGACCATTCTTGATGTTAAAAGATCCTGCATCCGGGCCTGAGATTTCCCGATTCTGGGCAATAGCCATGAGTTTGTCGTGTATTTCAGCGAACGTGATGGACTCTTTACTGAGGACGTTTTCGACTACGTTTGCAAGGCTTTCGTGTCTGAGAGTTTGTAGCAAGAAATTCTTTTTGGACATGTTAGACTTGGTCATATTCTTCAGATGCCAGGCAAAATCGTCCGCGTCGTCCTTCTGGGCTCCCGCACATTGTTGTACGACTGTCCGCCATATATTGGCAAAGGTGGTGAGGTGGTCTTTGAGCGAAATCTCGGGTGAGTATTGTAGACTCGTGAGGTTGGCAAACGTCATGAAGAGTGTGGTGACAGTTTGAAGATCAAACTGTTCTTCCAGTGCTTTCCATAGGACTGCCGGGTTCCCATCTTGGGGGATCACATCTTTGACTTCTTCGTCAATGTTGTTAAGAATGAAGGAGACTGCCCAGTTGGTTTTGTCTTCCCACTTCCGGTACGCCTTTTTGTAGGCTTTCTGACTTGCTAAGTGATCCGCCGCGGATGTTTCGGAGGTGGAGTCATATGTTCCTGGGTCGACTGGTTCTTTGGCGGTACCTTTGACAAGGTCGATCGTACGGTAGTATTTGAGTGCGACTTCGGCTTCGAACCTCCATTTGCGATAGTTGTCTTTGCCAGTGAGTTTTTTGGCAAGAGTTGGGATACGGCTGGGGTTGCTTTCGTTGTCGGACATCGTTTCGAAGTGTTTTCAAACGGTATGGATCAAAGAGATATTCTTGTTGCTTATTGTTTTGTGGGTAGTGGAAGCTTTTATCGAGCCGGGCTCATAACCTTTTAAACAATAGGCTAAGAGTAAACTGAAGGACAGATATAACTAAAGAACAAACTTGATTGATACCTAAAGAAAGACGCAGGAGGAGCCTGCTTATATAGTTACAAATCCGCTAACATAAAAAACATTTCGTAATCTCAATACAAAGTAAAAAACCAATCCGTTACCATACAATTCTTCCGATGCTCGGATAGAATTTCCTTCCGTCGGTTATACTATTCCCCCGCTTGGTTACCCTGCCGGACCATCCGGGATTCTATTCCTCCGGTGTTGCCACACCCCGTATTCGCCACACTTAACTTCACAGAGTGTCATTTATTCCAACATTTGTTACTAATCGTATAGAAGATCTCCCTCAGATAGGTGTATTTTATGAAACATATGTAAACTAGATGGCTAGAATAAATAATGTATATTACTATAGACGTGAATAACAACTATGGCTATCGTGTCTACAGACTACAAATCTAATATATAAAAACCCATTATACCTACTACGGATCCATAATATCACCAGAGCTCCAGCCTCTAATGGACGGTAGAGTCCCAAGGTCTAGTAGATATTAAGACATACCTAGAAAGCATCTCCCGTATATTACTACTTTCATAATTACATCCGCCCCCACCCTCGTCGAGTGATCACCCGTGATTATACCTATCAGCTAAACAATCCATCCGTACTATACTACCCAATAGACGCAGAGTTATTGGCACCAAAAACAACCTCACGATATAATTCACAAAATTCGACATGCCTAATTTTATATTCCATTATTCGCACGCTATTATAAACCATAAAAAAGGCTATGCACACCATAGATCGCTAAAAGGAAAAAGGAAGAAAAAAGCCCAATTACGCCCAAACCCCACAGCAATGACATGAATTACCGTCCGTAAAAGTCACCTAGTGCCTGAAACCGCTTCCACAACTCCTTATCCTCTGGTCCCATCCCCTCTACAATCGCATCTTCCCTCCTTTGTTCGTCATCCTCATCACTGTCCTCATCATCGTCCTCTTCCTCCTCCCCTTCTTGTCCTGCTGCCCCCTCGCCTGAATCTCCACCCCCTGACTCTGCTGGCGCTTCTAGTACAAGATTATACCTCGTCCAACTACTCCCAGTCCCAAGATCTTTACTCTTTTCCGCCCCCCTCTCAGCTAAAACTGCCACAGCTTCCTCGCCCCCGCCCGCAGCGGCGATATGCATTGCTGTCCGCCCCTCACTATCACGTGCCTCTATCTCACATCCTGCATCAAGAAGGGTTTCAACTACATCTCGGGGAGTATTCCACCAGTGTGCCAGCACTGCATGGAGCGGCGTCTGCGCTTTACTATCTTTCGCGTTAACGTTGGCCCCATGTTCGATGAGAAGTTTGATAGTCTCCAGAGAAACCGGAGGTGTATTGGCGGCTTCGTGGAGGGGTGTTCTACCGGGGGTAGGGTGTCTAGAAGTTGTGACTGCGTTTATATCTGCACCTTTTGCGATAAGGAGAGGAATGAGCGCGATGTTCGCATTTTTGGCAGCAAGGTGGAGGGGAGTAACGCCGTGATTGTCTGCGGCATCCGCAGGTGCGTTATGGGATAATAGGAGTGATGAAATGGAGATAATGCTGGAGGTATAGTTTGTGTAATGTAGAGGCTGCCTCCCCCTTTTGTCTGCCGCTGTGATGTCTGCGTTGTGTGCGAGGAGGGTGGTGATAATGTTAGCGTGTACATAGATAACCGCATAGTGAAGCGGTGTCTTGCCCGAGTTATCGCGTTTATTAACATCAGTACCATGGGCGAGAAGAAGGGCAATTGATGATTCGTGGCCATGAATAACGGCAAAGTGTAGAGGGGTTTTCCCGTCGTCTGCGGAGGCATGTACGTCGGCGCCCTTTGAGAGGAGGATGGTGATTGTTTCTTGTCCATAGAGCTGAGAGGCTGCTTCATGGAGAGGCTGTCGGCCTTCCTTATCTGCTGCAGCAATATCTGCACCGGATTCAAGTAGAAGAGCGGCGGTGTGGGCGTTCATGTGTCGTGCAGAGATATGGAGTGGGGTGATGCCATTGTTATCTTTAACCGTGACACCTGCACCAGATTCAAGTAGGAGTGAAATCATTGGAATAGGACTATTAGAGTAGCCCGCCCAGTGGAGTGGTGTTCTATGGACGTCATCCCGATGTGACATAGAAGCACCCTTTGAAAGAAGTAGCTTCACAACCGCCAGTCTCCCAGAGGCAGCGCAGGAATGAAGAGGTGTTTTCAGCGCTGTATCATGAGCATTGATATCGGCGCCTTTCTCAAGCAATATAGATACCGTCGCCTCATGCCCATGCACCGCCGCCAGATACAATGGCGTCTTTCCACCCTCATCACGAGAATGAATATCAGCCCCTCGCTCAACAAGAAGCCTAACCAGCGTCTCCCGCCCACTAATCGCAACCCAATGCAATGCAGTCCGACTATGATTATCAGTACCCTTAACATCCGCGCCCCGCTCCAAAAGCAAAATCACCGCGTCTTCATGGCCACACATAGCCGCCCAATGCAGCGCAGTCTTATCATCACGGTCCTTTACGGCGACATCGCTCCCCTTATCGAGCAAGAACCTAAGCACCGAATCGTGGCCGTTCCGCGCCGCCCAGTGAAGCGGGGTCTGCTCGTTTGCACCAGTACTATCGATATCCGCGCCTGCTTCCAACAGCAACCCAACGAGCGGAACATGTCCACTCATAGTAGCCCACTGCAGCGGCGTCTTGTGATCGTAATCCTGCGCAGCGATATCGGCCCCCTTGTCAAGAACTAACCGTGCAACCGATTCATGCCCTAGCATGGCAGCCCAGTGTAGCGAAGTCCTTCCATGCTCTTGGTCCTTTGCGGTGATGGCTGCGGCTCCCTTCTCGAGGATGAGACGTGCAAGTGGTGTGTTTCCGCGGCGGGCGGCCCAGATGAGGAGGTTGTCCTCGGTGGTGGTGAGGCGACCGTAGAGGAGCGGGTTAAGGAGCTGGGAGAGGCGAGTGTTTGAGCGGAGGAATGAATTGAGGTCCCGGGGGGAGAGAGAGGACGCAAGGAGAAGAAAGAGCTCATTGGGAAGGGCGAGGAGTGGCATAGTGGGGTAGATCGGGAAGATGTTAGCTAGGGAGCGAGAAGGGTTGAGATGTGTACTTACAGGGTGTTGTGGGATGGAGATGGGGGGTTTTAGATGGGATGGAGATAGATTAGTGATTATATCACAGTTACATGAGATGGTGAAGTTGAAGTGAGGAGAGGGGAGGAGAGGTGATGTGAGAGGTGAGAGGTGAGGACTTGTCCGGTGTTGGATGTTCACCGACGGAGGCTCAGATTAGGTGCTTAGGTACGCGCGTGCTTTGTGTCACTTCCCCCCACTACAGCCAATATAATCACTGTATCAAGTATACCGGATTTGTTCACACAGAATCACTCGTTAATGATTACATACTCTGCATGAGCAATCTCTTTTTTGTCTACGATGTAACTACATGTACCCGTATTAACCGCGAAAGAGCCATACATACATCAAGTACCGCTAGACATAGGAATAGTCATTCGGCGAAAGAGAAAAAGGATAGAAAAAATCCAAAAGTACAAAGTTTCCCACAAATAAACAATCCCACTGATTCACAAAACTCGGAAAATAAACATAGAATTAAAATTCCAAAGTATATAACCCAACCCATTCCAATAAACAAAACTCAAGGCTAAACTCCAAGCACTCTATTGACCCTCAATACTCCTAACTGCACTCTGCAACGCCCCATCAATATCTGGGTGGAAAAACGGCCTCTTCACACTTCCCAACACCTTTCTCTTCGGTTCTGAGTTGTTCGTGATCCTGGCCGGCACCGGTTCAACCTCATTGCTACTCCTTGTGGAGTTATCCCCCTCAGTCAATGGGCGGTTCGCCTCCTCATCAAAGCCCTTCTTTTCATCCAGATCTTCACCATTCCCCAGAACCTCCACAGACTCAGCAACACTAAACACTGGTGTCCATCCCTTCTTCCCAGCTGTAAAGTCCTCAGTCGGGTATCCAAACCCTCCCGCTGCAAGAGCACGTTTAGTCCACCTGTTGCTAATGGCCGCAAAATGCCATTCGACCTTTTCAGGAGATGCATGGCGATCGAGCTGGTTGCGCACGTCAATGAGGTTCTGCACAGATGTGATGTCGACGTTATTGACGGAAGAAAAGTCGATAATAATCGCCTTGAGAGTGGGTCGGTTGTCGGTTGTGTCGGCGCCCTTTTTCGGGCCAGGGTCATTCCATGGGCGGTCACCAGCGTCGAGCATGAGTGTGGGGTTTGTAGGGCGGGTGACATTGAAGATGTAGGAAACAAGGTACTCAGTATAGTGGGATGCGTTCGAGTAGACAAAACCTATAGATGTTAGTACATAAGTATAGTAAACAGGATTAGGGTAGATTTACCTTCTGAGAAACGGTAGATGAATACACCTGGATACGGGCTAACGACTTCGATGCCAGGATTGGAGCCATCCTTATGATCCAATGGCAGGAAAACATTGCGAGAGCTAGTAAGATCAAGGCTCCTCCCAAGACTATTTTTGGTACGCCCCGAAACATCAGTGGGCGAACCCCTGGGTGAATCACCGCTCCCTCTTCGAGTATCATCACTAGCGATAAGGCGATCTCCAGCAACCGAGTGGATCTTGACACGCCCCAAGAAGTGTCCCCTTGCCTTTGCGATCCGGAACAACAAAACTGCGGCAGAAACAGCAACAGTGACGTAGATACCATTCTCGATATTAGTGAAGATGGTAACAAAGACACCAGCAAAGAAGATGACAACCTCCAGCGGGGAAACGAGCCAGAACTTGTAGACGGTATTCGGGGGGGTGATCAAGTCACCAACAGCGTGGATGATGACCGCAGAAAGACTAGAGTTCGGGATATAGTAAAAGACAGTGGTGAGAAGGTAGAGAGCCAAGAGAACAACAACCCCGGTAATAACACCAGCAAAAGGTGTACGAACACCAGCCTTCGATTTGATAGCGGTACGGGAGAAGGAGCCAGTTGCAGGGTATCCACCGAAAAATGGACCAAAAATGTTGGTGATTCCAATGGCAATCATTTCTTGCGAAGGGTTGATTGTGTAGTTGTTGATCCTACCGAAAGACTTTGAAATAGCGATATGTTCAATCAACAGGACAATTACTGTTGCTGGAAGCTCTGACTGGAAAGCCCCGAAAATTTCCCCATCGATCCTCGGAACCCCCATATGCTGGAATCCACTAGGCACAGTCTGCAAGATCTTGAAAAGCGGCTTCTTCTTTCGGTGGCGGTTGACCAACCACGAAATCATAGTATAAAGCAAAATAACGAAGGCAGTTCTTAGAGTCGCCAAAAAGAACCAGGTCTTCTTGTGGCGAGGGAACTTCTTGGTCAAAAAGCCGGTTGTGAACCATCTCAACAGATACAACATGAAGAGCGCCGTCAATCCCATGGCAGCATCAATCTTAGTAGAGGGAAGATGTTTGAAGCTGTTGATAATGACGAGATATGTCGGTCCACGTGTGTTGAACCCAGACATTCCCATCAAACTAGAAACTTGGCCAGCAGCAATGCTGATTGCGGAACCAGTCATGAACGCGGCAATTGCTGTGAGTGGGATATATTCAACGATGAAACCAAGACGTAGCAAGCCCAGCGCGGTTACAATTCCTCCAGCAACTAGTGCTAGTCCTGAGGCCACAGCTTGTGCAGGCAGATCTGGTGATTTTGCGACAATGTTACCGACAAGTGTTGACATGACCGCAACAGGCCCAATTGTGATATCCTTGGAAGTTGCAAAGAACCAATAGATCATGACACCGACAAAAGATGAGTAAAGTCCGAATTCAACAGGGAGATTAGCAAGCTTTGCATATGCCACTATAATACACAATTAGTCCCAATTCCTAATCTCAGACTAGCTTAGTATAAAGAAGAAACTTACTTCCTTGAGGAATGACGACACATCCAACAGTGATACCAGCGACCAGATCCCCGTAAAGCCATTTCAAATTGTATCTATGAATCCAACTAACGAAAGGGAAAAGACTCAAGGTATATTCAACAGCCCCCGGTAAAGTTGGCTTGAATTCACTTATCCACTCAATTACTGTGGGCTCTTCCTCAATGTACGCGTCCGAAGACGTTGAGCGGATAGATCCAGGTCGGGCAGTTTCAGCTCCAGTTGGGATATTAATTGGAGGATTCTGAGCCAGAATAGCTGGGGTGAGATCGATCCCGAGAACCTTTGCTAGACCATGACCGATTTTTGCCGAGGCAGACTTTGGTTCCGCCATTGTTTGCGTTGAAGAGTGTTCAGAAACCCGTGAGAGGTTTGATATGAACAGCAACAACGGGCAAACAGATGAGAGGTGCGAAGAGGAGAGATAAAGAAGGGATGGAAGGTGGATGTCAAGGACTTTTGACGGTGAGGTGGGAGAATCGGATGAACTAAGGACGGGGGGGCCCTTGAATTTGTAATTTTGTAGTCAAGACCCTAATATCGGTGATGGGTGGGGAGCTAAAGTTCGTGATATTGCAGAATTCTCCCGTGCAGTGTTGCCACTAGTGGTCCTTTGTCCCGATCTTACCTGCAGGCGTCTAATCCTGCTGCTGCTGCTGCCTATGATGCTGCTGATGTAGATCTTGGGAAGGGACCGCCTCGTGCACCCTTTTTATTTAGCCATAATAATACTTCCATTCTGGACCAGTTTTTTTTTTCTGGGGACCCAGGATTTGGAGGCGAAGAGAAGACTCGGGTTAGTGGGGGTGTTGTGGGGGAGGGTTGGTTTTGGCCCTGTCGCTAATTCGACGTCGAGGCTGCCCAATCAGCGTACCGAGGGAAGGCGACATTGCGGAGCTCCATGTCGCAACTACGGCACAAGCCACAAAAGCCTGGGCGTTAATCTCCGCGTATTCTTCATCACTACCCCCATCTGCCCATTATCAACTGGCCTTCCCAAAGCGGTTTCCAACACAATACTTGGAAAAAGTAATCTGAGAGGGGAGGGGGGGGGACAGAATGTTTCTAGAGAAGCCTTAGAACACGAATTGTTTGTTTTTTTCTGCTTGAATTCGGTGCACCCGATTGGTGATCCTTAACTCTGGAGACGAAGGTAAGCTTTTGCGCAGCTGGAGAGGGAACATGCAGTGTAACCACAACCTCTCAAGCGGCGAGCTGCCACCGTCGAGTCAAACCAGCACGTTCTCTTGCATGTTACCAGCCAACCACCATCTGCGGGGAAGCTTGTTCGCTTTTGTCCACGCGGATACAGCGTGTAACAGCTTGTACCTAATTGCGACTGGCGTAACAGCGCTGCATAAGTAAATGGCAGAAACATTGTCCTAGCGGGGAGAGTGGAGGGGGAAGGGGGGCTATAGGAGTTTCGCATATGTGCGATAAACCATTGAGAACCGAGCGGGGGAACTGATTGCTGTAGAGAAGCGAGTACCAGGATCTAGTATACCAGTACCTAAGCCGCATCAACCCAAGCAAATTACTACCGATGGGTGGGGGGAACGTAGACGACGATGCCGCCAGTCACTTCTCACTATCGATGGCGTGCTTAGGCCAGTATTTGGACAGATATTGCACCATAAATATTCCACACAATACCTAGCTCTAACAGCTCGCAAGCTTTACTGTAAGGCACGGGAGATTTGCTTTGTTTAAACAGAATTCATCTTCACTTGGCAAAGCTATCAGTCATATTGAAAAGCTCAAATTTTCACTCTCACTATCGGTTTCCCTGCCGTTGTAATGACGGTTTTAGAAAATGCCTTGATGTGCTGTTGATCCTTCAGATGTCTTTCTGCAAGCTGCAATATACAGGGGAGGAGGAGAGGGGGGGGGATCCAACACAAAACCTAAACACTCGTCCACGTACAACAAATACTGCAAATACTAAGACTCAAAGACCAGAGAAAGACCCCAAAGCTACCTATCACAAAGCTCCCCCCGATCGACAACCACATTTCGGCTGAGTCCGCATAGCTAAAGGCTCTTTTTGAAAACCTCAAACAAAACCTCAAGCTACACCTAGCTAGTGGCTGACCTGATTCAAGATCCAATAAACCCCCCACTCCGCGATCCGTGACTCCAACTACCGCGAAAAGCCGCCAAAAATAAAAAACTAGGGGGAAAAAAAAAACCAAATCAGTGGCAAGGGCTTCCCTTTCCTTTTCAGCCAATACTTTTTCTTTTTTCCTCACCCTCCCCCCCAAGACCCGCCCGAGCGGTACAACTACCTTTCTTTCTTTTCTAGGTGTCATACAGCACGCGAGCCTTGCATCTTTGGGAGGGGTGTATTAATCTATCGAACTATCAAACTATCTTAAATATATCTTACCCTGGTACAAGGGGGGGGGGACCCCAATAACCCAATTAAGCCTGACAATTTCCGATGGTTTACTATGCTCTTGTGACTTCTTACCTACTTCAAGAACCGGTCTAGCAAACCTGCTAGCTAGCTAGCTGTGAGGATTATCATGTGCCTAGCTAGTCGGCGATTCCCGATCCAAGGTGCATGGGTAGTATAGCTTTTTTTTTTTTTTTTTTTTTTTTCAATACCGGCCCCGTATCCAGGTTAAGATACTTTATGATTCCCGAGGGCTATAACCCACACGTGTCAAACGCTACTCGAGGGCGAATATACATGAATGGTGTGTGGGGGGTATATAACGATAATATGTCTTGGCGGGGAAGTGATGATAATCCGAGAAACTCTAGAACTTTTATCCGTTAGTCCGTAGATAGATAGTTTTTTTTTTTTTAATCTATTTAAGTTTTTATATCTGTGTGTGTGTGTTATGCACGACACTCATAGGCTGTTTGATAGATTAGCGAGAAACAAAAATAAATAATAAAAAAAACTATAAAAATAAAAATAAAAATAAAAATAAAAACCAGGTTTGCATAAGGACGGTACCCACGGGAAGGGAGGGAGGGGAGAGTTTTTTTTTTTTTTTACCAAGAGCCTGGAACCTGGAATTTGTAAGTTCTGGGGTCTAGACGATCGAAGCTTTAGTGAGCTGGAACAGTTGTCAAAATCCAGCGATATGTCAAAAAAACAAAAAAACAAAAAACGATAGAAGGGTGGAAGATTTGATAGGGGAGGGAGGGATGGAGGGGTGGCATGTAAACACATTAGTGGTGTTGTAAAAATCCTCCAATCTCTTGCCATATTCTTCTCCCCTCCAATCCAAATCATAAAAATCCCCCCTGGTAAGCATTTTAATCCCACGTTTCTATATCCTGGTAATTAGAAGTTGTGGTAGATGATAGCCCCAATATCAACGGACTTATCCGGATTGCGTGATTTGTACGGTTTCACTCGCCTTTGCATGCGGTTATTGAGTACTGGACTAAGCACTCCGTATATATGAACGGCGAATTCCCCAAATCTCTCAACAACGCCACTTCGCCGCAACAAGGGGGGGGGAGGGAGGGAAGGCTTGGTGTGGATGCTTGTTCTCATTACGGTACGATAAGTGCGAAGAGTTAGATCTGCGTGGGGAATATTGAGTTTTTTTTTTTTTTTTCTTCTTTGATCTTTGGGGTTTTGACAGAGTTGCCACTGGGGGGGCACGCGACACAGGTAAGCAAGATGAGGTCTAGTGTTTCTCAAACAGGGCTTTTGCAAAAAACGGGAATTTGGGACTTGTGGTGCAGGTTTTTTGGGAGATCGGTTCATGGGTGATCACTCGGAGTTGATGGGGAGATGGAAACTTCCGGTCCTTGGTTTGGGTCTTGCTTCTTTACTATGGTTGAGATATATCATTATTACAGAATACTTACGAGGTGGCTCTGTGGTTGTCGCGCTGATCTAGGTGTGCTCCAGGTTTTAGGGGGGGAGGTTGTGCGCCGGTGTTTGTGGGCAATTCTTGGAACTGACGGGGGGAAAAGGCGAGGAACTTGCAGTTGACGTTAATCTGGTCAAGTCGAGGATTTCTTTAGGATCTTTGGTTGATATCAGGGCTCTCGTTGTGGTTGATGGGCATTTCTTGTAACACATTCATCGTCAAGATCCTTTGCTTCATAGCCCAGTTTTGGTTCAACCGCCCTCAACTTCATCGAGAAGCACCATTCTGCTTGCTGGACTTACTACTATCGCTTAACCAGGTGGATACTTAATTTTTGGACTCTATTTACTTCGTTAATTCAAGTCTACTCCTCTTACTACGTCGAAACGAACCCCTAACCTACCCTTTGATGCTTGACCTTTGACATCCAACACCGACTCGACTCGACTCCTTAACCACCACTCTAATTCAAAAGAATCTAGCCTATCATACGCTTCCAAGACCCTAGATTTCTCAATACTTTCTGTACTCCACGGAAAAAGGTCCACGATATCCATTCGACGCGTCGCAGCTTTCAGTCCACAGAACCCCTGATTCTGGCCCATCTTCACAACACACTTTATCAAACCAGAATATTTACAGCTTCTAGTTCTAATAATTGTTTTTATGCCTCTTTACTCTCAGATACTCCGGTGTTTGTCGAACTTGCTGGACAATTTCTCACTCTCGAATGCTCTCAACCCCCTTTCACGAACCCAAATAAGGCCTCAGTCATGAAAACCACCATAGACCTCTTACTACATGACCTTTCATGGTACTCTGACTCTAGAACAATAGGGTTTATGGGAATCCTACTCCCTAACCTTCAAAAAAAACACCGCGTTTCAATAACCACCAGTACACAAAAGTTAACCGTCAGCGAAGCTACCGCCTTACAACCACCGAGTCCATACCCTATCACATTATTCTCCTCAAAGGTGGCCATCTCCCCATACTTATTTTCTGTAGTGGCACCTACGACAACGAAACTCGGTCAATGAGTAGATTCTGGCTCTGCTCTGCTCTAGCTGAACATAAATACAAAAACCTCAGTATCAACGACTTCCGTGGGGGGATCCTACTCTTACTTCAGGATTACACATGAGCACAAAGTCCCATTCTTTAATTCAAGAGATTCTAGGCTGTTATCACGCACAGAATGGCAAAGAGGGACACCAGCACCACTCTCCATCTCGTATTTACGATTAACTAATCCGTTCATTCATCTCACTCTCCACTTAGAAAACTAACTCCTTAATTCACCTATATAGTCTTCACCTATCTAACAAATACCAGCCCAATCTACACTTCTACATTTTACTCCCCCCCCCCCATCCATTCACCACTAGACTCCATAACGAGTAAAATGTACAGATCACCCCCGGGAAAATATTACTCCGACCCATCCTAGCCCATCCTAACCCATCTCAGCCGAACCGGCACTTCTACCGACATCACTAACCTCCCCCCCAATATATCACATTAGATATTCAAAAAAAAAAAAAGAGCAGTAAAATTGAGCGCTAATGAATAGGAGGGAACAAAAACCCTGCTTTGAATACGCGTACGATCGCGGATCTAGATCTGACCCCGCAAATCGCCCAAATAGGCTTACGTTACCTTTATACCCCCTACCAATTCGTCTCTCTTCCCCCCTCCCTAATGTATGTACCTTGAAACACGGCGTGAGAAATGAATATTATACATGTTTGAAGCGACAGGAAGGGGTTTTGTTTTTTCTCCTCTTTCTTCCTGCTCTTTTTCTTTTTACTGTACTATGGATTACTGGAAACGTGTATATTGAATATATCTATAAAACTCGGGAAGGGAGAAAAGGAAAGACCAAGTTAAAACAAAAAAAAAAATCTATAATATTGGCACGTTATAAAAAGCAAAGAGAAACAGTACATTACAGTACAGTAATCACACACTTCATCGTTATGTAGAATAATCCAAAACCACACTTTCAACCCCACGCCTGACACCACCAGCCCACCCCGCAACACCCCTCTCCCTCATCATGAAAGCAACCACTGCTTCCTTCGCCTCTTTCTGGCCGATAGACCTCTCCAAGACCAGACTCCTCAAGATCTGGGCAACCTCTCTTTTCTGGTGGACAGTGATTGTCGGAAGACACTTGACCACCTTCTCATGCAGTAGCTTGCGCTCGCGCTCCGGGAGGGTTGTTGGGGTTCCTGAGAAGAGTGTTTCTAACAGGGTTGGGAAATCTTCGACTTCATCGTCGCTGGGTGAGGGGGGGAGTGGTGTTGATGTGAGGGACCGCGTTGGCGGTGTCACCATGTGTGCTGGGAGGTCGTTCCAGTGCTCTTTGATGGTCCCCGACTGATGGGATGTCGCCGAGGACGACGATGAGACGGCGCGGGATAGAGGGGTGCGTGTTGGGAGCATTTTTCTTCTCGTGGAGGGTTAGCCGGAATGAGCGTAGGGTTGGTGTTGGGGGACGGGTCTCAGGGGAGAGTTGTGTGAAGACTCGTTGCCGGGTGTGGGCTGCGCTAGCCGGAGTTAACTGTCATCGTTTATCACTCGGTGTGGATATATCTTCTATGAGCACTTCCTCTGGGATGCTTCTCTAGTTGCCTCATCTACAGCTGTATTGCTTAAATGATATACAGCGTCTTTGGATCTATGGCACTATGGCTTTCTAGACATTAACCCCTCATAGTTGGGCTTTACGGCTGGCCGGCATAAGGCGTGGTCTAGCAAATGTATTTCTACGATGAATTACTACGCATATGATAATCTACTACCCATAAACTTAGACCAAAGTCATATCCTATTTGAGGAACGCTATATGTATGGGGAGACAAAAATATAACCAACAGCCTGTAGATCATGACGCTTCAACGTCTTAAGATGGGCATCAAAACGGAAACTACACCCCTATATTAACAATATCTATACTTGCTAAAAAAATAAAAACGACGATCCCATTATGTAAGACTGCAATATCTCGGCGATACCGAACGAGACCAGGTCGTGGGCGTTGGCAATTGGCCTAAGCCGATCGATATCGAGATATCAAGATCAGGGTTAGGGTTCCCTGTTACAGCGCTGTGAAAGACAATGCTGTGTCTCAATAACAGATACCCCTAAATTAGTGATAATTTGTAGGTATTTCCCTTTGTACAATTTGTTAATGAAGCCGGTATCGTTACCTGGAATTCATGAGATATATATGGCCAATGTTTTTGATCATGGTCGCTGTAAGTATACAGTAACCCGTGAGTATCCTAAAACTTGATGTTTACTTGACATGCCAACACCCACAGCCAGGACTCATTCGGCATCGCCGAGATATTAAAGTATAATAGCGGAATTTACACACAAGATCACAAATCCAAGTAGTCTTCGCCCTTTACCGAGGCGTTAGGTGTGAATTCCAGCATATTTCCAGTTTTCGAGTAATGCTCGCATTGATTACTCTCGCATATACAGATCTTCAGAGTTGATTCTCCGGCAAGTCCGTGATTCCATGATAATGTATAGTAAACTTCTACTCGTAGTTGTGGCTTATGCACAATAGCCCGTATAAAGCACCGCTTAGGCCAAGTGTTTTTTCCCCACCAAAGCAACAACCACAACAATGTCCGCGAAATTTATTCTCCCAACGATAGCAATTTCAATCGGTTAGTCCAGCCCAGGAGTACTCTACAAAATCAATTGACCCCATTGCTAATCTCAAATCAGGTCTCATCCAAGTTCTAGTCCCCCACTTATCACGGTCTGCCACCTTACTTGGCTACCGCCGCGATGAAGCCTACCTCACCTCCCCGGCCTACACGAGCACCTTCGACGAGCTCTGCAAAGTCCAGCACGCAGACAAGTTCTACGGTTGCGAGGACCTAAACCTCGTGAACCTCAATGACGGGAGCACGGTGATATTCGCAGCGTGTCTGAGCGACTATGCGAACCGCAAACGAGTACTCTCCGGCGAGCGCATCCAAGACACAGCATCCAGAATTGAGTCTGGAGATAACGTTCCAGGAGATAAGATATACAGATGGGACCTTGATAGCGATGAGGTGGTTGAGCTAGAGCTCCAGGGTATGCCAGGGGGTGATAATGGTGGGGATAGAGGCTTCCATGGGATGGATGTGAATCAACTTCCGGATGGCTCGCTAAGCATCTACGTAATCAACCACCGCCTCAACGGTAGTGTTGTAGAGAAGTTCTCGCATAATCCGAAAACTACCTCCTTGACGCATATAGTAACGATTCCAACCGCCGACGGGGGACTCAAGACTCCGAATGATATCTACGCTATACCTCATCTTGATGATATCAACGCGTTCTACATCACCGATGAACACCGTTATATGGGCGGGGTTCTTAGAACAATTGAGGATTGGACAAGGAGACCTTGGACTAATGTTCACTATCACTCTACCGGCGGATGGAGAGTTGCGCTCTCGGGTATAGCTGGAGTGAATGGTATCACTGGGGATAACAAGGCCGGTGGAAGAGTCTACGTAGTCTCCTTGCTCAACGGCGAAATCATCGTTGCAGACCAAGACGAAAAAAATCCAGGAGTCCTCAAAGAGCTACAGAGGATCCCAACAAGCTTCATGGGCGATAACCCGACTCTGACTTCCTCGGGCGCGGATATATTCATAGCTGGATACACTCGTCCACAGAACCACGCAAACTATCTTGAGACCCGAGGGGGTCCCGTGCCTGGCTCGATTGTGGCGAGAATCAGCACGAAGCAGCTGGGCTCCGCGTTTTTCGGCGAGGAGGGTGGGTATACGAGTACGCCGACTGTAGAGGAGTTGTTTGTAGACATTCAGGGACGGTGGATCAACTCAAGTTCTACAGCGGCCTATAGGGAGAGGGCAGTACCTGAGGACAAAGTCGAGGTTGACGCAGATGAAGAGAGTTCGACTGAGGAAGAGGAGGGTGGAGTGGCAAAGGCTCTTGGTGACTTATACATAACTGGGTTATTCGATAGAGGTGAGCTATATATTCCGTCCTTTTTGAAACAGAGGTCGATCTCTCGAAAGATTTAGCAACCCCCCGATGGTCATCGGAGTATACCCCCCCGATTTGATTCTTAATAGAAAAAAAAACCTTGCCTTAGTTCAGTTCCTACAAAACCGAAAGACCTCCCCTACCCTGCATAGTATATTTTACTTTCGGGGAATTTGCTTTTTTTTATTAAACTGACTTTTGAATACGTGTCTCCAACAGGGATCCTAAAGTGCAGAGATATATGATGGCGTATGAGATAGGAGCTGGACAGTCGAATCGGGTTATGATAGCTATTGCTTGTAATGAATAATGAAATGAAAAACTATAGGGGGGGGAGGGAGGCTTGAGAACGAATTGTATTAGTGAGGAAATCAAAAAAAAATGTGTAGTCCGCTGACGCCAGTCGAGAATATGAGGTTTTAGCTATCGTTCTATAGGAGAGATAGAACTTCGTAATCTTGATCTATACTACAGAGAATCAACGTTTTCTACCCCCCGAGCAACTATGAAGTTTAATTACATTCCTACCCACACCTTGGAAAACCTATTGTGCTCAGGCCTTAGAGCTCTATGTATTTATGATTAATTCATTCGTTCCTACTGTACTCACAAAACCAAGACAAAACCAATATTAAGGGCACTTATTTGGAACGAGTCGTCCAGAAAGAGAGAAGTAGAGGGAAAAGGGGGGGAGAAACCCACGAAAGACGGAGATAAAATTGTGGGGGGATGGGAAGGTCATTAAAGAAGAAAACAAGTAAGGGGGGGGGGAAATTTCAGTTACTTTTTATTTCACCTTTTATTTCTTTTTATCTCTCCTATGGTTTGCCCCTTGAGTTTGTTGGTCTGAATACCTACCTACCTTAGAAATGTATTCATTCATTCATTCAGGACAACTCGAAAGTATTACACAAAACCGAGTGATATTTTATGAAATACGACGAGACGAGATTACCTGTAGAACCCCTCCCCCCCCCGACCATGTATCTACAAAGTACATTCATAATCCTTTACTCGATTACTGACATGGCTGTTTTCTAAACTAGCTCTGAATTAATACATATGCGCCCAACAAGTAGTTACTCTGTCCACCTTTCCCACCCCTCCCCCTGCAATGAGCCTAGAAGGAACCCCCCCCCCTGACCGTGCGGTTACTTACATACGTAACTGTAGCCGCCGCCACCACCTGATTCTCCGCGATACGCTTCCGATGATGTACGTGTATTTCTCTATGCGTACGCTTATCATTCTAGTTCAAGATGGTTATTATGAGCGGTTTTTTTTATTGAGCTGGTTTATATTTATGTACATAGAGTATTCTTACGCTATGCTTGTAACCCACCTTAGTGAGAACTACACCAATATTTCTTTGCATTATAGCTACTTTATCTAGCCTTGTTTTATTCTCTTCTTCAAAGCGTAAAGATAGCCATAAGTAGTACTATAGGGTAGAAAAAAACGTTAAGATCAAGGAATGGAATGATTATTACATTTGAAACAACCCTCATAACCGAAAAGTAGTCGCTTACAGGACTCGGCGATTCTACCAGAACTAGTTCTCGCTAAGGAGAAGAGGAAGAAAAATGCTCTTATCTCATCACTACGGGGATACGGTTAGGGGGATCTTTAGAAGCACTGTACTGTATTGTATCAATAGGAGGCGAGCTGGTTGTAACGAGTGATGTTTCATGATCGCGATATACCCTAGTACAAGCGGGGGAAGCCCAACCAAGATATACCATGTCTGCCGAGTCCCCCGAAATGTGGATACAAACAACAGAGAATATGTGTGTGCTATTCAATAGTTATGAAAAAACAAGTACTCTACTACATATATGTAGCTCACTAATCCTGCACGTTTCACAGAAAGCTCCAGCCAATCTATCTGAGGTTTTGAAACGCGCGACTTTCCACTGAGAGCGGCGTTGAACTTTTGAAACGTACTAGGATCGCGAGGGCGACGCGTCACATCCTTTTTTTAATAATGTTTTTTAATGTGGAGGATCTTGACTAGGGGAGGGTATTGCCGAACAGTAATAATCTATGGGTGTAACGAAAATATCCATGGTTCCATGGAAGTTTACTGGATTTCTGGATTTTCCTCCGAACATACCAGTGCCACGCACAGATGATCCCAGGATCCAGGCCGCTCTGGATATGCGTACGCCTTGTTCCTGGTTATTCAACTTATAGCGCCCCCAGGGGCCCAAGAGTCGCTAGTATATAGCGAAAGCTTGTCAACATATACGCGTCCTGCCAGGGGTGGTACAAGGCAGCGGTAACTTTGGTTTATTGCACTATATCGTTTCCGGAAATTGATACTCAAAGTATCTATCAAATAATGAATATGTGGAGTTGTAGTGAACGATAAGTGGAGCTGGATGATGTATAAAACCACCATTCTTTCCCCCCATCTTCGGTTCATCAGCCAGCTCTCATTCACTTCATTCCACTGCATCTTCAACACTCTTTCTTCTCTTTTTAATTCAATCATTCAAGTAAGTGTTCAATTCTTCACACCAATTAGCCTTTCAGTACTAACCTCCTCATAGAGACTGTGCCAGTTCACGTCCATTCATTTCCTCACATTCAAAATGCAATTCTTCAACTTCGCCATCACTGCTTCCGTCCTCGCCGCCCTTGCCGGTGCCGCTCCCCTTCCTCAGGAGGAAGCCCCAACTGGTACCTTCTCAGGATTCCCATCCGGCGTTGCGCCCACTGGTAGCTTCCCATCCGGCGTTGCCCCCACTGGTAGCTTCCCATCCGGCGCTGCCCCCACTGGTAGCTTCCCATCAGGAGTCGCTCCATCCGGCGCTCTGCCTTCCGGCGCTGCTCCTTCCGGTGGCTTCGGCGGTCCCGGCCGTGGCGGCCGTCAATCTGGCATGATCCCCTCCGGTGCCGCTCCCTCCGGCCCAATTCCATCTGGTGGCTTCGGCGGTCCTTCCGGCGTCGCTCCTTCCGGCGAGGCCCCCGCCCCTACTGGTACAGCTGTTGCCTCCGAAGCTGCTTTCAACGTTGCCGCTGTTGGATCTGAGGCCCCGGCTCCTACTGCTATTCCCACTGGTGTTGCTCCTTCCGGTGTCTTCCCAAGCGGATCTGCTGGCCCGGCCCCTACTGGCGGTGCTGGCTTCGGCGGTCACCATGGCGGTCATCATGGTGGTCATGTGTCTGGTATCCCATCTGGTGCTATCCCATCTGGTGCCGCTCCCTCTGGTGCCGCTCCTTCTGGTGCCGCTCCCTCTGGCATTTAAGTAGCCACTAGCATTTATCTATGGTATGAAGCACCATCTCCTTTCACATCATTCAGTAACTAAAATTTTTCTTCTAGGTCTGTATACGCCATTTGAAAAACAGTTGGAGGATAGTTTTTAGTGTTTGCGGGTTTTAGTCTTGTTTGTAACTTTTTTTCTTTCTTTATAAAGAGCAGTGGAAAGATTGGCTGGGCCTTTCACTTTGTATATTGTGCTTTTGTATAGTTTGGCTTTACTGGCCGACAATAAAATAGAGATATTCTTCTCGAAACCGTGGTTCAATCGTCCCAATACTCTCCCATCTATAATTTCACTTGGCTTCAACCCATTTCGTCTCGATGTTAAGAATTCGCCCCTCGATCCTTTAAGATCCCGATAAATTCTGTTTGCGGTCCCCTGTACGCCAAGTGAAGTGGCATGTATTCATGCACATCTTGAGCATCTATATCCGTACAACTTTCTAGCAAAGAATCAGTAACTCGAGACTGAGAAATTTCCTCTGCACTAGGAGATAGAGCGGTAAGCGTTTATCCAGATCCCAAGCATTGATATCCGCACTATTTTCCAACAGCACCTTTACCACACCAACAGAAATCCTCAATGCTGCATAATGAAGCCCTGATATCAAGCGGATAAAGATCTGCACATTTATATCTGCTCCATTCTCTAGTAAAAGATTGACCATTTCTCCAGAACTCGTACATACAGCCATTTGGAGGGTGTTGCTGATCCCTTTGTAAAGGCGGTATCGGCCTCAACCTCCTCGGGCTGTGAGGGGTTCGACCCAATTTATCTGGTACCTTGCAGAAGCAGGATGCTATGGAGAATACTATGCTCTGTCAACATTAACACTGTATTAACATCGTCCATTCTATTGACAAGACTGAGTGGTGTTTCTTTGGTGATAGTTGTATATATCTCAATATTTCCGGTGGTGTGGATGCTGGCCCGTTCTTTAGTAGCACTCTGACTACCTTGTCCTAGCACTTTCTTGTTGCTATAATCAGGGACTTAGAACCATCACAGCAACCATCAGGGCTAAACCCATGGCTTAGTAACGCTCCAACTGCTATCCCACCACCATGTTCCACTGCTGGTGAAAGTGCGAGTTGCGGGGAACAACTTTCCAGAAAAGGGTACCTCTTTAATTCTGGGGTCCTCGAGTCAAAGGATGGGTTGTGATATTGCTCGAGCGCTAACCTAAGCAAACCATGATGCCACTGCTCTATCGCCCATACAATCGGAGATACTGGATGGCCTCTGGGTTTATCTATCAGAGCTAGAATCGCTACTTGATTTGTAATCCACTTCCAGGCCCTTTATGGAAGATTTTAGTGTTTCTGTCGGTGACGATATGACCTCTTTCTGTATTGAGCTTAAATACAGCTACGTTCCCCTTTTCAAGAAAATATCGAGCCAGGCATCTATCTCCACACAATACTGCCTAGTGGAAGATTTGGATCATCTGATCCTACGACAGTGGCGTGGAGGAGTGGTGTAAGTATGGCGGCGAAACGGCGGCTGACTCGGATGAGGGAGCAGAGATCTTTATGCTTGAGGTTTTTGACAATAGTTATTATGAGCTCGCTAGGGACACAGGTGATGATGCTCTCGTGATGCTCTTGGTGGATTCATCGTGATGTAGTTTAAGTGTAGTGAGTAACGAGGGATTGATATAAGGCCTTTGGAGTGTTATCAGCTTACGCATGCTACCGGCTTGGCACGAGATGTCCAATAGCTACCTTGGCAACGCCACAGCAGTTGATATGGTTCTCAATTCATCTGCCACCTCGAGTATTTGTTAGGACATTAGCAAGATTGTATTTAAGTTTAGTGTAACTCGCTACCGACCGACCGCGCCACTCACCGGTTCTCACTCGCTACCGGTGGAGTGGCTGCAACAGCCACCGGAGATCAGCATATAGAGCCAAAATGTGATCATGTTCAGTGAATATAGTTCCAACTGACCTTATTCACGATCTAAATTTTTTAGTTACAATCATTCCAGCAGTTATTTTGGTGCACACCACAGCATTTTGATCTCCCAGTCCCGATTGTAGGTTACTAAAAATAAGCGACTATATATATGACGCGATCAACCACTAAGAACTGCAACCACCTCGATGAAGCTGCAGCCCTAGAATGAAGTAATAGAAAAGAGAGCTATGATACCGGTACTCACTGAAACTAATTCTAAGTTACGGGCGCAATAATTCCGGTCTAGAGACTCGGTTACAATCAGCGAGATTCCATTTTTTAGCTACATGTTAGTACCCATGTTGGCTCTTCATGTGGCTCGTTAAGCGGTATCTGGGTGTGGAGCGTATCTGCGGCTCCCACGTTGCAACGTCATACCGTGGGTGGCTGAGCTTGGGGTAATCATACAAGTCCAAGAATTTGTCATTGCAGAACGTCGGGTTATTTACTGTGTTGCCAGTTATAGCTTTTTGTAATTGGTGAATACTCTAAACTGAGTGGGTTTGATCTTTGGCCTTTTATAAGTAGTCGAGGGATCTTCCTGCTGCCAGTACCCTTTCTCTCAACATAAAATCAATATCACAATCTTTCCTTGTACACATCTAGGCCAATAGCACAATAGGTTCTTTGACTGGTAAGTTGATTTTTCGCTTGTTTTTCTTTTCTTTTTCTTTTCTTTCTCTCGGTCAATATATATATTCCCTACAAGTCAGTCTACGGATACCACTTTTATATCAATAGCATTACCGGCACACTTCGATTCTCTCTTTTCATATCTTTAGACCTCAACTCTTTTTGTTCTAGTTTTTGCCACCATGCAGCTCCTCCAATCTGTTGCCATCTTTACTGGCCTGTTATCTACGGCTATCGTCAGCGCACTGCCCACTGCCTCTCCACAGAGTGGCCCGATAGTCACCAGCTGCGACCTTCTAGAGGCCATTCTCCCAACCAGTAATGGTAACTATCCTACTGACTACTTTCTCACTCCATTTCTGAAAAAAAAAAAAAACTAACACCACCTCCAGGAACCAATGCGCTCACAGCTCCCGACGCAGGGCTCAAACTGACCCGAGTTGTTCTCGGCCGGGGCACACAAAACTACACCTGCGCCGATTCCACCGCCTCCACCATCCCCATCACTGCCGGCGCCGTAGCAACCCTATACGACGCATCCTGTCTCGCCGTCAACAGCCCCGAGCTCCTCCACCAGCTCCCCGACGTGATCGTCTCACTCACTCAATCCTTCACCCACGACCTCCTCAGCGGACTCGACGGCAATGTCAACATTGTAGGTCGTCACTACTTTGCCCCAGACTATGCCACCCCGGTCTTCGACTTCCGCTTGAACCCCGGTCAGACAAAGATCTTCACAGGGACTAGGAAGGAGTCACTTAATGCCCCGTCGTTTGCGGCGAAGGGTGCTAATTCGAATGAGCAGTTTGGGGCGGTCAGTTGGTTGAGTCTGAAGGCCCTGCCGGATATGAGTGTGGGTTATAAGTTGGTGTATAGGGTTAAGACTGCTGGTGGTATGGCGCCGGCTACGTGTTATGGCCGTCCCGAGGAGTTTGGGATTCAGTATGCTACTGAGTACTGTAAGTACTTTTCCGGGTTCCTAGTTTTTTGGTGATTATAGGCTAATCTTCGTTTTAGGGTTTTATGATTAGAATGTCTGCTTCTCGGTTTGTTGTAGTCATAATCTAGGTGTTTTTTTGTTTTTTTTTGGGAGGGGGTGGTTTGGATTTGTCGTTCTTTTGGGATTTCCTTTTGTACATGTATGATAGTACACAATATATAGATTCGTTTCTCATGAATAATCACTCGTACAGTTTGTTAGCAGTGGTTATGTAACTAGTGATAGTAAAAAGACCCAGTACCTCAAGAATTAGGAAACGGGGCAAGAAAAAAAATTCTATGAATAGTTCCTTGAGTACGACAACACCTTTTACCCCCAACCCATAGTATACCTCATCAATCAAGTTTCCATCCCCCCACTTCACAGAGAGCATCGTCTATCCCCATGACACAAGGTATCTAAAATTTGCGCACCTGCCAACATCGTACCCATAACTAAGCCTAGTGGGGGAAAGGAAAAGAGAAAGAAAAAAGAAAAAAAGGATAAAGTGCACTCACAAGACCCTCGCAGGAAGATGGGGGTTGCTTTACATATAAGACATGATCACAATTTAGAGTAGAGTAAAATTCCCATCCAGCCACGTGGGACCCCAACAGTTCGTCTAGATCAGTGCGCTCTTTGACTATCTCTAACTGCTGTTAGCTAGTATATTAGTGAATCACAAGGCGATGACTTTTACCACCCCTCTAAAAATATGTACTGTGTCGGGCGATATAATATATACAGTCCTAATGTGCGGAAATGCCTAAACTCCCCCTCGCTGATCAAGTTTTGATACGAGGCTCTAGACTGCATCACGAGAACTAGGATTTTTTTCCCTTTTTTTTCGCACTTTTTCTTGCCTCATCAGTACGTGCAATTTTATTCTAAGAAAGAGGCTCTTTAGCCAAAGACGTGGAATGGGGTAGATAGTTAGCTATAATTAAACTCGGTTGGTATGCAAGGTAAGCCTGTGTTACCATCGCTAACCCCATTAGGGTAACCGGAAGCTGGGCCTTGACATCAGATATCGACGAATCCTTTAGTAAACGTGTATATGTCCATGCGCTTTATAGTACGAGGAAGGTAGCAGGTAATAGAGCCCCAAGCTTAAAATCGCCCCCATTCTAGATTACCCGGTAGCCCACAATGTTGTTCTCTTACAGATATCAGTCGATGTTGTTGATTACCTTCCCGCGCCTTGCCGACTGTGCTGGTACAGATAGCCTGAGTCGGTTCTTCTACGCTATGAAGAAATAACGAGGTAAGCTTTTCACCGAAGCTTCGGTTATAATTCAAAATATCCAGAGAAGTAATAATAATAACCGGAAGTAAGTTCTTGATTATTTAAATATTTTTTTACGGAAGTCCGATGCGTAGATGCGGCTAAGTAGCGGAAGTGTTTGGTTACTCAACACAACCCCAGTACTACTGATAGTATACTCTGTGATTAGCTTGGTGATAGGAAAGATCTCGCGGTTTTTGATATCTCTAATAATTTCTCCAAAAGCCTATAAAAGCCCTTTATGAAGAGCACCAATCCTATTTCTCAACTCGCCACCATCATTCAACTCCTATCAACCAAATAAACTCCAATCCTTCCAACACAGCCCCCAAAATGAAGCTATCCACCAGCCTAATTTCTTTCATCTCCTTGATCACTATCGTCAATGCTGCTCCCGGCAATCTTTTCGCCCGTGATAATGCGTTGTGCGAAAGTTGCCAGACGGATTGTCATACTTCCTGCAATGCCCTCACGAATGAAGTGGCGAAAGCAACCTGTAACAGCACTTGCTGTAAGTACCCATAAACTACTAGGTCAAGTTTTGAGGTCTCGACTGATAATTATCGTTGTATAATAGGTACTGGTGCGTGTAGAAGCTCCGGTGCCTGCGCAGAATGGCCATCATATATCTGCCCAGGCGAGGTAGACTTGTGCACAAGCTGCCAGAATGATTGTCATACATCTTGTGACAAGATTTCCAATGCAGCTGGAAAGGCGGCCTGCAATTCTTCCTGCTGTTAGTTCCCATCTTATAATACTTTTGATCGATACTAACATGGCATATTTGTTTGCTTAGGTGCTGCTTGTATAAGTGCTTCCGCTTGCACCACCTGTTAAAAATGTGTTTTCAGTATTTCGGGTGGAGGAGTATATATTATGTAATTGTCTAAGGTCTTATTTGTAGTTGTCACCATAGATAAATTTCAGTATACGTGTTAGAAAGCTTTCAAACTCTTAGTCAAGCAGTGGATCTGGGAAATAAATTTATCCGTCCAAATCGAGTGATAGCTTATGATAAAACCGTATATTCCTCGTCCTAGAATATCACTCGGTAGCTCTGTTAGACTGCAACTCCAGCCATTCGGCACAAAGGAAACACTTAGTGGCCCCCAAGCGCGTTGACGCGTAATCACGTTATCAAACAGATCTGCAGGGGTGAACGATAAACTAAGACAGGGATACGAGACTCACCTTCAGGCATCTCATCGGTGACAAACCTCACAACAATAACAACGAAGACACGTCATATCCTATGCGATAGACGAAACAATCCTTACTTTCCTCTGAAGCACAAAAAAAGAAGGGGCTTTCATCATGACAATCAAAACAGAGTTTGACACGGAGGATAACCGTTCCCTTGCCATCTTCGGCTCCTATTTCGCCCTCTGCGCAGGGCTTCTTTCCCTTGTTCTCTCCGGTGTACGCTTCCGTAACTTTTCTAAAGCGTCAGGATCATGGACATTCACGCTTCTCACGCTGGCATCGCTGGGAACGACGTGGTTTTATATGGTCTCGTTCTTCATGAAGTCTTACAACGACTGGGAGGTATTGCAGGCGCCGGGCATTGATGGAGAGATTCGCTTAGGGCCATGGCTTAAAGACGTCAAGCTATTCCAAGAGGCCTGGGGAACTGTTGTCGAGGAGCCTACCAGGTGGTGGTGGAGCCAGCAGATCTTCCTCTCGACGTGTGGGTGGACTGTATTTTTGGCTTCAGAAGGTCAGTATTGTTTCTTCCTCCTCCGGCGACGTGTATACTTACTCTCACGAAGGTTCTCGCCGCGGAATCAAACACCTCTGGGCGTTCATGCTCCTCGGCCAAGTGGTCGCAATGTCCTTCGTCATGAACCTCTTTTTCTTGACCATCCTTTTGCATGATGCCTCTCCGGCCCCCCCTGCAAATCCGGAACCCAAAATCGACGCGGCAGAGAAAAAGGCAAAGAGGCTTCCGAACTGGTTATACTTTGCAGTCACGGTGCCTTTGGTAGTTTCTTACCTCTTTAGCTTCATGACCCCTAGAACTATAAACACTAGTGCCTTTCTCCCATTCTTGCTTGTCCCGCACGTTCTACTTGTTTTGATCCCATTGGTATTTGGGCGTCTTGCAGCTCGTGGTGTGTTGAACGTGCATATCCCAGCGAACCGGTGGAAAGGCTTTTGGAAGCCACAGTATCGCCTTTGTGCCTTTGTATCTGTTGTTTGCCATGCGCACGCGATCTCTAATGTCGCTGTGTCTGGTATGACTGTTAGGGATGTTGTAATGGGTACTCTTACCTCGTTGTATGACCACCCTGCCGTGTCTTCCGTTGGTTGGGATGTTATCATGGTTGGTATTAGTGTTGGTACCTGGGTCGGCGTGCGTGGGCTTGATTTTGGAGTTCAGCCGGAGAAGAGGCGTGAGGGTGGGGACTGGGTGAATGCCATTTCTGGATGGATTTATATGGCATTGGGATCTGTTGGATTGAATGCGTTGGCATTTGCAGGAGAACTGGAATAGTGCTTGTAGGGAGATTAATTGTCGATGGAATAGTGTGATGTTTGAGATGGATTGGTTAAAGATAGATTGAGTAGAGCCTGAATTTACATATCGGCGGTGCATACCCTCGAATACATATTTCTGTGAACATCAACCTAACCACAGAGTTGACAAGTACTTCAAGGAAAGGGAAAATAGAGTCCACTCGCTAATAGGAGTGTACTAGTCGCCGTAACTCTTGAAACCTCAGAAAATGACGGTGATTTCTGACTCTGGGATACTCCCAGCCAGCTCCATGATATGGCACCAACCTTTCTCCCTATCTCGTCCAAGTACTACACGGTACTCACCAAGCTTCGCAATAGAAACCTTGACTTCAGTATTATCAGAGCTCATCAGCTCACTCTGTTCGATCCCCCAAGCCTCGCAAAAACACCCGAAGAAACACCGAAAGCTAATCGTTAGCGGGGCGAAAACAGGTATGATTATGTTTTCCGGGCCTAATCGAGTTTTGAAGGCGTGGTTAACCTCTTTAGAGTCTGAGGGGAATAAGAGGAGGTTGCTTCTGCGTGTAGTGACAGTACTGAGTTCATTCTCTGGATTAGAAGGCTGAGTACTTGTTCCACGAAGGCTTTTTTGGCTGAAAGGGCTTGCACCAGGCAACAGGCCCCTCATCCCTTCATCCAAATCCCCACCTTCATGCCCAACGCCTCTAGCCTGCTCCAGAGAAGCCATTTTAGGTTTTCTCCCCTTTCTTCTCCGCTGTCGCTCGTTCTTTGCTCGATTCATCACAAGTGCTCTAAAATATCCTATGATACTGATATCCTTGTTATTATGACATTCAAATATCTGGGATAGATAAAACCTCACTTGTCCCTATCATCAGCCATCCTCCACTTCCCCTGAGCTCCTTGACCCCAAAACTGCTGCCCGATGCCATTATCGAAGTATCCAATGACCCAGGATTGAAAGGCCTCTTTGTCCCTCAATGGACCGGCTACCCCGATCGAGTTCTCAGGCTCGTTTTGAATATGTTGTGTCACAATTTCCCAGATTTTTCGAAAGGCTGGGTTTGAGAGTCCGCTGAGCTGTTGGAACTGGCATTTCTTGATTTCGTGAAGGGCCATTATGCGCTGCTGAGGGATAGAGGATATGTGTTATTGAGTGTATCAAGGTATGATGTCCTGTTAGTGTAGGAAGCTTAAATCACGCTAGTATACAGGTCAATGTTGGCTTCGATGTCCACTACTTCGTTAAAACGGTTTTCTAAGTAGGAAATATGAGTATTCAAGAACATTCGTTTAACTTCTCGATTTTATCATCATAGCACTATTGCTATCATTCTAGAGGTTGGACATGGGTTAAACGAAATTTATATTATTACTAGAGCTTGCTATAATGAGGATTGAAGCACACTAGGGCCAAATTCATGCCTGAGACTTAGGATCCTATCTAAGGCGCTATAGACTATGAGTTTCGAGCTCTAATGGCCTTTTAAGATTTTACTAGATTTACTCCTAGGTTATTAAGACTACAAATTACTCAAGATCGTACTCTATGCACTAGAATCTCCCATAGAACGTCCACATATAAAGAACGTTTTTGAGAAAGCGCCCCTACTCATTCCAAAACTCGATCATGATCTCGGACTCTGGCATGTCTACAACCCGTTTCATGACACAGGACCAGCCTCTCTCCCTACTCCGCCCAAACCCGATCCGAAACTCTCCCAGCCCAGAGACAAAGACCTTAACCTTAGTCTCTTCAACATTAACCACGTCACTCTCAGCCCCCCAAGCCTCACGGAAATACTCAAAGAAGCTTTGAAAACTGACTGTCAGAGGTGCAAAAACATGGTTCATTGCATTCTCAGGACATATCCGTGTAATGAAAACACGATCATCTTGATAGGGGTCTGGAGTATTTGAGGGAGACCTTTCACTACTTGAAGTCTCAGAATCAGACCCCTCAAGGCCATCTAGAAAAGAGGTGAGCCTGATACGTTTTGGGGGACTTGAGGTTCGTGCTTCATCCTCATGTGTGTGTTTCTTTGGCGATGGATGTTCGGGGAGGGAGCTCGCCGGAGGATCAATAGTATTGGAGTTATTGATAGGCTCAGAGTTGTCGTGAGGTTTTTTCTGCTGAGAGCTAGAGGAGCGCGTACTAACTGGTAGAGCTGATGAATGGTACTGTATCATGCCTGGAGGAATCTCGTACTCTTCGTCCTCACTCTCCTCAGCCTTTTTACACCCACGCCTCCGGCGTCTAAGCTCTGTTGACGCCTGATTAATTACTAGTTGGGTAAAGAATTCTGCAATTCTGCAATCCGTTTATTCAGCCTTGTCATATTCTCCTAGGAACGAAAGACTAAAGAAAGAAAGTAAGTATACATACTCATCACCATGCTCATCAAGATTCCACTTTGAAAATGTTCCAGGACCCCAGAAGCGTTCCGAAATTCCATTACCAAGTAAGGTATTTGTCCATGTCCGGAATCCTTGTTTTACCGTCGAATTCTGCCCTTGCCATGGACTAGATAACCCGATGGAGTTGTCGGGTTCTTTTTGGAGATGCTGTCTCACGATTTCACGGAGCTTTGCAAGAGACTTTACGGGAAGTTGGCACTGTTGTTTGAGCTGTTGAGATTTGCAGATAATATTAGGCATGGTGATTATAGTGATGGCAGTATGTAAATACAAGGCGTGCCATTAATAAGGGAGGGGGAGGCACGCGTATACCGGCAACCCCCGATATAAGGCATCCAGTCTGACGCGTGACGTGTTTGCATAAAGTGTAAACAAGTGTTCGGCCAGGATCTAAGGGTCAAAGCTTAGACAACCATCTACAGTGACCAGTCAAGGTTATTTGTGGAATAGGTCACAAATGGCGAGGTATGACTTGCATGTGGTAAAAAAAAAGCCTGGAAAATCATTGAAGGATGGCGCAAATTTTAAAGTTCTCACTCAAGGTATGCTTTAAGTTAGGGAGCTCATATTAAAAGGGAATTTAATCCAGCTCCTTGTATATCGTGCCTGGTTATTTTAATTATTGAGAAAGTAGCGAGGGGAGAAATATGACTTTATGTGGCGTTTAGAAACATGTCTCACAAAGGGTCCTAACTAGTCGTTGTAAAACAATTAAGCCCACATGTACATGAGTGATACACATGGCTCTTAACAACTCACAAAGCCTGTGTTCCCAGCTTTCAGCCATTACTCCTCTTATCTAAATAGATTTTCGAGTCTCTAATGCATGCCCCACGACGGAGTCATAACAGGAAAAACAACGGTATAAATGCGGGCTGTGTCAGGTGAGTACCTGATACAAATGATAAGGACTGGTTTGGATTGTCAGGCTTCGATAAAAGTTTTCCCTAAAAAACTTATAGCACCAAAGAGTGTTCGCTTAAAGATGATTTTAGGGGAAAAAGGCAATAAACCCTGCGACTGAAATGACCTATATTACCACTGTTACTGCTAGGCTCTGCCATAATAAGGATTATAAGATGTACCATATGCACGCCACGTTTCTATGGGCGGTGGTAGGTTTGGGGTTTAGATACGGTTTGTCTCTAAAGATTCCTTATACTTTATTTTTGTTGATGGTTGGTAAACAAAGTAATCCTAGACCTAGAGATATCTAGCTAGAGAACAAAGTAACATCCCTGCTCTACACGTAGGAGTACGTAAAATTAACCTCTAAAACACTTTCGATAATTTAGACCTATCATTCTTGTAAAAAATTTCTGTTGTTTACCCCCGGAAAACAACTATGGTTGGGGGGAATCTTGGCAAAACAAATGGCACCCTCTTATCATTCCGACAACAGGTATAAGACGTTTATGAAGCTTGATGTCCAAGAGGAGGTACATAACACTCAAAGGAAATGAGATACAAGTAGAAAGATTGTAGTTCTTATTCCTAATCACGATTTAAGGGAAGTATAGAAGTTTTATTTTATCTGAAACGGGGGTGCCCAAACATCTCTAGTTTTTTTTCCATATGAATTCCACCCTGAAGGAGCATTAGAATCCCCTCGAAGCGAATCTATTAATACAACTTAGGTAGTACCTACGACGGACCTTCCACACTCAACAATGTCCTCAGTCTGGATCCGTGTGCTGAACCCATGAGAGATTACAAACAGCTCAAACATCCTAATCTACGCCCTTAGACACTCTTATGGCCCTGCTGTAGCGCATGACAGTTTTTGCGAGGTACGTCAGCTGCCAGTGCAAGGCTCCATTCAATGCCTGCCAAATCACCCAAGACGTGGTTGAAATTTTCACTATATGAACCGGCTCGCGCTTCAGCGCTTGTTTCTCCTTGTTCTCGTGGTATCTTTAGCCATGCAAGGAACAATAGATTCTGAAGAGCACCTCTCTTAGTAGTAGGGTGAGACTCGGTAGTTTCTACGTTGTCTCTCGTATCATCTAAAGGTTCTGTACCGAAAACATTCTGAGTTCGTGTCTCGGCAGACGTGAGCTGGCCAGGTGACTTTGATCTCCCGCGTACCCCCGCGCGCTTCCTTCTTGGTTTTTCAGAAAGCACGAAACATTGTGCCTCGCCTAATTCCCTCATTTGCTGGTTACTATCGCCCGCTCCATCACGCCCACAGACAAGATAAATGCAAGGAGCATCGATTGAACCCTCCAATCGAGCTTGTACATTGTCCGTGACACGCTCAATATGAGTATATACGGCATCGAGCCCCGATCTTTGGTCCTATATGCCAAATTTATGATCAGTAATGGGGAATATAGCATGGTATCTATTCGTGCCTACTTTATAGATGTTTTGCGGGGCTTTCCCAAGCCCTCTTAACGCTATCTAAGCCAGTCAGGTCTTCTAATGGGCCGACCCACATTTGAGCTTGCCCGCACTGTATTTGGCCTTAAACATCATTACAAGAGGCTTGTCCCGAAGGTACCACCAGTGGGTACCGGTTTGGGGTGGGCTCTAGGGAAATAAGAGTAATATTAGTTCTTACTTGGGCTTGCCTAGGCTCCCATCAGCTAAGTTAGGCTGGGCTGGGCTGTGCCGGGCCAGCCCGGCACCTTTTTTGCCTGGGCTTGCTCATTGGAAAGCCTCAAGTCAGTGCATCTGGCATTGTCTGCAGGAGTTTGCCGCTCACGTTTCATGGAACGCAGTTAGTGCCAGAAGCAGTATTCGAGCTCCGTTCTTGATGAAGGAGACTAGTAATTTCGTTATCATAAAATGCTCTAGAGGGGTTTGTGGTTGATTCTAGAGTCTCCTCGACCCGCGGATTGCTTTTCCCAGCCTTCTTACTCAATCTTTCCGACATGTTTCTGAAAGTGATAGTAAGATACGTTCAGTTAATGGACAGTAGAAATTTCAATACATGAATCTAATTAAGAGGAATTGGGGGGGTTTTGGTACCCACCCACTTGTTGATCTGTGTATCGCTTATTGAGTATGCCAAGAACGAATCATGAGACTTCACTCGTAGTGCCGCCGGTCGCAACAGTTAGAGCAATGGCCACAATAGCATAGTAAACTGTGTCGGCACTTCGAGACTCCTCATTTTGATTGAACTCACTGATTCTTCGCCTAGTACCGCTACCATCTTCAAGTGAGGAGTCAGAGACAACGACCCCAACGAAACGAGTTTTTGGAAATAAAAGAACAACCAACAAGATATTATTTGAGAAAAGTGCATATTTGGAATCAGAAGAGAGAGAAGTATCTACCCTACAAGTTTGAGAAAAATCAGAGTTCTATTGTGGAAGTTCCTGTTTTCACATAGGAAAGTTTGGTTGCCACCTCCAATAGGAGTGCTGGGAGCAGGAGGAGAGCAGCTCTACCAGCTGTTTTATCAAATAACTTTTTAACCAGTACAGCTATTATCAAAAGGATTTCAGATTCGGAATCGTGGAGTTCTGTTTGTGCAGATAAAGTTCTTTCCGTAAGAATTAAACTCACCTTACGAGGCCCTTTTGGGTAAAACGCCCCCAAGAGAGAAGCGGAGAAGCGACACGTATACAAGTCTTGGCAAGAGGCTTGGCAGAGAACGATAGAAACTGGTAGAAGCCGTATTAGATAAGACAGGGTAACAGCATACAGGGATGGAGGTAGTGGTGGAAAACAATGTTATTGTTAACAGGCAGGGAGTCAGGTGTTGGTATCCAGTGGGAGAAAGGAAGGTAGAGAAACATAGGAAGTTGGTGTACTTGCGGGAGGGCGGAGGTGTTACAGGAGAAAAGCAGAGATTTAGTGCAGTAACGTGGGATATGGAAGACAGAGAAGTGCTCGAGGCGTGGTGGAATGGGAGATTGTTTATCAGACAGCTGAACAAGATTACTAGGAAAATGGAGTATGTTACTCTTCCGGGGGTGGATAGAGGACAGATAGAAGGACCCTGGGGGGCGAACGAATGGAACGCCTTTGTTGCATCCAAGGTGGATCAAGAAGTAAGCGAGGTGGGTATTGTGATGAAGATGGTTACGAAGGCAAAGAGGACAGCAGAAGCATGGGGAGAGAGCGATAAACACCTGGTAAGAAAAGACGGAGAAGGAAATGTTGAGATGGATGATTATCGAAGGGAGGTCGCGGAATTGCTGGGAGAAATTTTGGAAGAGAAAAAGAAGACAGTATATGTGCCAGGTGTAGGGGCCACGGTGGAGGTGGTGGATTTGACTAAGGATATTTGTATGGAAGATTTGCAGCGTGAGGTCGAGGGTGGGGAGGATGTAGAAATGGAAGATGAGGAGGATTATCGGGTGAACAGCGCTCAGAAGGAAGAGATGCGAAGAAACGTGGAGGTAGTGGAGTGCGTGGAGGCTTTTAAAACGAGTGAGGCAAGAGTGGAAATTGAGGAGGCAATTGAGGAGTTTAGGAGGGCAGTTAGTGAGAATTCAGATGTGAGGGAAGTGAGGGAGATGATTGAGAAAAGAGAAAAGAGGATTAGGGAGGAGGAGGAGAGGGCAGGAGTGAAGGCCGGGAAAAGAAGAGTGGTGAAGAGCGTTGCAAGCGGATTGTTGGCATCGGTACATGCCACTCATATGGGGAGGAATATTGATGAAAGAAGGGTGAGAGAAGAAAAAGACAGGAGGGCGAGGGCGAGGAGTGAGGAGGAAGCGGCAGAGAGAGAGAAAATTGAGAGAGAAGGGAATAAGGTTGTAAGTATTACCGTGAGTATGTGGAAGGAGATGGTGGAGACGGTTAAACAGTTGAGGGAAAAGGTTGATATGCTAGAAAAGAAAGTCGAGGGAGGAGAGAGAGTTAGAGGAAAGAAGGCAAGTGTTGCTCCAGTTTTTCCCCTTGTACAGTATAAGAGCCCAGTTAGGGCAAGGGGGGGAACACCTGACGTGCCGAGGGAATTACTAGGAGGGAGCTCTGGGAAAGAGGAAACGATGGGGAAAGGGAAAGGGAAAGACACGGGGAGGGACAGGCGTGAGAGCGGTGAAGGTATTAGGAAGGAATTGGTGGAGAAGACGGTTAGAGAGAGAAAGAGAAGGGAGGAGGAGGCGGCGGAAAAAGTTAAAGGCGTTATCAGGATTAAGCTGGGAGAGGAAGGAGAAGGAGGGTGCGGAGTAAAAGAAATTTTGGAAAGAGTTGGAATTGAAGAGGAAGAGGTAGAGAAGGTGGTTAAGGATGGAAAGGGGACGGAAGTTGGCATGAAAGTGTTTTTGAAAGATGCTAACAGGGAGGACGCGGTGCTGGAAAAAGCGTGGAAACGGGTAGACAATAAGAAGGTGGCGTCTATGGAGAAGTGGGCAGGAATTGTTGTGGGGGGGATCTCAACTAAGTGGAAGGACAGAATGGGGGAGCTAGGAAGGTGGATTGAGGAGAAAATCGGCCATAAGTTGATGAAGGAACCTAGGTGGCTGATACATCAGGATAAGTGGCTGAATGAGGGTATTTGGGGGAAATACATTAATGCGAGAAGTGTAGTTGCAGTTCCGGATTACCAGTCGATCGTTATTCATGTGGCGAGGGCAGGCGTTCGTAGCGAAATTTTAACCAAGCAGTTTATACGGTTCGTGGACAGCGAGGGGTATAACAACGCACATGCAGCAGAGAGGTGGATTAGTCTGGTGAGGGGGGACAAGGAAGGAGCGGCTCGAGGCACAAAGGTGTGGATGAAGGAGTACGTGGATAGGAAGAGTTTGTGGTGCTCTAAGTGCCAGAGGGAGGGACACGAGTGGTTTAAGTGCAAAAATAGGGAGAGATGCGAGTGTGGAAAAGAGGGGCACACTTCGAGGACACATAGGTTTTGTTTTGAGAGTTGCAAGAGTAAAGGAAAAGTGGGGGTGTGTAGACACCACAAGCTCGATAGGAAGATTGGAAGTGAGTGGAAAGAAGAAGAATTTGAGTGTTTGAGGTGCAGAGGTAGGCATTCTTTTAAAGTGTGTCCTGAGAAGAATAGCAGAAAAGAAGGCAGTGCTGCGAAAGTAGGCAGCGTAAGGGGGGGAAAAGGGAGTGATACGGGCGAAAGAAAGGGCAGCGGGAATGAAGTGGTAGAAGTTCCTGATAGTCAAGAGGAGGGAGGAGAGAGTGCAGACAGTGAGAGCGGCGGAGAGGGGAACGCTATGCGAGGAGTTGTTGAGGTACCTGATAGTCAGGATGGAGATCATAGTGACAGTGAGGGGGAGAAATGATAGGACAGCTAATTGTGTTACAGCATAATTGCATGCGGTCCACTAACGCAATGCAAGGGCTAATGGAGAGTGGGAAAGAAGCGGATGTGTTATTAATTCAAGAACCGTGGATCGGAAGAGAGAAGAAGGGAAGGAGAGTTGAAGGGCAAGTGAGCGTAGGGGGAGGCTATATTACGGTGGGAAGTGGTAATTTTGATATTATATTTAAACAGGATGGTGAGAAGAGAGCAAGGGTAATGGCAATGGTGAGAAAAGATAAAGGAATAAGGTACAGAGTGAGAACCGATGTTTGGGACGGGGAAGATTGCATGGTGGTGGACGTGGTGACCACGAGAGGAAGGATAAGATTGGTAAATGTGTACAATCAGAGGGATTTTAGGGGAGAGGGAGGCTGGGTGATGAGAAGTATACCTGATGAGGCGGTACAAGGGGAGAAGGTATTGCTGATCGGAGATTTTAATGCTAAATCGAATAGGTGGGAGCCGGGGGTGGACGAGATTAGAAGTGAGATGGTACTGGATGTGGTGGAGAAGCACAGTATGGTGCTGTTAAATGAGATTGGGAGAGCAACTTGGTTCCGGGGACAGAAGAAGTCGGTGCTGGATTTGGCGTGGACGAGTCCTGAGCTTGAGGGAATGGTTAACTGGGAAATTATTGACGAAACAGGATCGGATCATGAAGTGGTAAAAATAGAGATTAGACTAGAGAGAGAAGTGGTGGTTAACGAGGGAGAGAGATGGGATTTTAGGAGAGCAGATTGGGAAAAGGTGCGGGAAGAGTGGAGGAGAGTGGATAGTGAGAGAGGAGAGGAGTGGAAGAGGTGTCAAGATGAAAAGAATTTGGATGGTATGGCGAGGGAGGTAGAAATAAGAGTGGGAAGAGCAGTTGCAGCCGGTGTGCCGGTGGCGAGACCGTGTTGGAGAAGTAAAGGGTGGTTTGATGAGGAAGTTAAAGAGGCGAGGAAGAGAATGAGTAGGGAGCGAAATTGGGAACGGAGAAGTAAAGTGTTTAGAGGAGGGGGTACAGAGTGGAAGAAGAGTAGGAATGAGTATTTTCGGTTGATAAAAAGGAAGAAGAAGGAGTGCTGGGAGAAGTATATTGAACAAGCGAAAGGTAAGGATATGTGGGGTGTTTGGAAGCTGATAAATAGGAAGAGGCAAGCAAAAACACCGAATATAAGGTGGGAAGGGAGAGAAGTAGTGGAGTTTGAAGAAAAGGAAAAAATATTTAGGGAGGTTATGTTCCCTAAAGCTCCCGAAGACAGAGAAGTGAGAATAGGGCGTGAGATTGAGGAAGGGGCAGAAGGGGGAAGAGTGGAAGAGGAAGAGGTTAAAAGAGCAATTTTTAGTCAAGGGTCATATAAGGCGCCAGGAGGGGATCAAATTGTGTTTAAAGTATTGAAAGAGGTGTGGCAGGTAGGGAGCGACAAGTTGGTGGAAATGTACAGGGAAATGTTGGAAAGAGGGTATCACGCAAAGGAGTGGAGGAAAGCAGTGGGGGTGATTATACCGAAGCCGGGAAAAGGGGATTACAAGCAAGTTAAGAGTCATAGACCAATCTCGCTGCTTCCGGTAACAGGTAAGGTGCTGGAGAAGATCGTTGCTAATAGATTGAGTAGGTTGGGGGAGAGGCGGGGTTTTAGTGACTGCCAGTGGGGAGGCAGAGAACAGAGGTCGGCTGAAGAGTGTGTAGTGCATACGTTGTGGTGGTGTGAAGAGAAGAAGAAAGAAGGAAAGAAAGTTGCACTGATAGCTATGGATATAGGACAAGCCTTCCCCAACACGTCGAAAGTTGCCGTTGCGAATACGATTAGACGGGAAGGAGGCAGTGAAAGGATAGCTAGGTGGGTGGAAAGTTTTATGACGGAAAGAAAAGTTCAGTTGAGGTTTGATGGAGAAAGAGGAGAATGGGCGGGAGTTGAGACTGGTATACCTCAGGGAAGCCCGGTATCACCAGTTTTGTTTAATTTGCATATGGCACCGGTTTTGAAGGAGATTGAAAAGTATGTGGAAAGGAATATGGAAGGTGAGGTTATTTGCCCCACCTTTATTGACGATGTGACGTTAGCGGTGGCCGGTGATGACTGGGAGGAGGTAATGGCGAGAGCGAGCAGAGTAATAGAAGTGGCGTATGAGGAAGCTGGGAAGAGAGATATGAAGTGGGATAGTGATAAAATGGAGTGGATTAGGTTGTGGAAGAAGAAGGGGGAGTGGGAACAAGGAAATGAAGAAGTTCTGGAGCTGCCAGATCAGACAAATAAAAAGGAAAGTAGGTGCATGAGATGGCTAGGAGTGTGGGTGGATGATGAGTTGAAGTGGAAAAAACATGTGGAAATAAAAATTGAGGCGGCAAAAAAGGCGGGAGTTAAGATATGTGGGCTTGCAAAAGGGCTGAAAGGAATGGGAGTAGGGAGTTTGAGGAGTATGTATGTGGGGTGTGCGAGGCAGGTGATGGAGTACGGAATGTTGGTGTGGTGGAAGGGACAGGAGGGGTTGGCGAAGAAAATGGATAAGGAAAATGAAAAGGCAATGAGGAGAATAGGAGGACATTTGAGGACAGCGCCGGGAGCAGCAGTTGAAGTAGAAAGTGATATGATACCGGTTGGAGTTAGGGCGGAAGCGAGAGGGGAGAAAGCCTTGTTGAGAATTATGCAAAAAAGAAATAAGGAACATCCCTTGAGGAGGGTAGTAGATATTGAGGAAGAAAAGATGAGAGAGGAGAGTTGGACAGAAAGGCGAGGCAGAGGGAAGATGAGGGCGAGTTGCATTGGAGAACGTATGAGGAGAATGAAGAATAAGGGGTGGGGATGGGGGAAAGGGAAGATAGAGAGTTGGAAGAAGTTTTATGAAGGAGAGCAGAGGTGGGAGAGAAAGGCGTTGGAGCATGTGGAGATAGTGGTGAACGAGTTTAGGGATAGTGAAGAGCAGAGGCAGAGGGAGAGGAAAGAGGAGAAAGAAGAAGTGTTGATATATGTGGACGGGTCGAAGGTGGACGAGCGAGTAGGTGCAGGCGCCTGTCGAATGGGGGGAGATTTTTGGAATCAGAGTTGGTATTTGGGGAAGTGTATGGAAGTGGTAGATGCTGAGATGCTGGCAATAGAGAAAGCAATGGAGAGAGGATTGAAGGAGTGCAGAGAAGGAGAGGAGAGAAGAGTTACCGTTGTATGCGACTCCCAGCAAGCCATTCGACGGGCCAGTCAACGGTCAGCAACGAAAGGTGAACAAATTGCCTATCGCATACGATATTTAGCAGACGCGTACAGACAAAGAAATATTGCGTTAAGGATAGAGTGGTGCAAGGCACACGTTGGTATTGGAGGCAATGAAAGGGCAGATAAGTTAGCTAAAGAAGGCACACAGAAGAGGCATAAAAATGGGAAAGCCTTTGTGTCCTTTAGCTATGTTGAACGAAGAATGAGAGTGGAGACTATTGAGGAGTGGGAGAGGAGATTTCAGAGTAGTCTTAACAGGGGAAAGAAATATGAAGCGACCCCGATGAGTAGGCATGCAGTGAGGCACCAACCCTCTGTGAGGTATGAGAAGGTGCTTCTAAGCAGGCTGAGAACTGAGCATATTGGGTTAAGAGCATATTTGAAACGGATTGGGAAGGTAGAGAGTAGTGAGTGTCAGTGTGGAGGTGGAGTGCAGGATGTACAACATGTGCTGGAAAAGTGTGTATTGGGGAGTGAGACGAGAAGTAAGGCGAGGGAAAAAGGAATAGAGACGAGAGAAACAATGTTGTATAGTCAGGAGGGGGCAGAGTGGGCAGTAGAGATTTTTAAAGAATTTGTTAAGAAAGGGGGAATGAGAGAGGAAGAAGATATAAATTGGCAGGAATGGGGGTGGGGAGGGTTAGAGAGAGAAATTGTATAGATTAGGATGGTTATTGCTTGAGCATTAGGCTGGAGTGGAGGATTACCATAACCGAAAGGTTCATGTAATTAATGAATAAAACAAAAAAAAAAAAAAAATCAAGTGAGGAGTTGATCATTGTCATTGTTGTGGGAGGTGGAGGAGAACTAAGGGCAAGGTATGAAATATAGGTCTTGGCGGGGCTAGCCCGTCAGTTATAACGCCTCCGGGCATGTAAGATAGAACAACAACCTTCCCAGACAAGAAAGAATACCCCCACATTGTCATTGTCACTCAAATCTAACATGTAACGCTAATCCATAACAGCACAACCAACTCTGAAGCAAGATTTCTCAACCGGCCCAGGTAACCGAACTAGTACGAATTAGGTTATGATAATGCGACCCACACGTATTCTGAGATGAAACATCTCACTTGGGTTCACAATACCTTTCCACCCTATCATCATAGTAATAAACAATTCCACACTTGGGGCCAAGCTATCTAAGCTCTGCATGAAACCTGAAGAACTTTTGGCCCTTAGAAATGACCCCTATTACTATATATACTATCTAGATATTATATTACATTTATTTATTTTTCCGTGAAAGGAAGTAACGCCTATTTTAGTCTATAAACCTCTCAACCTAACTGCTTTGACTCTTAGGACCAGCCCCCTCAACACTAAAGAAATCCCATAATAGATGTAAGATTTTTCTACTGTTTTACCCCGTAAAATGACTTTGGATATTGCTTGACCGTAACGCTCATGTAAGGCCTCCAACTGTGTTTTGAATCCATCAGTATATATTCCCTAGTGTCTCCGTGAGAAACATACCTACGAAAGAACTAACCCGCAGAAGTGCCCCTAGGATTAGGGGCCCAAAAGTCCAAGCAGGGCTTGGTGGATAGTGGATTCTTTTCCACCTCCTTCATGGCATTTGACCAGATAATCTCCCTATGCTTCCCATGGCCGATCTGGTGATTATATCCCCCAGGGATGATGACCTTTGCATTGACGGTTTTAGGGTCAATTATATAGCCTAATTCGTCTCCCCAAGCTATACGACACTCTTTACAAATTTCCTCGAAGCTGGCGGTTGTGGAGAGTGGCATCTCAATCACCGAGTCCCCCGGCACCATTCGTGTTATGAACGAACGGGTCCTGTCATGTGGTGTAGGGTGGGGGGCTTCCACGTTGTCTGAAGGTCTAGAGTGCCGCACCCGTTTTGAGGGACTCAAGTCCCGACTTTCGACCCCAAATATGCGCTTACCGAGGGCTGAGGGTAAAGGTGAGCTCAGAGGTATACTATTGGGACCTCCGTCCCTGGCTCCAGCAGACTCGTAGTTTTGGCTCTGTGGGGATGAGCCTGCAAAGCCTGAAGAAGAGGGCCGGGGGTGTATATTTTCGGCAGGAATTCCTTCCTCCCTATCTTGCTGCTGCTGCCCCTGTATTCCTAGTTGTTCTCTCTCACCTAGTTGTTCTCTCTCAGGCTCTTGATCATCCTCGTCGAGTGCTTCCTCCTCCTCAAGATCTCGACCCTCCTCTTCGAGTCCTTCCTCTTCAAGATCTTGGTCCTCCTCTTCAAGCTCCGGAGTCCCCATCCGTATCGATTCCCGTATCGACTCTCTCCACCTACGTAGGCATTCTTTAGACGCCAGACCAATCACAGTCTCTATAAAGTATTCTGAAATCCTAATATCCCTTGAGCACTATAGAAAGAAAAAATCTTAAACAGGTACTAGAAAGGAAACATACTTATTTCTCTCATCCATATTCACACCCTGAAGTTCCCCCCAGAATTTTTGCCTCATTCCCGAATCTGACATGAGAGCAATGGCCCATTTCCGGTATTCTTCTTTAATTTTGGATCCCTCCCATGGACTAGCTAGACATATAGAATTATCGTGTTCTTTTTTGAGGTGCTTTTCGATACTTCTTCGGAGTCTTTGTTTATCTGTTTTTGCAAGACACCAGATCTCTTCGGGTTTGCTAGGCATATTTGTAGGAAAAAAAATATGAGTATAAAGATAGTAACTAATAGGTAGAGAATGATATCGAGTGTTTTTGTCTCTGTTCTAGCTCATGTAGTCGAAGAAGACAGAAATGTGCGGGTTAGTCCTGATATAAGACCTCTTGTTTTGCAATGCGTAATGGTGTGTTTCCAAAAAAATTGTCAGTCAGAACTCAATGGTCGGCTATTGGGCAAGGACTTACATGCAGATGTATTAGGATGGCTTTTGCGGGCGGTAGGCATGAGACAAATAGTTGAAACCTTTTGAAAATGTATCTACAGCTAGTGGAACCCTGATATAGCTCATGCACTTGGAGACATATAGGCCATACGTTTGCGCTGGGGGCAGTCTGTTGAGATAGATCTTATGAGCAGACAGAGCCCCAGCTCATATACATACCTGTATTGGAAGTATCGAAGATGTTACATGGGGTTCGGTTTTATTGGGAGTATACATTATTTAGAGTATGCCAAGAACCAATCATGGGACTTCACTCGTAGTACTTGCGCCACCGGCCGCAACAACCGAATCTAGACTACAGAAATTGGTTAAAACGGTTATGGCCGCAGTGTAGTAAACTGTATCGGTACTTAAAATTCCTCTGCTTCATTAACTTTGCTCTCTTTTTTTTACCTAGCGGTGCTACTGCTTTCGGTATTGCCAAATTTAGCAATACTTAATTCTGGTGATAACGCTAACCTATAATAGCATAGCCAACTCTGAAGAAAAAAAAGGACCGGAAAATGTAGGCATTAGGCTGTAACATCAGGAGGCACGAATGTATTGGACGCCGTTGCCGGCAAGATGAATCAGGGCGCCGGAGCATCGGGCAAGATTCATTTTTGTTTTCCCAGGGTACTCAGAGCGAAGAAGCGTCTAGGCATATAAATTTATTCCAATGAGGGACCAGAGACTTGCGTTTTTGAGGACTCAACGCTTCTGACTCATATGCGGGTGAGACGTGCAGATTTTCCGAATCAAAGTGTGGCATAGTGACTTTGCCATGCCACTGCGCCACTATGCATACTCTTTATTCCAGACAGATCTGAATACAGCAGCTTCCGTCCCCCGTCCTCAATTCCTCCCTATTACCTCTCCCTTCTTGAGAGTCCTATCCTCGCTAATTAGAGATACACTTTGCGTACTGAATGCTGTCACATTCAGTGGTCACGCCCGAGTACAAATATGGCTTACCTATTATATTATTACGCATATGCAGTTATGTTATAAGAAAAACAAGGCGTAACAACTAATCCTCCCATATGACCCGCGTACCAACCGTCAAAAACAAGTATAATAAAAAAAAAGTATCTCCATTTAGCACACGGACGCGTTTGTTCCTTTTTACGACTTGTCCCACCCTTTACGTTCCTTATTTTTTTTTTAATTGGTTAACGGTCTGCAAGATCTCCATATCCCTACTTCGATTCTTTTACCACTCTGGTTTTACTTCTCTATTTGCTGCTCTTCTCAAGCCCCAAACGCGTACCCCGCTATAGCTCCGCTGATAAGAGAGGGGAGATGGTATACGTATAAACGCGAGTCGAGACGTGTCTGGTATCTGGCGGTTGGAAAAAGAAAGAAAAAGACAAGTAGACTGAATACGTGGTCACATGTAAAGAAAACCCGAGTGTACCTGATAAGTAAAAAAAAAAAGAAACGTTGTCAACAACAGCGTCCGATTAACTGGCCGTCCAGTCTTATCCTAGTAAGGATCTTAAGTAATCTACTGTTGCTTACGGGGATGGATGTTGACGCACCAGAGAGATTGAGGCAATAAATAACCGTAATTGTATACCCTGTTTACAATTGAGATTGCAGCAGTTATTCTTACCAAATAATTCATGCGCATCAACACCGTATACGGCCGTACTTCCCCCTCATCCAGAAAAATCCGGCCCAATCAGAACAGCCAAACGCTACAGCCTAGAAAGGTCCATCATATACCAGGTATAGTAACAGCTGCTATACTAGTACGGGTGGCGGTTATGAAATCTCAAGGAATTTCCACCCTGATAATTGATTGAATAATCCGCTTTAGAAGTCGTAAAATGATCAGATAGCGATAAAAAGGTATGATGATCCGACCCATGCGCATTTTCACAGAGATAAAGCATCCCACCTGGCCGGGTTACTCGTAAAAGCTTTAATAATTTTAATTAATAAAATAATATCACTTGGAGCAAAGATAGACTCTGCGCGCAGTTTGAAGAACGCTTGGCCCTTAGGAGTAGCCTCGTTATCTCACATCTTTCTGAGGAAGTGATTCTTTAGGCTAGGTTTTTCCCCCTCAGACGCACCTAGTAACGCCTCTTTTAGTTCATAAATCACTCAGCCTATTGAAAGCCTAGATCTAATCGTGCCCTTTAGCAGAGGGGGGGCCGGTTCATTCTCCTATCAACACGATATGGCCCTCGTACCCTCTTACAAGATCCGGACAATGAGTCCGGGAAGTCTTTACAGCGGTATAAATGTTGATTTCATTTCACTACTTAGCCTAGATGTATGAACGAATGAACGAGGTAATCATAAATATCAGTCTAAATTTACCCTAGAGGCACTGTAATAAACCCGGCTAAAAATATATGAAGAAACACCATGTAAATCTTAGAACTCCACCATGATATCTGATTCTGGAAAGCCTTTAGCTAGCTCCATGATATAAGACCAGCTTCTCTCTCTGCTCCGTCCAAAACCAACATTATACTCTCCTAACCCAGATATCAAAACTTTGGCTTTAACATCCTCAAAACACATTGCTCCACCCTCCTGGGTCCTTGAAGCCTCATAGAAATACTCAAGGAAGTCTCGAAATCCAATTGACAGCGGAGCGAAAACAAGAGTGATAGTATTGTCAGGTCCTACACGTGTTTTAAAAACACGATCGGCCCTTTCATTTGATTCTGGGGTGTGTCGAGAAGAGGAAGGTTGGTAATCGCTTACAGATCTAGTATAGCTAGGCTCTCTTGTTTCTCTTAACACAGAGGAACTCGTTCGTTTTGAAGGGGGCAGTGTCTCATCCTCAGAAGTGTATTGACTGGTTGAAGAATCTACATAATGGATAACGGGAATAGCTGTGAATATACCAGAGCAAAGATAGTCAGTTCTGTATTTTACATAGTAGGGGATAACTGAGACCATATTTGGCTCATGAGAAAGCTACCTCTCACCGACCTCCTAAGCCCCTCCACTTTCGCTGGTCTTTTCCTGCTCTTAGAAGCCACATAGGCTCGTCTTGTACTTGCTAGATGGGCAACAAGTCTTTTGAAAAACAGATGAATACTAGAGTTCCAGCTATTGTTAGTACCTAAAAGAATATTAAAAGAGGGGAAAGATATACTTTGCCTCGTTCTCATCAAATTTCCACTTTCCTCGGGTTCTGTGGCCCCAAAACTGTTGCCCAATCCCACTTCTAAAGTAGTTTAGAGTCCACTCGTGGAATCTTACAGCGTTCTTTGCTGGGCCAGCTAGTCCAATAGAGGTTTCGGGTTCATGCTTAAGGCACTCCGAAACAGTGCTCCAGAGTTTTGCAAAGTCGGGTTTTGAAAGTCGGGATTGCCTCTGTAGCGTTATGCTAGTCATAGTACTATAAACACGGTGAGAATGATGTATAGATGGTAACATGTGGTGTAGAGATTTAGGGAGGGGGCGTGACTAAATCCCCTTCAACCTGCGCTTCCTACTTCCACTAATATGAGACAAATTTAATACCGTATAATCTGATTAAATTCGACCCGCTGTGGCCGGGGGTAACATGCGTTTTTGCGCAATATTCAACACAAAAAAACAAAAAACAACACAGTTTTACTCTATATCAGTGTAAGTACATACCTTTCTTGTCCTAGTACCAGGAATTTCCGTGGCCTCAACTGTTCCAGCGCCTATTAACACGCACTCACCCCTGCTACAGCGGGTCGAATTTAATCAGATTATACGGTAAGTCTACCGCCCTGACCTACTTCTGTCCCGCAGTGTTTTATTACAGAGCTTAGGCCAAGCGCCAAATCCAGAATACAACTTATTAAGTTCAGATATATCAGAATTGGTTAACAGATATATACTCGCGTCAAGGCTAAAGTATTGGGACATACCAGGGTGTCATGAATCTGAGCGGCCAGTATTCTACTGTTGCTACCACTGTGTTTTATTATAGAGTTTAGGCCAAGCACAACAGTTTGTTAAGCCCAGATCAAAATATATACTGTCTTTTAAGTCGTAATTCCAGAAATTGCTGTTCTGTATTGCGTCACAAGCCTATCTCGCCGTGGTATGTCCTTTTTTGGAGTGTCCCAATACTTTAGCCCTGACCCGAGTATATAATTGTGCTTCTGGGTAAGAGCAAAAAAGAAGGGAGGTCCATAGAGACACAGCCAGGAGGAGGGAATAGTTGCTAAAGCGCGTATTCATTATTATCTCTGGTAATAGAAGCTTGCCAAACCTCTAAAATAGTGGGAACCGGTTATTATATGCCTTATTTTGGGAGTTTGCACTTCTGAGACACCTCCGTGCCTATTCTACATCCCATGTTTTCTGGCCCTTATCCAGGGACAGAAGTACACCGTGACTGTCTTGCAAGTCGTAATTCTTGAAATTGCTGTACTGTATTGCGCTATGAAGCTATATTGTCGTTATATTTCCCATTTCAGGTGTCCCCAGCGCTTTAGCCCTGACCCAAATATGCCCATGCTTAGGATAAGCATAAATTAACTCTAATCCTGTGACATATATCACATTTCTAGAAGCAAAAACATAAGTATACCTGATAGATTTGTTATGCAGACGTCCTCTATTCAAAGTGTCCACTAGACTGCTTTAGGCTTTAGCTGAACCGATTAAGGCTAGCTTAAGGTAGTAACCCTTATAATCAGAGTCACTATATGTTTAATAGTGTGTAACGGGGATGTCCGTATAGCTAATTGATTAAGTCAATATGGTATTCTTTTATCTCTTTACCTCGACTGAAAATTTTGGTACATAAATATAGTAATACAATCGCCACAATTTTCGTATCGAGTTATATCACACATATAGGCATAATAAGACAAAGAGGAAATTACATACCACAGCCGGACCCTTAAAAATCAAGATCAGCCGTAATCTCGGACTCTGGCGTATTCTGGAACCATATAATGTAAGATTAAGCCCTTTCTCTGCTTTTCTTTGCTTGATGGGATCAAATGCACATAAGGCCTTCGCTTTGACTTCTTTGTAATTGATTCCTGCCATTCCCGTGTATGATCGCTACTAGGATCCGTGGCCTCCCGACTAATTTTGTTACGATTATTATTGGGGGACTCACCTTGAAGAAAGTATGGGCTGGCTGTGACAAGTATGTTGTATTTGTAATGATTCTAGCTCGAAAAGCTCGAATAAGCACCTTAGGCTAGAATTCTACCTCCATTTATAACGATATAAGTATTTTGTATTTCACTACTCAAGTTGGATATATCTCAGGGGCACCGTGATAACCTCGATTAATAATATATATTTGACTTCGAAAGCCAGAGAAGTACAAATCTTAGGGCCCCACCATGATCTCTAGTTCTGACAGATTCTCGGCCAACTTCATTATATAAGACCAGCTTCTCTCTCTGCTTCGTCCCAGCGCAACATTATACTCTCCTAGCCCAGGTACCGAAACCTTGACTTTAATACCTTCAAAATCCATCACTCCATCCCCCTGAACCCCCAAAGCTTCATGGAAGTACTCGAGGAAGCCTTGAAAGTTAATTGTCGGAGGTGCGAAAACGGGCATGATTACATTGTCAGGTCCCTGGCGCGTTTTAAAGACACGATCGGCTTCGCCCAAATCCGGAGTACATGAAGCGGAGGAAGGAGGCTCTTCTATGTCTTCTGACATAGAACGTTTGATTTGTTTTGGAGTCACTGCCTCATCCTCAGATGTATATCCGCTGGTCTCGAGGTCTACGGAAGAGATACCTATTAGCACATTAGAAGAAAGAAGAACTCGCAATAGTTGGGGCAGTGGTTAGGTCATAAGAACGTTACCTCGTATAGTTCCGCCAGCCCTGCTACCATTTATATCTCTTGACCTTATCCTACGCCTCCTGTATCGTTTCTTATTCGCCTGGTAAATAATAAGTCTCTTGAAAAACTCAAAAATGCTAGTACTCTAACCGTCAACACTATGACGTTTAGGAAAGAGATGGGGGGGCATACTCTGTCTCATCCTTAGCAAGCGTCCATTCTCCTTGGGTCGTAGGGCCCCAGAACCGTTGCCCAACCCCACTCCTAAGATAATCCAGAGTCCATTGGTTGAAAGATGTTGGGGCCTTACTTGGACCAGCTAGTCCGACGGAACCATCAGGCTCGCGTAGAAGATGAGTTGAGACAGTATCCCAAAGTCTCCTAAACTCTGACGTAGAGAGTCGCGATAGTTTTTGTAAGTGTTCACTATTCATAGGAGATATTTTAGGAAGCTAAACGCGTAGTGTAGAAATTTTTTGGGGGGGATGGTGGGTATTGGTTTTTTGTTTGCTTTCAGGGAATTGGCCTTGTGTTTGGTTTTGGTTTTGGGGGGGCTGGGACGCGTGTGTTTGGTGCTTGTCCAGGTCCTTTTGGCGTGAATGTATCCTATTTTATCTCGTATCCAGTCCACTGATGATAAGGCTACATAAAAAAGCCACGTAGATTATCAAGTAAGATGAGGTTCTAGTATGATAGTGGGATAATGTAGACGATGGGTGCGGCTATATCTCTCTGGTGTGTTTGCCATTCTTAATATGAGACAAGTTTGGTACTCTGCCGCCCGGACCTACCACCATGTTATAAGCTCATGATTCAACAGATTGCAATAGATTAATCTATATGGTAATTTAGACATACAGTGGAATTACATTATAGATATAAGATCCGGCAGCCCCAGTTTTCACCGCTTGTAGAAACCTACATTGATACAAGTATAACCTGATATAAGCATACACCCTTTATTCCCGCACGTGTATGCTTATATCGGGGTCCATATGTATATAGATAGAGTAAGAATTCTAAAGATTTACCTTTTAGGTATCTAAGTACTTACTACGTTATACCGGCCGGCTATTTGCCGGTACGCATACTAAGTCTAGTAGTTTAGAAATTTCCACAATTTTGGTATCCGTATCATAGCTACACATATCATAAAACAAAAGAAAAAATTATAGCTGTCGGCCCTCAAACATCACAGATCCACCATAATCTCAGACTCTGGCATGCTTTCTGCTAATTTCATGATATAAGACCAGCCTTTCCCCCTGCTTCGGCCTAATCCAATCTGATACTGTCCTAATCCAGATATGGAGATCTTAACTTTCACGTTTTCAGCATCCATCTCTCTATTCTCTACCCCCCAACCCTCGCGGCAGTATTCAACAAAGCCTTTGAAATCAATTGTCAAAGGGGCAAAAATGGGTGTGATTATATTGTTGTCTCCAAGGCGTGTCCTAAAGATACGGCCATCTTCTTCTGGTTCTGGAGTAGGTGAAAATAGCTCGCTACTTGAAGGTCTAGAACCAGTGTCTGTTGACGTGGAGAATTTGATACGCTTCGGGGAAGCTTGTGTCCTATCCTCGAAAGCACGTATTCTGGTGGGAGAACTCTGCCGGGACGGGCCCGCAACGGTTTGTATAGATGACTGATACTGTATATCATCTATATAATCACCCTCGTCATCCTCATCATCTTCATCCCCCTCTGCTTCCGACCCTTCGTCCTCTCTCGAGTGTGTCGCCTTGTATATCCTCTTCCTACGACCTCGCTCTATCATTGCCACTAAAGTCACGAGCCGTTTAAAGAAATCCAAAACTCTGGTATCTCACCTGTCAGGACTGTAATACAACCATCAAGAGTAGGGAGAAAACATACACCGCACTATTCTCAGTAAGATTTAATTTCCCATCTGCTCCATGACCCCAGAATTGCTGCCCAATCCCACTATCAAGATAGTCAATAGTCCATGACAGGAAGCGTGTATTCTTTTCTGAAGGCGAGCAACCGGGGCCAGCTAGTCCGATAGAGTTGTTGGGCTCGTCCTGAAGATGTTTCTTTACGGTATTCCAGAGTCTTGCAAATGTGGATTCGGGGAGTTGAGATAGCTCTTGGAGCTTTCGAGATGTCAAACTAGCCATTGTGGTATGTAGTGGGTGCAGGGTGCAGATGTTATGGACGAGGCTCTTGTGGTGTGTTCTGGCTTAATAAGCCTACCGCTCGGACCTTTACTTCAGTCCGCGTTAATATATCACTTTTTGGAGTCCCGGGACTGGGTTGTGAATGTAATGAGCAAGAGGAGTTGACTTCGTGTAGATGATATTGATTAGTGTCTCCATAGTCTCTATACGTATGCCATTACCTAAGCTATGAAGAATCCTTCTAAATAATTTTTTTTTTTCAATTTATATCAAGTGATTTTATTGTTCTGGGTACAGAATCTGGTATGCAGTAAAAACTATGACCTGAAAAACACCCTTCCCCTTCCTAAAAAATAAAACGTGTCCCCTGGCAAAATTCCAAATAAAATAATAATGACAAAGGGAAAAGTAAAAGAGAACGAGTATAACTGCGATATCCTTCTTCCCCTAGTGGCTTGTGGCCGATTTGCCTGAGTACTAGGGCTTGATTGTGTGACGGCTCGCTAATCGGAGCGATTACTTGAAAGTGAAGTGAGAGGAGGCGGATGAAAAGGACTCCTTCTAAACCTTTGCCTCTGGTGTTATTATAAAAAATAATAATATGCTATTGCTGATAAGAATATATATCTTGACTAAGTTTCGCAGCGATATTTACAATCTAATCACATTCAGAGCACCTAATGCTTTGCTACTGAAATCTACATCGATTCTAAATATTTTTTTTGGTATGCTAGGCTGAATACTTAGAGGGGAGCTATAAAATATTTACCGTTACCAGTAGTTTCCGTTCAACGTTAGTACCAAAGCCCAGGGTCATCTCTTAGCTATACTTTACAGTAGCTCGCTGATATAAAGGACTTTTTGCCTACTAATTCTGATCGAGTGATTTGGTTTATTCCGCGATCCTTTAGACTGGCTCTTATTAGCCCAAATCTCATTTTTATAAGCAAGAGATTATGCGAGTGACACCTTATGATACAAAGTACCCTTTCTCTCCTAGCCATTTCCTCCTAACCAGCAAGGTTATTCCCTCTGATTTACGCTTCTAGATGAGTATAAATCCCTAAACTGGTTGCTTAGGTATAATGTAATAGCTTTTATACGAGGAACAAATGATAGGAGCCCTAAACCTATTCATCATACTTGCTGTTGTTTTGAAGTCTATCGCCACCTTAGGCGCTATGAACTAATGTTATAACGTGTATTAGCTATTAGGAGTCTGTATTGAGACATACGTTAATAGAATAAGAAATACATAATTTATAACTTTCTTCAAGTATAGCACTTTCTATCTAGCCTCTTAATTTTTATCTCACCACCCCGGATAAGGCATGTATGAGTATTATTGGGTTCCTATACCTTGCGTAGTAAGTCTGGTAGTCTATAATTTCTACAATTGTCATCCCATTGTATCACATATGGTGCGCACGGCCATAAAGGTGTACCGGCAAATTTGGCATGTGGAACACCCCTATTAGGCCTAAGCGTGCCCCAAGCATGCCCAAGTATGCCAATTTTTTTGGCTGCTTCATCCTCTAAAAAAAAATATTTAGATATCTATGCTAAAAGTACTTTTAGTAGTATAATAAAGCACCCAGATACTTTCAATACACAAGATACCTCTCTTATGTATAATTTTTAGAAATTTCTGCCTAAGTATATATGATCATGTACAGTGTATAATGGAGAACGTTCCACATGGCCCCTTTTCACACCCAAAAGTGAGGTTTTATTCCACAACAACCATAGCTCTGGTTAGGCTATAAAAAGTTGGAGACCTTTAAAAGTACAATATAAACCTTTCCAACTTTTCTTGGGGGGTTCTGGCAATTATTGGTGTTGGAATATCGGCTTCAAATCGGCTTCAAATCGCGGTACACCTTTATAACCGTGTGCACCATATATAGTGAAAAAGGGAGAAAGTAGTAGCAATCCATTAAATATCAAGATCCACCGTAATCTCGGACTCTGGCGCGTCCCGAGCCAACCCAATTAAATAAGACCAAATTCTTTCCCTGGTTTTCCCTACTATAATCCGATACATTAACCCACATATCAAGACTTTGACTTTAACCGTTTCAGAATCGATTTTTCCATTCTCAAATCCCAGGCCCTCGCAGAAGTACTCGATAAAGCCTCGAAAATCAATCGTCAAAGGAACGAAAATAGGTGTGATTATGTAATCAGGTCCGAGACGTACTTTGATAATATGATCGGTTCCTTCCGTGTCTGGAGCGCGTGGGGATTGCTCGTTGTTTGTAGGTTTAGGATCAATGTTCTCTGGTATTGATTCTTTGATACGATTCGCGGGGGAGGCTTGTAATTCAGTCCTAGGAATACTATTCCGAGGTGACAAGCGTATGGTCGAGGGATGCCAGGCTGGCCCAGGCACCTGGTACTGTATATCCCCCTCCGGCTCCTCAGGGCTCTCTATCTCTGAGGTAACCTTAAATAACCCTGAATCGGTGTCCGCTGAGGTAGAAAGTTTAATACGCTTCTGAGAAGCTTGTGCTCCGGAAGCACGCCTCCTAGTCAGCAGAGAACCCTGCCAGGAGGTGCCCGCAACGGTTCTTAGAGATGACTGATACTGAGTATCGTCTGGATATTCCTCATCGTCCCCATCATCATCCTCCTCCCACTCTTCTAAGTCTTCGTCCTCCCTTTGATACGTTTTCTTGGACCTCTTCCTGTGGTCTCGTTCATTCATTGCTACTATCATCACGAGTCGTCTAAAAAAGTCCACAATTCTAGCGTTTTGCTTGTTAGCACTATAATATACCCAATGAGAATAGGGAGAGAGCATACTCTGCTCTATTATCAACAAGATTCAATTTTCTACCCGTCTCTAGGCCCCAGAACCGCTCCCCAATCCCACTTTCAAGGTAGTTAATAGTCCATAAGGAGAAGCTTGCTCCGTTTCCTGAAGGCGGGTGACCAGGACCACCTACTCCGATGGAGTTTTCGGGCTCGTTTCGAAGATGCTGCTTTACAGTTTCCCAGAGCTTATCAAAGGCGGCCGCGGGGAGTTGAGATCGCTCTTGCAGTCTTTCCCGTCGTAAATTGGGCATCGTGGTGTGTAGATGGGTGTCGGTGTTTGCACGAAGGCAGATCCTATAGACGCGACTCACGCTTAATAAGCCTCCCGCTTGGGCCCAACCCGCGTTAATGTATCTTTTGTTTAGGGTTCTGAGACCGAGGTGTAATAAGTATACAGAGGAATCAGCCTTGTTTAAATTGTATTTATCCTCTACAGTCTTTATATGCATGATGTTACTTGAAGGCTGCCAAGAATCCACTTGAAACCTTTAAGAGTGAATTTGATCATATATTAGCCAAGGGAGAATTGATAGTTTTGAGATTTATTTTACTACGTCACGAAGGGATAGTACTGCGGGTCTTTATTCTTTATTAATCTAAGCGCAACATTTTGCAAGAAAGTAATTATATGAGTGACACCGGTGCATAATACCTCCTCCACCCCCTCCACCCCCATCCCTCTAGCTATTTTCTATAGATTGTGCGAGAAGGGGCTACTTTATACTTCATCATCAGTATTAATTATACCAATTTCGCCCATCGCCTTGCAGGTGCCTGCTAAGTAGGAAGTATTATTCGCTCTACTGTACGCTTGTAGACAGCAAATAGATGAATTTGATGATGATTTGTTTAGAGGGTTGCGCCTCCATTACATCTATACTGCATGCTAGTCTGGTTCTTACTAAGCTACGGCGGCTCATAGCTACAGTCGTTCACCCGGTGACGACGAGTACTGTGGCACGTCATTAGCGTACGTGGCTAGTGTATGTTATATAAACATAGATATGTGACCCTAGGTCACCAACGGAATACATCCTCGGTTTCGACATCACACGTTGTCGGTTAGATAACAGTCAACGGAACACTTCACAGCCTACAGTACCGCCTGGCGACGAACAGGGGTCATATCTAGTATAATGTAAGTAAAGAAAAAAGCCAAGCTGAGGAGATACCTTGTCGCCTATTGGCTCCAAACCCCCTTGTTCGTTGCCAGACGGTACTCGTCGTCACCGGGTGAACGACTGTACCAAAGTCCGATCGGGCGTTTTAGCTGTAGCGATTACCGCCCACATAAACATGCATGCTCTAAGTGAAGATACAAGAATATATTTTCGCTTTGCTAGCTATTACATAGACTAGACTAAATGTATTATAAAGAGAAATATTATTATAGGGTTTAAACATTTTACTGGTCATACAGAAGACCTGCAATTGCGGGTGTGGGTGTAGGCTTTTACAGTTTTTTCTATTCTCCACAACCACACCTTTGCGTTCCCAACTACCTATTACGCAACAAACTGCCCCATGACGAACACTACTCGGATTACTAGGTTACGTGCAAGGGAGTGAATTTTTCTCTTATCTTTTTCCCTTTTATATTCGTTTTCTTTAGTACTTTTATATTTTCTTTTGTATAATGATTAAAAGAAAATAATATACATTTTTATGTAAAAAGTTTTTATATATAGTCGATGGTTGCTACAGCTAAATTTTCAGATCAGACTTTGGTAGCTATAAGCCGCCGTACTAAGCCTTGATTAGCGTTCTCTGCACTTCTAGAGAACATCATATGTAAAGATACAGAGAGAAGGTATTATTTATTGAAATTACTGAGATCTAGAAAGACATAAACACGCTTACTGACCGATATATATGTAGATGTATAAGTAATTTTCAAGTAACGATGTTTTTCCCAGCCTGAACCAACGTAGCACCATGCTCACAAATCCTCAATTCAACCATGAGAAGATGTTTTGAGAACGTTTTACAAGCGAACATCTCAGAATACTCTCTCGTGACACTCTTGCCACGACTCATTTTATTGAATATACGTATCCTAAGTTTAGATAAAAAGCCCAAACTTTCTGACAGCCGATGGCAACTACCAACTTTTTTTTCTCAGCACGATAACATTGAAGTATTTTCATTTGCTAAATCTTCTATCCAAAAGGTTTCTAAAAAAAATCATTCATAATCTCAGCTGGCTACTAGCTCACGATGGCTTATTTCGGAACAAGCTCTTGGTTTGAACTCAAGGGTATCATCCTCATTGCCTCAACTGAACCAGCGTGGACCGACCACAGCAGGTCAGCGGAACGTCGCAAAAAGTTCAGAACATGGTCTCATGTTTCTCTATGGGCTCGTGTGGTTGGGGGTCGTTTTTGCTTGCGAGTTAAGCTGAAGAATGAGATTAGTGGTGAACCTAATGGGTTCTATGAAGATTTGGAGTGGAATATCAACGGTGTGGATGATTACGGTAGCAGCGGAATGATTGAGTTAAGAGTAGGGTCGGGACGAATTCATAAGTGCAAGTTTGGAGATCGCGATGCTCCGGAGTCATGGCAGACTCAAATAATCCGGTGTGTGTCAAAGGATATTTTTTCTAGGGTCTTTAAAGAGTTGGCTAAAAAGACATTGGCTGTGATCAAGTTTAAATTGATGAATGAAGAGCAAGTTCAGACTTTTATAAGATTCTTGACACTGGAGTCTCTGGTTGTCTCTCCGGTAACATCTCCGGATGTCTCCCCAGATGTTCGTCAAGATGTCCTCCGAGACTTTTTTGCGGGTGTCTCTCCCAATATTTCTCCGGACACTTCTTCAGCCGTCTTACCAAATAACGTGGAGTTTCCACCAGACAAAACCACCCCTGAAAGACCATATTTTAGAAATATAATTACTGACGAGTTCATATTAAAGTACTGCTACGGCTTTCATACTGGTTCAGCTGCTAAGAATAAGAATAAGCCTGATGTGTCTAGGAAGGCCACGCTACTAGAGCGGAGACAGAGGCAGAAGCAGAGGGAAGGAACCAGTACCCAAATGGAGTGTACGGGTAGCGATAAAAAACGAGAAGGAAGTGTTAATACGGTCGAAATAAAAGGTATTATGTTCTATAGGGCCCACCCTCGTTTCACTATGGCATAATTGACGGTAGAGTGCAGAAACACTTACATTTATCAAAGAAGCTGCTCAAGACGTTCTCATCGAGGGAGCAGAAAAGTGGTGACCGCAGAGGGAACAGGATTATCAAGTCTCTTGATACTAGGTTTTCAGAAGAGAGTCACTGGGAGATACACTCTTGATTATTAGTAAATTAGTAAGAGTATATTATTCGGTAAAGATCGACTTGGTAGTGTTTGTAGATTAAGATTAATTCTCTGTATTAGAATTCGGGTGATCGTGCAAGCCCTGTTTATAGGGAAAAAATTCATTATAAAAGAATTTGTATATCTCAGTGTTAAAGGTTGTGTATATGTAAGAACGACCTTCATATGAAGAAGTATTATTGAAATAGGTACCAGGTCCCGCGTACTCAGAGAGTGAATCTATGTGCTTTTAGATATCATGACCTTATAGAATCCTAGCTCTACTATAGAATTGTCGGACTAAGGTCTTGGCATGTCTCATTACTTTTTCAAAGGCTTATGTACTTCGGGGATGGACATAAGTGACGAAAACTACGGCAGTGTAATTAAGCTGACCTTTTCCCATCATTCGCCCCGCCATAGATCTCATCACTTTCCTTCACCCTCGAAGTACAGTCGTTCACATTTATGGCGGATACCCTCGGACCAACGGAGTCACCAGCCTTCGCCGGCAACTTTGCGGCTCGTGCTCAAATATACCATGGGTGGCCCGTGTTTGCTATTAAGCAGTATTCGCCATAACCCCGTGAACGACTGTAATAGTCTAAGTGGCGGTCGCACAGGTGGTCACGATAAAGTTTGGGCGTTCTGGATCACCCACCAAAGGCTTCATTATGTGCTACCACCCTATATGTCGCTCCGACTGAGGCTTCAGAACACCAACTTTATTGTGACGTCTGTGTGACCATCTACTTACCCAAGAGTGTTTTTAGGAGAGGGATTCGGGTGTTTAGGAGTCTTGAAACATCTTTAAAGGTTTTGGCAAAGTATTAGAAGTACTCTTAGGTGAGTTACACACCCCGGGGGCTAACGATGACACATTCATCACCCCTTCAGATGGTCTGAGCCGGTTATATATACCCCTCAAGCTAACATCATACTACAGTCTCCGGAAAGCTTTAATTAGTAAGGGTTGCGTGCGAGTAGCGAGCGGTTTTTTCGAGAAATCTCTAAAAGCTGATGATCCGGGCTGGCAACTATCCTAGATTTCATCGGCAAGGCAGAGAATTATCGATGCGGCGGCACGCCGATTCGTCGCATCGGTATGTCCACATCACCACGGCACTGTGGAGTGAGCCTTTGGATTCCAACTTCCGATCCCCATATAGCCCGAGCTGACCGAATTCCTGTTTACTAGTACCGTGGAATGGTCGAAGAAAGAGCTCAAGAGCATTTGAGAACGGGCCGGTGGCGCTGTAGTATCTATATGCGCGCATCATTGGCTGTGCTATAACGAGATTCCCCGATACACAGTGGGTGGTGCACTACTACCGGAACCCGGTACTGCCCGCCGGACTTGTTACTAGGAGAACAATGGGTTTTGAAAAACAACATGGCGTGATTTCTCTGTCGGGGCCATTGACCAGTCAGGGAGGGAAACAAGTGTTCTCCGGGACAGGGGTTGGACTAGGGGAAGAAGCGAGGTTTGCGTGTCTAAACATCACCCCATAAGCTGGTGCATCACGTTACAGGATGAGCCCCGACTCGCGGATGTGATTTGTTCCCAGGGGATGGCATGATTCTTGGGCTGTGGGAGGCTGTGACAGGAATCAACGAATGCAGGCACATCTGGCCCACCAGATCTGGTGTGGTTCGCTTACACGCACCAGCCAAGCCTGGCTTTCTGTAGGGCAGGAGATAGGCATTTAACATTTGCATTTTGATTGAGCCTCAATCAATCAATCAGTCAATCTGGTTTTTTATACCCTTAGCGCAATAATGCGGAAAGTCTCGCTTTCTGTCCGTGAGATTTTCGTGATGGACATTCTTGGAAGCCCGTTGGATATTATGCTATATGCACGGGATCAGAGAATCGAATATAAAGATTTCGGTGTCGCCGTGGTTGAGGGGGTTCTTACTCTAGTCCAGGATTTAACATTCAGGTTCTTTATCAACCACTAATCTACCTACTATCCATCATCAATTCAATTCAATTACATCTTCAAGTTCGATCCTTCTTCGGGCTTTACAGTTCTTCAATCATGGTCGAAAAAGAAATCATCAAGCAGGATACCGAGCCTGCAGCTTCAGCTCCCGACCCCGAAAAGCCTGGTCAATCCGGTTCCATCATTACTACGAGTAAAATCCTCCGCCGTGTGGATGTTCGCCTAGTTCCTATTCTATCCACACTGTATCTACTGTGCTTCCTGTGTCGTCAGAATATCGGGAATGCAAAGACCTATCATATGTCACAGGACCTTCCATTGACAACCAAAGAGTATCAAATTGCGTTGACGGTATTCTTCCTGACGTATTCAACGTTTGATATTCCTTGTAATATCCTGCTGAAGAAGCTGAGGCCGTCTGTTTGGCTACCGCTGATCACGTTTCTGAGTGGAGTTGTGACAACCTGTATGGGGGTCGTCAAGAGTGCGGACGGGTTAATTGTTGTTCGTTTGATTCTTGGAATGACTGAGGTAGGTTTACTGGCTTTTGTGATCTTAGAAAGAGAATAGTAGATTCTAATTATTTGGCCCGATAGTGTGGTTTATTTCCCGGTGTTGCCTACGTTATCACTATGTGGTACTGCAAAAAAGAAGCCCAATTCCGCCAGGCACTCTTTTTCTGTGCCGCTAGTATGGCTGGAGCATTCTCCGGTCTCCTCGCAGTTGGCCTCAGTCAAATGGACGGGCTTGGCGGGTTGGAAGGATGGCGGTGGATCCTTATCATTGAAGGTCTCCTCACCACCGTTGTTGCTTGTGCAGCCTTCTTCCTCGTTCTCGACTATCCCGAAAAAGCCAAGTTCCTCACACCACAAGAGAAACAGTTCCTAGTCCACAGGCTGGAAGTAGATGAATTTGGCGAGGAAGAGGATGAACTAGACAAGGAGGAGAAGGAGAAGATTCATGCAGAGATTCCAAAGCGCAAGATCTTTGCTGCTGTGTTTAAGGATTGGCACATCTTTGCACACATCTTTGTGTTCTGGGGGATCACATGCCCGCTTTATTCAATCAGTCTATGTCTTCCGTCGATTGTACAGGAGCTTGGATACACGTCTACGCAAGCCAATTTACTCACAATTCCGATCTACATCACGGCTTGTCTGTTCTCTTTAATCACGGCGTTCTTCTCCGACCGCACAGGGAAGCGGGCTTTGTTCATTTCGATTTCGTACATAGTTATGTTCATAGGCTTCCTCATCGCTGCTGTACGTCCAGCTTCTACACCAGGACTCGCATACGCTGGTGTCTTTATCGCTGCTTGTGGTATCTACCCAGCCTTCCCGGGCATGATCACATGGGCAACAAACAACCTTGCTTCTTCTGGCAAACGTGCAATCGGAATGGCTCTACACATCGGTATGGGATCTTTCGGTGGTGCAATGGGCGCGAATTTCTATAGGGTCCAAGATGCACCTATGTACCGTCTTGGGCACTGTCTCAATCTGGCATTCGTGGCTCTTGGGGGTATCGCAATTGCGGTGATATATTGGAGTTATGGGAGGGAGAATGCGGCAAGAGAGGTGAAGTGTAATGAGGCTTTGGCGGAGCTGGAGAGAATGATAGGAGAGCAAAGGGGAGAGGAGGAGAGGTTGAGGAAGGAGTTTCTGGTGAAGAAGGAGGAGAGTTTGGCACATGAAGGAGATGCGAGTATGTGGTTTAGGTATACTCTATAACGAGGGGGTTTTTTTTTTCAAAAGAAACATAGACGATATAGTTGATGTGTTATGAGTGTATGAATGGCGTCTTTGGGGGTTTTCTTAGTTTCTAGCTTTCTTTATTTCGTAGGTGGAGAACACACAAGTGTTATAAGTAGCATTAATCTAAGCTTGTTCAATAATTAAATAATTATTATGGTTAATTGTGAATAGTAATCTACACAACAGTTCAGTAATCCCCCACCAGACCCCCACTCTGCACCAACAAACATGGATCACCAGCTATCGATAAGCAAATCCTAAACCCAACCTCACCCCACCAAACCTCACCACCCCACTCACAACACACAATGCCTCTCGCCGCCTGCGGACAATTCTGCGCCACAAACATCCTCACCACAAACCTCACAAACTGCCTCACACTCCTACGGAAGGCCTCCTCCGCCGGAGCCAAAGCGCTCTTCCTCCCCGAAGCCTACATAGCCTCAACCCCTGCAGAATCACTATCGCTCTGCAAACCAATTTCATCATCCCCATTCGTACTTGGTCTCCAAGCAGAAGCACGCAAACTCCACCTCCCAATCAATGTAGGAATCCACGAACCCACAACCGATGGGGAAAACGATAGAGTTAGGAATGTGAGCATCTGGATAGATGCAGACGGGAATATCGTTCAAAAGTATCAAAAGATACACATGTTTGATGTGGATGTAGATGGGGGGCCGAGGATCTTTGAAAGCAGGTTTGTGTATTTCTATACTCTTCCCGGGGGGGGAGGGGGAGGGGAGGGGTTTAGTTGCTTATAATGTGAGTGAGAAGGAGTACAGAGCCTGGATCTAGAATAGAGGAACCATTCGAGACTTCTATCGGGAGAGTAGGGTTATTAGTTTGTTTCGATGTACTTTTGATACTATCCTTCATCCCTCTCTCTCTCTCTCTCTCTCTCTTTTTATATATAGTGGCGGCGGCGGCTCGGTTCAACTAATGGTTTTTATATAGTTACGGTTCCCGGAAATTTCATTACAGCTGCGTCGCTGGGGCGCACAGGTATTATCGTATCCATCGGCGTTCACGGTTCCTACAGGACAAGCGCACTGGGAGATCTTACTCCGGGCTCGCGCCATCGAGACTCAGTCGTATGTTATAGCTGCAGCACAGATTGGGAGACATAATGAGAAAAGGGCGAGTTATGGACATTCGATGATTGTGGATCCGTGGGGTAGGGTTCTTGCTGAGTGTGAGAAGGTTGGTGAGGGGGAGGTGAAAGATGCGAAGGATGTGGAGCCCCAGATTTCTGTTGCGGAGGTGGATTTGGGTGTTTTGGAAACGGTGAGGAGGGAGGTGCCGTTGAAGAGGAGATTGTGAGTTTTTTTGGTAGTTCCTTTTTTTTTTATATGGGTTTTAGTGGGTGCTGATCGTGTTTAGTGATGTTTATCCGGAGGTTTGAATGTCCTCTTTGGGTTGGGGTTTATTTTGTTATAACGACTTTAGAGGGATTGAATGTAGTGAATTAGATAAGAGATGGATTTAAGATGCGTTCCGTAGGAATAGAGTAGCTACAGAGGAATATAAGGGGTTTGTCTAATCTATTGGTAAATACTCATTTGTAATTACACCAACCCAATAGTGAACCACGCCTCTTGTGGTAGAAAAAGACATGATTGATTATAATAGAGAAGTAAGCTATCGATATATCCAAAGAAAAGGCCCCAGCCCATGATTCATCTAGACCCCCAAACATACTCCCTGGGTACAGGACCGAGGGCTCATATAGTTATTGAGGGAACAAAAATAATTCTTAGGTACAGGCACGTGACCTCTATCCCGTGATCTTCATTAGCTATCCTTATTAGGGAGAATATACTACATCTCTTTTTGTATTATAGGTGTAGTGCGAGTACAAGTAGGTTTTGGGTCTACTATGATGTAGGAGCATATAGGAAGCATAGGATAATCACTAGAGCGAATCCTCCTAAGCCTACTGCAGTCTAGTCTCTCTACAGGCTCGGGTAACGAAATCAGTCAATGTTCTTTTTTACCAGCCAAACTTTGTATGGATAAAGCATGGGTGAAAGGCGCTGGGAAAGTCACTGTTGTGAGTAGGCTGTTGTGTGTTCCGTGTTTGGAGGGACGCGGATCTGTTCTCTATCTGATAACAGAAAAGTCTAGATTCATGAAGCATGATTGATTAAGTCTAAGAACATGAGTCTATCTATAAAGTGTACTGCTGCCAAGTGGCTTTTTCAGCCTTGGCACCCATCACATCCCACACTATGAAAGGCACTGGAAAAGGCACCTAGAATCCCCCACTGGCCAGAACTTGTATGGCTAAAGGGAGAGAAAGGCATGGTTTTTCCCTAAATATAATATTATAGATGCCTTAAAGTATATTCTTATTCCCTTTCTACCTTCTACAGTCCGAAAAAACTACAATTTTATCTACATTATCATATTTGAACTCCCCAGGAGTTGAACCTCAAGCATTCACCATATCTAACCCACCTACCAACTAGACCACTAGTTGTTGTACTTTCCTTCACATCATTCCACTTATGAGCTACTAAAGTAGTAGTTATAGGGATGGTAAAAGAAGAGATAGAGGATCTAAATAAGATGAAAAATAGATGAAAACTAGATGGATGGCAATAGGATGGCAACTGTATCCAAAATGATGATAAAAGCCCACAGGCAAAAGGTAGGTAAAATAGATGGTAATAGCAGTACTGATGCTTCGGATCAACCACCCCCCCAAAGCAAATTATTTCCCCCATTTCCCACCCTTGTGCGTATGGGAAATTCCGATACTGATTCATTAACCATGGTTGTAGAGTCTCGCCATCTATTTTTACTATACCTCTAGGCAACTGTACTCCGAGTGATTTGATATGATCTAAATAGAAGCCCCTAGCTACACGGAATCTGCTATAAGTACATTTCCGCTGCAAAACGCGGCACAATTATAGCGAGTCCATTTTGCATGAGAAATTTTCGGTTCTTACTAAGTGATATGAGTCAGCGCTCGCGGTATTTAATTATAGAAGAGTGACGTGAGCTAAGTGCTTAGGAGAACTTAGCATCACAGGCGCTTCTAATGCCTGTATCTATATATAACCCTTAAATAAGTCTTTTAAAAAATAAAAAAAAGCTTACTTGTGTAAAAGTTTACTTGTGTCTATGTTATACCTATTCGTGCCTTATGACTTTCCAATGTTAGTTTATTATGGCATGGCGATGATCTTTGATAAAATTAGAAATTAATTCGTCAAGTACATGCAGCTTCCATAAATATCATACTATCCAGTAACTTATCCCTTATATACAAAAATAGCGCCATATCCATAAAAGTCATCCCTAAAGCTTTCCCCGGCCCCTAAAACTCCAAAACCCAAGAAACCTCATCAATAGACATTTAAAAACACATGTCCGAAATCCAGACTAAGCCATAAAAGAAACAGATTCCGCATTAGGACCCCCGCAAAAAAACCCCGAAATTAACTGTACGTAAAGAAATAACCTATAACCCCACACCCCTGCTTATCCAATATGTGGCCAGTAGGTGCCATTCGTCGCAGCAGAGGTCAACCACGTTTTCTCAGGAAGGTCACGGAAACCCATAATAGACTCCATCCCAATGTATAATGTAAAGCACAAATGAACAACGACCATAATCCAGAAGATCTCAAACAGGGCCCGCCGAGTCCAATAAACGGGCCACCTTGGGGGCGTCATACCCCAAATCTTTTCCCGCTGCCAGGTAGCAATCTGCTGCTCCCACACCATAAAAATGCCATTTCTCCCTTTCACAACCCTAGCCATCACATGTCTCCAAACGGGGCTTTCGTAGAAGCGTGCTTCCCACAACGCATTAAGGAATCGTTTGTCGTAATTGGTGGACGTTAGCACCCAGGCGAAGATCAGGGCGGTAATGCAGGATGTCAAGCAGGATACTCGCCAGAGCCATTGCTCCGTGGTGCTAGGGAAGCTGGCGTTCCATGCAGCCAGATGTAATACATTATTGAAGGCGAGGAAGATTCCCAATATAATTATTTCCTTAATGACTTTAGACGTATTCGCACCCCCGGCCATGTGATTTCTACTGCCCTTCTTGATGGCATATTCTACTACATCATAAAGAGCTATCAAAATCAGGTTAGAAATGCCTGTCCGAGGTTTCTCAGTAACATCGTGCTCTTCTATGAGTACGCCGTCTTTCTTTTCATCGTCCCAGGGCGTTGGTTGAGAGTATCTAGGATCAATAACATCCAGGTGGTTGACTTCCATTGCTCTGCGAACCACTAGCAAGTCAGGCCTAATGCTATCCAGGAATTTGGAAACCGCTGGTGTGCGAGCTAATTCTACAATACGCTCAATGACATCTAGGTTCTTCGCCGGTGCAGCTACTAAAATAGGTCTAATAGCGTCCAGGTGGTTGGCCTCCGCAGGTGTTCGAATCACTGCCGCAACATGTTTGAAAGCGTTCAGGTAGTTGGCTCCCACTCGTGCGCCATTAGGTACGGGAATAGGCTCGATGATATCTAGATTTTTTGCGTTTGATTTTTTGTGAGTTACCGCTCCAATAGATTCGATGGCATCTGGGTGGTTGGCCTCTGCTGGTTTGCGAATCACGGTTGCAATAGGCTTGACTATATCTGGGTGATTGGCCTCGGCTGGTGTTCGAATGACTACCCCATTAGGTCTAATGAATTCCAAGTGATGTTCCTCCACTGGTCTGCGAACCACGGCTCTAGCAGGTTTGAGGACATCTAGGTGGTTAATCTCCGCCGGCGTGCGAATTACTCCAATAATACGCTCGATTATATCTAGGTGGTTTGCCTCTGCCGGTGTTCGAATGACTAATCCATCAGGTATGATGGCATTGAGAAAATCCACCCCCGCTGATGTGCGAATTATGGCCCTAGAAGTTTTAATAGCATCCAGATGGTTAACCTCCCCCGGCGTGCGAATTACTGAAATAATAGGCTTGATGATATGCAGATGGTTGGCTTCCGCTAGTGTACGGGTCACAAACTTAATAAGTCTAATATTATCTGGGTGGTTGACTTCGGCTGCTGTGCGGGTCACTAGCTTAATATTTCTAAGGTTTTTGACTTTTGTCGGCACACGAGCCATTCTTGGGACTGGTTTGGTGACATCGGGGTGGTTGGCTTCTGTAGGTGTACGGATCACTTCTGTAATATGTTCGATCGAATCCAGGTGGTTGGCCTCTGCTGGTGTACGGATTACTACCGGAATATTCTCGATGGAATCAAGATGGCTAGCCTCTACCCAAGTAGGCTCAATGACATCCAAGTGATTGGCTTCCGTTGGTGTACGAGTTACCATAGTAGTAAGCCTAATGACATCCAGGTGGTTAAACTCGGCCGCTGTGCGAATGACTACCTTGGAGCTCTGGTGGCTGGTCTCCATTATACAAGTCACAACATCCAGATAGTTTTCCTCTGTCGATCTACGGATCACTAGTGCAATAGGTTTAATGACGTCCAGGTGATTTGCCTCCCATGGTCTGCGAGTTACCCTCACAGGTCCTGCCACGATATGTGAAATGACATCCAGGTGATTTGCCTCCCACGACCTGCGAGTTACTTCCACGGCACGCACAATAACATCCGGGTGATGTTTTTCCCATGGTCTGCGAGTTACTACCACAGGTCCTGCCACAGTACATGCAACGACATCAAGGTGATTTCCCTCCCATGGTCTACGGGTTACTTCCACAGTACGCGCAATGACATCCAGATGATTTGTCTCCCATGGTCTGCGGGTTACTACCACAGATCCTGCCAGAGTACGTGAAATGACATCCAGGTTATTTGCCTCCCATGATTTGCGGATCACTAATCCAGCGGAACCCAAACAGCCAGTTCCCGCAAAAGCCGCTATTCCAGTAGACCAAATAGCATGCAGGTAGTTGACCGACGTCGTGCGAGTCCCTTCCGTAGTAGGTTTGATTAGATCAGTGCTATTAGCCTCCACCGCCGGCGTACGATTCTGTTCTGTAGTAGGTTTAATGGGGTCAGCGTTGCTAACCTCCACCACCGGCGTCCGAGTCCCTTCTGCAGTAGGTTTAATGTAATCAGTGTTGTTAGCTTCCACTGCAGGTGTATGAGCCTCTTCTGCAGCAGGTTTAATGGTATCAGCGTTAACATCCCCCACGGGTGCACGGGTCTCTGTCGCGGTATTTTCAGTGACATCCAGGCTGTTGATCCCATTCGCTGGTGTACGTGCCCCTCCTACAGTATTTTCAATGGCATCCGGGTAGTTGACCTCCGTTGGTGTGCGAGTCCCTTCTACAGTAGGTTGAGTGGCATCAGTGCTGCTAACCTCCCCCTCCGGTGTGAGAACTTCTGCCGCAGGTGGTTCAGTGGCATCAAGGTATCCAGTTTCATCCGCCGTTGTATCAATCTCCTCTATAAACTTTCCAGTTGGATCCGGGTAGTTGGCACCCATTGGTGTGCGAGTCCCTTCGACAGTAGGTTGAGTGGCATTAGTGCTGCTAGCCTCCCCCTCCGGTGTAAGAACTTCTGCCGCGGGTGGTTCAATGGGATCAAGGTATCCGGTTTCATCCGCTGGTGTATGAATTTCCTCTATAAAGTTTCCAGTCGAGTCCGGGTAGTTGACCCCTTCCACAGTAGGTTGAGTAGTATCACTGCTAATAGCCTCTCCCTCTGGTGTGCGAATTCCTCCCGCAGGTGGCTCAGTGTTGTCAAGGTATTCAACTTCATCTGCCGGCGTACGAATCTCCTCTATGAATTTTTCAGTAGTATCCGGATAGTTGGCCTCCGCTGGTGTGAGAGTCCCTGGTGCAGTTGGTTGAATGGTATCTAGGTTATTAAATCCCTCCACTGGTATGTGGGTCTCTGCTATAGTTGGCTCAATGGCATCCGGATAGTTAGCCCTCTCTACAGATTCACGGGCCTCTGCAGGTGTTGGTTCAATGATATCTAGGTTGGCACTCTCTTCTGGTGTGCGAGCCCTCTCTACTGGTGTCTGAGCCCTCTCTATTGGTGTGGGAGCCCTTTCGGTATTAGTTGCAATGTTATCTGGGAAGTTGGCCTCCTCCGTCGGCGTGCTCGTTATTTCTACAGTAGGTCCCTTGTCATCCGAGTAGTACTCCGCCGGTGGGCGAGCAACTGCTCCACTATCAGGTTTCGACTCTATTGCAGGCACAGATGGCGGGACCAGATCTATTAGAATAGGTTCATTGACACTCTGAGGTTTTTTCCACCAGCACGATGATATAACCGCCGAGCACGCTACTTGCGTGACCACATGGACCTCGAGCAAAGTAACTGGCAATCCATCCTTCAACCGTGAAAGGCACTTGAAAGAAAACCAGCCCGACTGAAGAAGGACTAAACCGGTAATGAGAGCGCTGGATTTCCCCTTATCGTTGATGAATTTCTTATCGAAAGCCCCGTTTTGTATCCTGCCTGAACGCACATAATCCTCGAACCCCGAAGGTGTCAGAGTGGAAACATAACCATTGGTCTCCCTCACAAGGAACCCCCCCATCAACACAAAAAAACCTCCCTCTATACCCATAAGATCGACCGGGTTTTCTTCCGTGATTGGGAAATGCTCGCACCATACATCATGGAGCTTCTTAGCCGCACGCCATTGACCCAAGGCACTTAACATGACAACTCCAGGTGCAGCGGCAGTAGCTGATGCCCAAACCAGTTTGTAACTCCGCCGGGCTGAACCCGTTGCACCTTGAAGGACGTTTGGATATAATGAGGCCCAGGTACAGAGAGAAAAGGTGAATATGCAACTCCAGAGTAGGCTCATTGTACCACGTCCCCCGGGCTCTTTCCTGAACCACCCATCACCCAAGTCGGCCACAGCTGTTGCAGCGCTACATGTGGTTGGATCACTCGTGACTGTGATTGCTGAACCAGCCATTGTGACTGTCGTCACAAGCTCGGCTGCGATAGCACTAGCGGCTTCTGTTGTAGATGACTCGCTCGCTGAGCTGCTCGGTATCGGAGTACTCGTAGTTAAGAGTATAGCTATCGCTTCGGTACCACTTGGGGCTGCTGCTGATGTATCGTTCATAACCGTAACTGTAATGTAGCTCGCAACCGTAACAGTTATATAAATCGAAGTCTCTGTGCCGCTTACGACTGAGGTTTCACTTGTTGCAAGGTCTGTACAGTCCGATGTTTCAGTGCTGCTCATAACTAGGATATCACTCGTTGTATCATCTGTACAGTCCGGAGTCTCCATGCTACTCAAGGTTGGGGTATCACTCGTTGTTGTAGAATCTGTACAGTCTGAAGTTTCTGTGTAGTCCGGAGCTTCCATGCTACTCAACACTGGGATATCAATCGTTGTTGTGGCGTCCGTACAGTCTGAAGTTTCCGTACTATCCCAGACCGGAATATCACTCATTGTCGTAGTATCTATGCGGTCCGACGTTTCCGTAATACTCAAGACTGGGATATCACTCGTTGTTGTGGCATCTGTACATTCTGAAGTTTCCGTGCTGCCCCATACTGAGATATCACTTGTCGTTGTAGAATCTGTACAGTCCGACGTTTCCGTACTATTTACGAATGGCATATGTACATGACCCGAGGTTTTATACTCTGCGAAGTTCGAGATCGGTATAGGAAGTACCGGTGCTATTGTGAACGCAAGGAGCACAAAGGTGATAACGGCATTCGGCGACATTGCAGCGGTGACTGTAGGGTTCCCCCAGGCCTGCTCCCGAGATTATTGCTCTGAAATGCAATATTTTGTAAGACCTATTCCTAGTTTCAGGCCATGAGCTTCTTCATGAATCCTCGATAAGCTCACCTATACCACCCTTCGGATAAGAGGCTCCTCTAATCCTTGGGTCGTTCACAAGATCTACTATAACACTTTCAAATCTTCGGGGGGTCGTAGTATGCACTGCTTCCCGAATGCGCGAGTGATTCTGCGCGCTCTGCAAAACCGGTCTGTGTATTTGAACTCGCGTAAACGGAATGGCGTTTTCTTAAATAAATCCTATCGGGGTTTAGAGGCACATTTATTTAGCCAGCTCGGGAAGTGGCTGATTAACTCACCTACTCTGGCTCAGCACCTGGGGAGGCTGCCACTGTTGAACGAGGTACCAGCAAGAGTATACCCGCTAATCCCAGGGATTCGAGAGATATGTGGTCCCTTATGTTACCCAGGAGTTCAATGTAGTCGCTTTGTAAGAAAGATTAGTATGTCCTATCATTACTTCCTTTCCTGAGCATAGTTATCTATGTACGGCGGCTATTATGGGGGGAAAAACTAGAGTCGTTTTTTGTTATGCCAACGTTCCCTTCAGCCGTGTCCGACATCTTCCTTGCTTTTGCCGATATGTTAGCCTAACAATTGTGTCGCGGATGAAGGCCTGTCACCGGCTCATTGGAGTAATCGGAGTGAGGGCACTAATTAATTGCAGAGAAAACTTAAATTTCTAATAGTTGGGTGGAGTCCTGGATTGGCCTGTGGTCAGAGACTTTTAATCCTTCCTTTTCTCGCCTTGGCTGCTATGCATCATGCAAGTGATTGATTCCCCATGCTGAAAGATCTGCGCCCATGAGGTTAAGGTTTTTTTGGAGTAGACTCATTGGCAGGATCAGAGACCAATGCACCCCAGCCCTATTAGTAGTCCGGTACTTACTGGTCGGGGTTAGGGTTCGGAAGTAGTGCCGTGCCAATTGTAACATGGCAAAACATCTCTTAGGGCAGAAAGAATCGGGAAATATAGGTTTATTTAAGTCTAAGACTTGCATTATCACAGTTGCGCCCCTCCATGTGTTGGATCTTTGCTATTCCATGGAGCACGGTAGCTAGATTTACCTTAAGAAGATACGTTTCCTATCTCGTGTTTCTTGGCTTTATTACTGTCCTGTTATCATGTACGAAATCACTCTGGTTCTTCCCAGTCCTTGGCATCAGCATAATGAGGTGCTTCTATACCCTTCACTTTGTTGAGGTAAAAAGGAAGTTGCTATGCTCTGCTGGCTGGACGAGCCTACTCTGCGAAGCCACCGATTATTGGGCAGTACAAATATATAGGCGGAGGCCTCCCCCACCCCTCAAATTACTAGAAGTGATAGGTCACAAGATTTAAGAGCAGAGTGCTCCTCATCGCCGTCTCGCCTCACGCTGTCTTCAAGGTCTTAGACATTCAAATACAGTGGTAGTGCTGGCCCGCCTCCTTAACTTAAACCTAGCCGAACCAGTGCTAAGCTCTGACTGTCCAGCTCAGTCATGTTGTAGATTAGAATAATGCCAGAATCCAGCTGAGAAAAAGTAATTTTCATGCAAGGATAGACCCTTCACCAGTGAGACCTGAACAAAGCTTGGACCGCTTGCCTATCTGGGCGACAGAGAGAGCCGCTGGCTGTGAGTCCAGCAACTACGTGTATCGAATGCCAAACTTCCAAATATAATACTCTACTGATTTTAGGCTCAAAAGGTTCTTATTACTTAGGCACAAGATCCCAAAACAGCCAACATTTCCTGTATCGGTCTTTTTATTCTATTCCTCAGGTAGGTCTATCAGCTGTTTCCTAGCATATAATTAAGGCTTTTTAAGACCAGCAGTTCGATTGGTTCTAGATCTCAAGACCGTGTGGTGGATGCCATATCCAGGTAATCTATAATTCGGTACCCACAATGCAGCTGCCGATCTTCGACAGAGACCTAGGATAGGACTACCCGTCTTTTTTGGCGTCGCAAAATCTTGGCGGTGAGAAATGCATATGCAGGCGTTTCCTTTTTGAATAGTCAACCAGTGGTAGATAGCCCCCCATAAATGTCAGAGCCCAGTTCAGTCTCAGAAGTACACAGTGCTGACAGTTTCAATACGCGAAATCCTAAGACTAGGAAGGGTCAGGGTTATAAACTACCTGCAGCCCAGTGTGTAAAGTGATTGATTCGTACTATTCGGGTTAGACCTGATGTGTACTGACTGGCTCGCTACAACCGAATTTATGAATAGGGCGCCGTAACTGTGGAAGGCTCTGTTTTTTTCTTTCCTTTTTTGGGGGGGTGAGACTTTTGGCTTGTGCACTCTAAAATCTGATTTCCCGACGTGCACGCCTGCTCGATGTTTCTTGAGCCCTCTAATACGAGGCTTGAAATACTCCAAACAGAGGTCACTGACACATAGTATCACGAGATAGTATTATTATTTCATACTCTGACAGAATACCCCAAGCCATATATGAATGTTAGTTCCGCCTAGAAGTGCCCATATAGCACTGTAATAAAAATAATGGTGAAGGAACTTAGTCTGATATCGCGGCGCGGGTAGACATACTCTATCTCCCTTGAAACCCTGTCAATACCCTAGCGTCTGGGGAAGACAGAGAGCACCTGAACATGCTGTAGGGAGGGCCTTGGTTGGATATTCCTACAGATTGGCGAGAATAAGTTCCTATCGGTCTCGGATAGGTCTTGATCCGCCTTCCAGATTCGAATTTAGTCCTACGTACATTCTATAGATAACCCCCCCCCTGCTAATTCCTACCGTAAGCAACAGCTCAGATTGCCGCGATTATCCTCAAGACAGTATATCATGCGGCGCATTTCGCTTTGGAAAAAGAATGCGTCAGTGAGTAAAGACACGATATTCTCTATTGCGCTGTGTATACTCTTAACTATGAGTATACAAAGGTTTCTAGAGTGCAAATGCCATCTTACGGCTCTCGTGTAAGCTTTGTTGTCTTTGCATGAAACACCTGCTAAACTCAAAAGAAGCTGCATGAAGGGCCCACAATTTCTCAGGTATTTCCTGCACCTAATCACATCCACCGTGCGACCATACATTCGCATTACCACTCCTCGCCCAAGAAGAAGAAGAAAAAAACAGTTTGAGGGTGTATGTAGATCTTATGAAAAGCCAGCTGAAGTCTTTATCAGAGGCATAAACAAAAACCCTATCAAAAAAACTAGATATGAAAAACGTATCGGAGGGTATGCATCGGCCGGGAAACCTTAAACAGATGAAAAGCGAGGTAATAAGAGGCGAGGGCAAAGCTTTAGAGTTCAATTGGTGAAGGGTTATAAAAAAATTGCACTTTCGGGTATATCCTAGCACAAGGACGAATTTGGAGCTAGTACTACATTCAGGATGCCGGCACTACGCCTGTCTGTGGTGACCAATATTGCGCGCTTATCCCTGCTGCGTCGGATCGGATCTAGCAGAAATAAAATCGGGGAGTGATATTGAGATCCGGGGGTTTCAGGTTTTGGGGAAGATTCCCGGCTTTCTTATCGCCCGATCTTTCCTGGCAATGTCAGCGCGAGGTGCACATAATTTCAGTCCCCTAATATACCCAAAGATAGTAAATCTCGTGCTTAAGATTGAACACGGTTTTTAGGCCTTATTACTACTCCTAGCCTCAAATTGGCAACGTTTTGATTTTATGCCTGGGTCTCAATGCGCCTGACTGGTGAAAATCGCGGGGAATATTGAGGAACTTCGTGGGTTTTGGGGGTGTAGAGGTGTTTTTAGCGAAAGCCTTTGTATAGCAGTGTATGTGGAGTCCCTAGTTCATTACGATAATATGCTTAGGACTAAGATTCCATATTCATAGGTTACTTATCCATATATCGACACATATATCCTACAACAAACAGTATCCTAGGTCAGATGTATGATAATTTTATAGGTATATTGACCATATAACGGGGGTTATATCATCTTATGTATAACAAAATGGCCCGAGATTGATATAATTACAATAGCTAGACAAGAGTCTTCAGATTTAAATCAAGGTTTGAATATATTGTGACAACTTGAGTTTTTCATGAAGGACAACCCAAAATGTCCTATTCTAGGCTATTTTGTTATATCTAAGATTATATAGATTATACCTGCATTACATACTTGGTACTAGGGAAAGTCTAGAATATCTGGTAAGATAGCCAGAGGATTGTTCTCTAATAGGATACGCTAAGAATCCTAGTAAGAGGTTATCGGGAAACCAAGTATCAATGAATTAATCATAATAAATGGATTGAGAAACTAAGCTGGTGCTAGGCAAGGCAAATATAGTAGACCCTTGCGACAATAATAACTCCGGACCGGATCTGGTTGGAAAAAGAGAGAAACTTTTGTGACAAGTGTTGGTGTTTTAATAACTAGTAATAGCTACGCTATATCAATCTTGTTGGGACTAAGAAAATATATTCTTAAGGGAGTGTACTGATGTAGATTGAGCCTCGAACCCAATAGTCATCTTGCCGGAAGTTATATTACACTTAAATACTAGCACTAGCATTAAACGACCTTTGTCATATATATTTACGTAGACTACAGTACTAAAATTTTTACTGGCTTTGTTAGCTGAAAAATCACTAAAAATGTAGGTTTTAGTGTTTAAGTATCTTTAAACTAGATCAATCTGAGCTTCAAATTACTTTCACCCACAGCTTGGCTACTAAATCCAGAGGCCACTCTGGCCCGCCCAAATGGTAGGGGCCTAGGAAAGCTCATAAGCCAAGATTAATCATAACAATTAAGAAAAATAATCGGAATTAAGCTCTTGGATATAACCTATCTTTCATGTGGTTTATCCAAATGATCTAATATCTCAAGGCCAGGCTGTATTTCTGTTCCGGTCCAGATCATATATTAGAGACACAAATCTACACCAGACCGCTCAAACAGCACTGGTCCAGTCTATATATAGATAAAATCACCTATTAAATTACTACAGACTTATAGGAAGCTACTTATCGCTAAGAATATCTATAGTCTAGTGGCTAAGGAGTTTGGGTATCGGTAAAGAACGTCTTTGTATGTCAATTTCTACCGCCACAGTCTCTAAAACTACAGGCCACATTATCACGATGAGTCATTTATCATAGTTTACCTCTATAGGCTGTAGTAGCACGGAAAGATCCAGGGGCAGGTCAAGCCAAGGGGATGGTAATGAAGGGCCGTATAACAAGCAATCTATTTCTACAGTCTATCTAAACAAAACGCCCGCTCTAGGATGATAGTGTTAATCCTTTCATAGTCTTCTATTATTTTCTTACGTTAATACAACTAACTTTTCATAACATAACTCGATGTTGGATTTAGGTATGTGCCAAGGACCCCTAACCCTAAAGTGACCAAAGCAGTATGTAAAACAAGCTTTTTTTGTGAAGATCACAGTTAATCTATATCTGTATTAGAGCCCGCTGAAACATATGATTGACTGTAGACTTCACTAAACTGCATTTAATATCGATACCTCAGGATTACGACCATAATCTATCGCCACGAATAAAGTCATAGGTATCTATTTAGCTTTTGCCTACCAGACTATCTAATTCCTGGGAGTGTGATACGATAAAACCAAGAGAACGCATACTAATACACCACCAGAGAACCCTACACTTAATTCTCATAACCCCCTCTAGGGGAGGTGCTCATCCCTCTTTAGCGTGACGCAGCCCAATTAACAACAAGCTCCTGATAATTCGACTCATCCGTATAAATCGTATACTACACACACAAAATCAGTACAATCCCACTTACACACGTAACCCAACTCACCGTATCATCCGAAGTCCTCCCACCCGACAACGTCAGCCCAAACTGCCAAAACATATCCGCCGTCAACCCGCTAGACTTCATTGTTTCATGCCACTTATTAATGACGCTAGTCCTCGTATCGCCGTCTTCAGGGACGCCGTATTCCTCAAGAACACACGCTTTTCCAGCCGCGCTGCATGCGGCGGCGTGGTCGGTGATCCATTGGTTTCCCCAGTCGTAGGTTTGGCCCCAGGGGGTTGTGTAGAGGTGTGCGGTGCCGTAGTCGAGTGTGGGGATCTGGAGGTTGGCTTCGAAGTCGATGCCTTCGCCGCCTTGGTATGGGTAGCTGGTGCCGGAGGCACGGTTGAAGAATCCTTCGTCGCCGAGAGAGACGTAGTGTGTGCTGTCGAGGGATTTGATGTATGCTGACATGGTGGTGGCCCAGGTTGTGATTATGGATGTGGAGCATCCGTTGCAGCGGGGCTCACTAGAGGGGGATGTTAGAAGGTGGTGGTTGTAGTTATGGGGGAGTGCTTACTTTGCGAGTTGCCATGAGAAGATGGCGGAGGAGCTCTTGTATCTGTTGACGACGGTTTGGACGTAGTTCTTGTAGGCATTCTGAATGTTTGTGTCCGTGTAGAAACTTGAGTGACCGGACCCACCGAGCTTTGAAACGTACACATCCATACCACCATAATCGCCCCAGTTATTGACTATAAAGATGAGTAGTTAGGTATTACTCTAACTTGAGACGGGAAGTGGGGGGGAAACTTACCCAATGGGAGCACCAACTTGATTCCGTACTTCTCTGCGGCTTTCACAACAGCGTCTAAACGGCCTAACCCGGTGCTGCCAGTATTGATGACTGGAGTACTGCTGCTCCAGCACTGGAAGTAGATGCCTGAGCAGGAGGTAGAGTCCTGGAACGCCCAGGTACGAACAACCTTCAATCCCGCAGCCTTGATTGCCGCAAAGGTCGTGTCGATATCCGTATCACTAGTCAAGAACGGAAGCCAGTATGCATTCGTTCCGGCGAAGCTCCTGTGGGTGTTTTGTATTAGTAATTATTACTTGTAGTACTGTCAATTGTAAATAAAAATTAGAAAAAGAATAGGAACTTACGAGAAAGTAGCCCTCTTCTCGACTTCAGCGGCAGGTTCTGGCTCTGCCGTGGGCGCAGCAAGTGCACCGGCGAGTAACAAGGAGGTTAGAAAAGTAATGAGCTTCATAGCTTAAGCAAACAAAAAAGAGAGTCCAAGATCAATGGTAAGATCAACTACAAAAGAAGGATACTGATGCCGAGTTAGATTCTATGAGGGAAGGATCTCAATTTTATACACCCCCAAGACCAAACCTCACCAATAAAAAAAAACAAAGATAACCCACTACTCTCCCCATTCGGAGAATTAAAAAGAAAAACATCAACAAGGATTCCGTAGATCTTCTACTTATTCTATATAGTAGAAACCTCGGTCTCTAGAAAATTACTTTAAATCTCAGAGTTCTTCAAGGAACCCTTTACTGTCCTCGGAACCTCGACACGCATTCCGAGAAGAAAAGGCATCCGTGTACATACTAAAACCCTTGCGCATCTCCCCTAGTGAGCCTGCCAAAGTATAAAGCTTCTAGGGGTTCTCGAAGATCTGTACTAGAAGGGAAGACGTATTCAGGGGTACTTTATCCCCGGATCGAAGAATACACGTCTCCACGTTTCATTACAGATCTTGACAAGCATCTTCTGGGGTACATGCCATACATACACATCTCTAGCTGTACCTATCAGAGATATGTTGGGGGATTGCGCTGGGACGTCATGGTACGTAGTCCTGGGGTAATTAAGTTGTTCTCCGCTGCGCCGGCGGAAGACCTTCCCGTCGTACAGTACTAAGTGTTTCGGCTCACTTACCGGGGGAGAGAAGAACACCAAATGCGGTACAGTCCTGATTCAGCCGATACACAGTCAGGCTGTCTGTGTAACCTGCACCTGCATTATATACGGGCTGGCTTTAGAACTACTTTGTTACAGTAAGTAATTAAAATATTGTAGATGGGAGTAGCTATATACTAAGTGAATACTCCCAGAGCAGAAATATTAATAGTGACCTGGGAGCTATCTATCTTGGTAAAAGGTTTCCCTGCCAACAGTGTGCTATTGATCTCCAGACGGGTTGGAGAATGATTACAAACTAATTCTCCAGTCAACCCCTGCAGAATCGGGGAGAGAGGTGAGTACTTTCCATAATGCTTGAGCGAAAGAAAACCCATGCGGGGGATCACCGTTAATAAAACCAGTATAGCAGCGACGATCAAAGCGGGAGGGAATATACTTACGAAACTCAATCCCGCTAGTGATCGGGGTTAATATGAATTTTCAACACAAAAAAAATAAAAACAGTTTTACTCTGTATCAGTGCAGGTATGTATCTTTCTTGTCCTGGTGCTAGGAATTCCATGGATCTTAGCTGTTCCAGCGCCAACCCTGGTCACAGCGGGTCGAGTCTCGTAAGGATACGGTATATACACCTGTCTTCCCCCACTCGGGCGACAGGAAATGTATGTGTTTCATGCAATAGACGTGTAGAGACCACTGATATATTTAATTCTAGCATAAGCAATGCCAACCAGTACAAACGTGAGCGAGCATACACAAGAAAAACAAAAGATCTTTGGTACGTATTCGATCAGACCCACTATATCTCTAACCCGTCTACCAGATACAGGGGGGGCATCTAACGAGAGGGGGGGCAAGGCCAGAGGGGCCACGAGGCCGAGGTGGCTCGAGGTAAACAATAATAAATTAAAAAAACATCACAGGCTCTATTAGAAGTATAAGTTAGTAGCTATTCCCACTATAATTTGTCACACTATTTGTGAAAGTACAGTTGCAAGCAATAGAATGATAGTTTGATACTATATACGCCTGGAGGAGGGAGGTAAGCCCAACTCATATGGATTGACTGCTATTGGCCATTATTTGATAGCTTTTAATTATTACTAAAAATAGTTCTATGTGTCAAGGCTCCTCGAGGCCAGACTCCTAATTCCCAAGGCGAGCCAAAGCCAGAGGCCCACAAAGCCGAGGCACCTCGAGACCACCCCCCCCTACCTCGCCTCGAACGGCCTCGTGGACCACACTACCTCAAAGTCTAAATGCTATCCTGCAACCACATGATTCACGTCACAAATAGTCACTCGAGCAACTAGCGGGTAAGACTCTCCATACGGCTTACTTGATTCTGTACTCACGCGTTGATTAATAACTCTGAATTTTCATAACCACAACACCAAAACACACCCCTAGTAAATTGTCTCTAAATGTAGTTAATATTTACTTGAATTACCAATTGTAATGCTATGGGGTTCTAACTGCATGAAGCTTCCCCTTGTTGCTATTACACCACTGTGCTCATTTCTGGTGGTTGTAACCATATTTCGAGTTGTTAAATTAACGCGCGAGGCCCTAATGACAACTTCCGAGTTATCTACTGTATATCACCCCCAGTCGGAGCTCTACTACGGATTTAAAGAGACGATGTATCTCTCTATTGTACTTAGATTAGCATGAGCCTTCAAACGTATTAAGAAAAGTTGAACTACTTTAAAAAAAAAGATTCTTTGGCGCCGATAGAAAACAAACTTACCTCCAAAAAAACACCTAATACTCAAGGGGAGATGTTCGAATTACGTTACGTTATTAAAGAGGATGCGTGAAGGGAACGGTCTGGGAATAGAATGTAATTCTACTTCCAAACCATTTTGTTAATAAAAAAGAGAGACAAAACAAAAAGAAAGAGAAGAAAAAGGAGAAAAAAGAGTAAAAGTCCCATATTGCTGTTCGATCACCCTCCCCAATCTTAAAATCCATCCCGTCAAAAAAAACAAAAAAAACAAGTATCCATAGAGAAAACCCAAGTCCGTCATACGATACGTTACAAAAGGAAAAACACCCCTACAAGGCATACCAAAAAAAAAAGCAACGCCGTTCCAAAAAAAAAAAAAAAAAAAAAAAAACAGCACCCTAACATTTACTCTTCTTCTTTTTCCCCCTCACTATCTCAAAACCATTCTCCTTGATTGTAGTTTCTTTGTACGTCTCGGCAAGGGACCCATAGGAGCTCTAAGGACCACAAGCGCATCTCTCGATGCTAGATGTTTCGCCTCCAACTTTGTCGAAGCTACTGCGGTAGCGATGTTTCTCCCGTCCATGCCGACGGTCGCAGTCCACTGTATCAACGCGCCCTGGTAGCCGTTGTCCTTGAACATGAAGCTCGGCTGGGATAGTCGATTCTTGGCAGCATACTCCATCAGCCGCGAGGTGTACATGCTCACGGTCTGTCTGCGGATCTTTGACTCGACGGATGCAGGCTTTATCGCCGTATCGATGGAAGGCAGGCCCGGGGTGTTTACAGTGAAACTAGGGGTGGCAGGGGCAGTAGCGGAGGGGGTGAATGGGATGTCTGATAGGTTGGAGGAGGAGGAGGGTTTGCTTGGGGTGGCTGTGGTGCTGTATTCTTCGTAGTAGAGTCGGTATTGTTGGGCGTAGGGCCCGACTACTTGCGAGAACCAGTTGTAGAGGTTCTGGTACCCGGTGACGCCCATGTCGCGGTGGATGGCGCCGATGTAGGCGGCGAAGAGGTTCCCGAGGATCCCGTCCGAGTCTGAGGTTGCGTAGTTGAGGGTCGTGAGACGGCTGTGGAGGCAAAGGACTCGCGACAAGTGTGCGTAGAAGGACTTTGCTTCGAGGGCTTCGCAGAGGTGCTTGTGTGTGTTAGCGATCCAGTAAGAGGGAATAAGGAGAGATATCTCAAGATATCTCAAGACATCTCTATAAAGAATGGATCCTCACATCTAATGCATTCGCTCCAAGCTCTGCGAACATCGTCGTCAACAACACCCCCGTCAGGCCCTCCAGTACACTCTCGCCTAGCCATCGCAGCACATCGCCTTCTCGCCGCGGCGACCCAACGTCCCCGTTCCCGTTCACGCTGCCGCCCTCGACACCGAGCCACTGCACCTGCGAGGACGAGTAAACCAATTGTTCCAGCGACTTGTCCTGGAATACATAGAGCGACAGATTAGGGTTAGGCTGGACTGCCGGAATCGCGTAGCTCGAGTACCACGGAGCTGCCATGATTGCGAATAGTTTGAGAGTGAGGGTCTGAGCGGTGGGGGAGTGTGAAAGAGAATGGGGGGGCGGTAGGACTCGCTTGAGGGAGGGATGGGCAGGATAGGCAAGGCAAGTCTGTTCAGGCAGGCAGCAGCGGGACTGAGATGTTCCCTGTTATGTGGGGCGCTTTGGCCAGTGCCAGATCCGTGCTCATATCACAATGGTTTATTCACGAGCTTGGCGGAAAAGTTTTCAGGCTTCTCCACATTGGAAGCACAAGGCCGGAAGCGGTGGGTGGGTATGCAGGGGGAGGGGGAGGGGGAGGGTAGAAGAGAGAGATTCAAAGTGGAAGGTGGAGCTGTAGAGTATTTAGTAGAGATAAAGAATAAGAATAATAAAAACAATTGTAAAAACATTAACAATTACAAAAGCAATTATAAAAACAATTATTAAATATTACCCTTTGTCCTCTCCCCAGCATGCAGTAACCCGCCCCCAGAAATCTTTAAGACCCAAAGATCTGAAACTGCTGCCAAAGCTGGAGAGCGATCATTAATCTTGAGAGAATGTATATGTCTAGCAGTCCCTGTGTTTTATCCCCGTATTAATAACCCCTTCGCACTGAACCCCTCGGCTGGCCAGATCCGACGGCCCCCAGGCTGTCAGATGGGTGTTGTGAATGAGCCTCATCGTATCTCACCTTATTCTCACCGTCAAAAGGCGACTGCGCCCACACCCATAGAGTACAGTCTTCTCACCCTTTATTTACATACTCCCCCGAGTGACTCCTGGTGGTCCGGCTACACGCATCTCTGCGCCAAGACGAAATCTACATATAGCCGTGGCTTTTCCGACCATAGCTCTGCCCTTCCCCCTACCCGTTCTCTACAAACCAACCCTTTGGAGTGAATCCCCCCCTAGATGTCTGCTCCCCCATTGAGTCCCGGCACAAGTATGTCGCGGCAGCCACGGATAACGAGGACTGGCCCGAAGGAAAGACAGCGAGTCAGCCGCGCCTGCGACGCTTGCAAGAAGTAACTCCCTGACCCTGATATTCGTGACTCGGCCCCGTGACCCTGACCTCTCTCTAGGAAGAAGATACGCTGCAGCGGGACACGCCCGTGCATCCGTTGCGTTGAGTGGTCGATCGAGTGCCAGTTCAATGCCGAGTACAATCGGGGGAAGCCCAAGTCACGGCTGTGGAATGGCGCAAAGGAGCCACTAAAGAGCACCACCACCACCACTGCTGCTGCTGCTACTTCTATGCAAATACCAGAGATCTTGGCTCCACCGAATTCCTCAAAACCAATTGCGCATTCACTTTCGCAAATGGAGGAATCCTCGGCCGGTACAAGTGATCCTAACCATTCCCGCGGTGGGTCTGGACCCCCGTATTCTAGCCAAGATGAACAATCACGCTTGAACCTAAAGGCTTCTTCTTCTTCTTCTGCTGCTTCTTCTGCCCTTTTGCAGCCTACAGATGGCTCCCAGCCTCGGTCGTCAATGGAAGGGTATGGGGTCTATTCATCGCGGAATTCTCCTGAGCCGTTTCACACTGACCGCCAAGGCCAGTATGTGGGATCTTCCTCTGGTGTCTCTTTCCTACTCAGGGTTCAGAAACGCCTCCATCTGATCGATTCACCAACCTCGAATTCTTCAATCTTTCCTAGTGGGGATCCCCACCTGCCTAGCTTTGATGCCGCCTCGTTCATCCTCCCCCCAAAGACAGATGCGCGGGAGCTCTTGGATCTGTATTTCTCGTATGCGATGCCTACGTATAGGTTTCTGCACCGGCCCACGGTCGAGCAGTGGTTGGATGAGTTTTATGAGAACTTTGAGAGCAATGGGTTGAAAGAGGGCGAGAGGGAGAAGACTGCGATTCTGCTAGTAATGTTTGCACAGTCTAAAAAATACTCTGGTTTAAAGAGTACTCACCACTCTGGTGACGGCGGGTAAAAATTCACCGTGACTACTTCTTTTTTCCCTTTAGCTTTTTTACTAACTATAGTTAGAGTAAGGTATTTCCATGCAGCGGAGCGCCAACTAGGTACTGAAACAGGTCCGGTGCGTCTAACGAGCGTTCAAGCACGCCTCTGTCAGTGTTTCTATCTACTTGCTTGTTCAAAGATAAACCACTGCAGGAGTCTCTTTGGCACCGTGGCGCATTTAGTCCATGCGCTGGGTCTCCACCGGAAGCGGAAACCACTCGGTGCGACTGCTGTTGTTGACTATGTCGACCAGGAGTGTCGCAAGCGGGTGTTTTGGTGTGCATATAATATGGATAAATACCTAAGTGCGGTGTTAGGACGACCTAGCATCTTTCACGACGACGACTTGGACCAAGATTATCCATCCCTTGTCAACGATGAGGATTTGAGTCCGAGTGGTGTCTCTGCTCCGCCTTCGCGGACGCATTGTATTATGATTGCGCCGATATTACATGCAAAGTAAGGCAAACATCCTCTAGTAAAGACGCTTTACTTATTTTTCTTTTTTTTTGAATAGGCTTGGTCGCATGTTGTCTGGGCTTTTGAAGGAGTTGTATAGCATCAAACGCGTTAGTGAAGATGGCAGGATCGAAATTGCGGCACGATACTCTGCAGAGGTAAAAGCTTGGCGGGAAACTCATCCTGCATTCCTTGATCCGCAAAAGGTCGACCCGTCTCTATTGATGCCCATCTTGCAAAGACAGAGCAGGATGCTCAGTCTTGCATACGCCCACACTGTGATCCTCATCAACCGGCCGTTCCTACTCAGTAATTTCGCCAGTCTCAAATGGCGCAAAACAGGGACACTCCAGAACTCTGGCCGGTCCTTTGAAGCAAACATCAAAGAATGTCTCGACGCCGCAATGCTTGTGGTTGGTATCGTTGATGACTACAACGCCGGACAACAAGTTTTTCCGGCATTTTGGGTAAGTTCACAAAAAATAACCCTTCCACGATAGGGTCTTACTCATTCTGATAGTGTGTTTTTTTTTGATTTGTTTTTTTTGAAATTATAGTTTACTCAATATGTTGCATTCTGCGCCGTTGTTATACTCTACGTCTACACTATCCAACGTAAATCAGACGGACCCGGCGTGTGGTCTAGGTATCTGGAAGCGGCAGAGAAATGCCAAGCGCAGCTTGCATCCGCCGCGAAAGATAATTCACTAGCCCAGCGATACAAAATAGTACTTGAGGAACTCAAACTAGAAGCTACGCAACAAACCCGCCAGACAAACCGTACTCAGCAGCAGCAGCAGCAACAGCAACAACAACAACAATTGAATAATCACTCACTCTCGGAGACGCAGGCTTTTCAACAATCGAATCTGATGACTGTCTCCTTGGGTGCGGCGGGTGCGGCGGGTACTACCCCGGTTCATGGACAGTACTCGGATGACACAACAGCGTGGCCTGAGGATATCTCTGAGCAGAGCCCGAACAGTCTAATGGCCGATCTAACTTCATGGGAAGAGTTTGATTATCTTGTAAGTCTATTATGGTTCTAGAGTTGATATTTTTTTTTTTTTGCTGACAGCGCACATAGGTGATGGATTGTATGGGTACTACAGGTGCTTTTGGGGAGGCGAATATTAATTATCAGAATGGTGACTCTGGTTTGGGCGTTACAATGTTGTAGGGGGGGGGGTTAAAAAAGTAATGTGGAATTGGTTATTTTATTTGTTTTTGTTGTGGGTTCTATAGGCGTATAGCGATCGGCGGGGATCTTTGTAGATATATATTGTACTTTTAAACACTTGTTGGGGGAAATGGTGTTTTTGGATCCTGTTTAAGCGGTTGTATACGGAAGTAATAATATATGCTAATTTCTTGATGTACCGAGGGGTGCTGGAAAGTGATGCACATCCTGCTCTAGCAACACCCAAACACAACACTCAAAGTAGGTATAGTTTTTGATGTTAATGATTTATAGCACTGTAAGATGTTATATCTTTATACCATAGAAAACATACCTGTGGGGGGAGGTGTAGCACTGGGCTTGACCTCAGATAGTTAAAACAGTGACAGTTTACTATCCCATGGTCTGTAACCGGTTCGCACCCCCAGTGGTGCGAATTTTTAGCCTACCTTAAACTTACTTTAAAAAATACAGAAAAACTCTTAAAAACTCAGAAAGACCTAATAAAACATATAGGCTCTATCTATTATATAGTAGTTATTCATGGATAGTTGGTGGATTATAGTTAAAGTCTAAAGGGCACTTCCATTCCTAGATATTTACAGTGTGTATATCTAGTCATGGCTGACAAAAAAAAAACCGTTTTTTTATAGTAATTTCCATACAGTAACACCAGGAGTTATCAAAGGAGCCTAATTCTCTAGGAGTATTATTTTTTAAGTATTAAGTATCTATAAAAATCCCTGTTCCTCTAAACTAGATTATCATAGATTTATATAAACCTTTGTTAGATAGTTGGTTTAAAGACAAAGAAAATCAAATACTTAATAGAGATCTTTTTGAGGGTGCTCAGATTTAAAAAAGGTAGAATATTATCTGGGGATTAAAACAAGTCTTTATACAAGGTAATTGAATAACATTTGGAGTAGTGACTGTCTTTCTTGTAGATGAGCTTAAAATAATAACTACTATCTCTACCACATCTTTATAGGTATTTATCATGGTTGAAAAAAGTCGGAAAAAATCAGGAAAAGATCCCAGAGGTATCCACATGAATAGAGATCATACTAATATTAAGACAATAGGGCTATAGAAGGGTCTGTGTTGGCTGGTAATTGCGCTGGGGGGTCGGAAATTCACACCACATATCGTGCGAAATCGCATTATTACAGACCATGGGATAGGATGTTTTCAACTTTTCTTGACCAGAGGTGAAATCTACATATGCTAATTGAGCCTGACATTGTGTACTAGCTAAGCTCTCTAAGTGTTGCTGCAAATTGTCATTTTGTTTTGACTTGTGCATCACTTTCCGGCACCCGGGTACTTAAGTTGTGGTCTTGGCGGGGTTATCTACTGAGAAACAGGATATAATTATGGCTAATCAGTATTTCACAACACTATACTACCACTCACGAATCGACCCATCAGCACCCACAAACCCCCCAGACCTCCACGGTTTCGCCGACTTGCTCAACCTCCTGACCGCCTCTTCATCCACCTCAATACCCAACCCGGGCCCCTCCAAAACCTTCACATACCCATCCACCACATCAAACGCCTCCACATTCTTTATATACGTCGTAATATCCTCCTCCCCCGCCTCAGTATTATAATGAATCCCCAACGACATCTCCTGAATCACATGATTCTGCGTAGCAGCCGCAAACTGAAAGCAAGCAGCCAGGGCAATAGACCCCAGAGGACAATGCGGAGCCACCGCGACATCGAAAGCCTCACACATGGCCGCAATCCTCCTAATCTCCGAAATACCACCAACATGGCATATATCCGGCTGCAGTATATCCACACACCCCAAAAACGGCTTCACATCCCACCGACTATACAACCTCTCTCCGAGCGCTATAGGGGTTGTTGTCAACTGGGCCAACTCCTTGATACCCTCTGGGTGCTCTGATAGGAGGGGTTCTTCAATGAAGAGTGGGCGGTGGGGTTCTAATAGCTTGGCGAGCTGCTTCGCCATTGGTTTGTGTATGCGGCCGTGGAAGTCTATTCCTGCGTCGATGCCGAGTGATTTGACGGCTGCGAGACGCTCCACGGCGGAGTCGAGGGCGGAGGGTGAGTCGAGCCAGCAGATGTCGCTTGTGGCGTTCATTTTGATGGCTCGGAAACCTTGCGCGATTCGTGCGCTGGCTTGCTCTTTAACGGAGGTGGGCTTGTCTCCGCCGATCCAGGCGTAGACTTTGATTTTGGTGCGCACTTTCCCGCCGAGGAGTTCGTAGATGGGGACATTGAGACTTCGAGCTAAAGTGTGTTAGTTAGGTTGCCTGTGTGGAGGGGAAGAGAGGGTGCCTTTTAGGTCCCAGAGAGCTATGTCGATTCCTGATAGTGCGGACTGAAACACTGGGCCGCCGCGGTAGAATCCGAGACGCCATACGCTCTGCCAGATGTATTCAATCTCACTATTATAAATGTATTTAGGATCGGGTTCGTGTTAAAAGGGGGGGGGATAACTCACTTTGCTTCATGCCCAACGAACCTCTCAGCTAGCTCTTCTAATGCTCCTTCTACAGCTTCTGTATGCCCTTCTAATGATGCTTCTCCCCATCCGTACCCGCCGCCTTCGCTGGTGATCTTGACGTATAACCATCGTGGCGGGACTCGAAAGTATTGAATTGATGTAATCTTACCCATTTTTACTCTATTTTATAGTTTTTCTGTTTCTTTTGGCTATTGGTTCTTTTTTATTTTTTCAGCGTACTGTGGGTTCGTTTGGGCGTTGTTATATCGCATTGGACGTTTCGGGACATCCGGGTACTAGGGTGGGTTTTCCGATGTGCTTCATTGCCGGCGCCAAGGGGTTGTGTGATTCGTTGGTGGGGACGACGTGGGCTCGGATCGAGCGCGGGTATTTCACGGGTACGTTTTCTTGTCAGTACTTCCCCCCCCCATTCTCGCTTATTACGGGGGCTTTTTGATTCGGGTATGCGTGTTTGTGGCCGAGGGAAGTAGGTCAACCCCACATTTCATAAGGTCTAAGTGTGGGGTAGGTGGGGGTTACCGTGCGCGGGGTTGGACTCAAGTGTAAGGATATAGGTTGGGGTTATTATGTTTACTAAGTCTTGTTTATCTGGTTTTATAAAGATAGTAGTAGTTTAATTGTGCTCGAGATAGTGGAATAGAGCAGAACTGTCTAGCTTGCTTCAATTCATTTTTTAGTAGAGTTGAAAGACGGGTTAGTGTTAACTATTAATCTAACCTAATAGCTACCTGGTGATATACTAGTAAAGAGGGGACTCACTACGCAGACACTACTAATAGTACTCTAGCCGACCTCTTATACTTGAACCATCTACAGCACGGTACTGACGTGTTCGGTCATAGAACGATGAAAATGGAGCATCCCGTCCGCTCTGCTGTACCCAATCATCGTATCGCCTAGTTAGTACTGCAGTATTGTATGTCGAGCTTTCGGGCGGATAGGGGGGTGGTAGACCCTTTTCGGGTCATTTATGGAGCCTGTTCATGTTCCCACTCATCCTTCGGTTTAATATTTCTAGACCAATATTAATGCCAAGCATTAGTAGTGAACCAACAAGTCCTTACCCCGGAACCGACAAGTCCTACTACGTGAACCAACAAACCTTCCCCCCTGAACCGGTAGGTCCCTAGATAATCTTTTTAATAGTAAATTCACGAAAAATGTATCATTCTATAAAAAAATCCCAACATCGAAGCTGGAATTTTTGAGTACTAAAGGACGTACTTCACCCCTCTCGATTCTACACAACTCAACCATCCAGCTACTTCAATAAATCCTAACAACCTAACTCGCCTTTAGTCAACATGCCCAAAGCTTCCGTTACACGCAATACTATATCTTCCGGTTCGCCGTACATAGCTAGTAGTAAGCTGAACAAAAACAGCACCCCAGCAGAATGGAAAGCTTTCAGGAATCAACGGAAAGCCGCTGCACCGTCTCAAAAAGTCTATGCTCCTAGTACCATTAAGCAACTAGATCTTCTAAGACAGAGCTGGGATAAGTACGTCTATAATATTGCTGGGCCAGGTCTTTGCCGTATATTTATGCTAATACACCTAGATTTCACCTCGAAATGTACGAATGCGACCCCCAACAGGCAATGAAAGATATAAAAGACTCAGGGGACATAACCCCTTGGCTCCATTTTGTATCATCAAACGCAAAGTGTCAAACAACGGTTTCCACGAATTTTAAGAAATTTCAGATGCTTTATAGAGACGCCACGGGGAGTAAGCTTAAACCATCGATTAACGATCAGGTCAATGCGGTTCGTTTATAATAATCCTTTTCCTTTTCTCTCTCTGGTACTAATAGTTGAGATAGTATATCAAGAGGGATATGACCATTGAGTGTGACTTGTTTGTCGGTGAAAAGGAAAAGCCGGTTGTCTCGGCGGTGTGTTTCATTCGACTTATCGAAGGTCTTTGGAAGTACCATAACTACCAACCTAGTCGCCTAATGCCACAGATTCTATTCAATATGAAGATTATGGCATACACCGCTTCAAGACCTGGCGCTTTAGTAGAGACATCGGCCTATAAAGGCGAAGGGCTGCTATATAAGGTATGGGGAATCTTGATAGTCATTGTTAAAGAAATACTAACACCCTCCAGGATGTGAAATTAACCCTTATCCAGCACGAGCCCGGAAAATTCGCACTCGTACTTGAAGTGAGGTTAGAAAGAACCAAAGGCAAAAGGGCTGTTGATTTGCCGTAAGTATTACTACATTCGGGCATTAGTTATATTGGCTAATAGATTTTAGCCTTACGTTTCTACTTCATGAGATTCGTGATAGGCCGATTATCTGCCCTCTATTCGATTTCCTCTTGTTGGCTTTCCTCGACCAAGCTTTCGAAGACATAAAATCTCCAGAACAGTTGTATTGCCTTCAGGTGCCACAGGGACTCGATAGCTTACACATCCCTTTTAAGAGCGATGTGATGGATCTGCCAATAAGTCGTGGAGAAGGCGAAAAGCCCTTGTCATATTCCTCGTTGGATTATATGGTAAAGCACGCAGGCATGGCCGCTGGTTTTCAACAGGCACCTGGGTGTTATTGGCTACGGAGAGGAGCAGCAAATGCTATAGACAGTAATGTGCCTATCCCTTCAAAACCATGTTTATTTTCTAATTTTAGAGTCTAGAGGTTTCAACATCTGCCGAGCGGAGGTTGATCTTGGGACATGAAACAAATGCCATATTCAACAGGCACTATCTTAATAGAAAGATTCAATGTGATACACAGTCTGCTTTCTTCGGAACGGCCCCGGAAGCCAAAACATTCGAGGTTCTCAGGCGCATAGCAAGAAACCCTGCAGCTCCACAAAAATTGGACCCTACAGTGAGACTCACACTATGGGATGATCCTGCTCTAGAGGACTTGATTCGCGAGAGGCAGAGGATTAAGGAAGATCTCAAAAGCCAGGGCAAGAGGTGGAACGATCACCCAACATTTATGACCGCATATAAAGCAGTAGAGTCCTGGAAGTCCAACCTTCGTAGGGCTGCTATCGCGGAACAAAGGGCTACATTCTTTCAGGGCGCTAGCAGCAATGAAATTCGTCACCAGCTCGACTCGGAAAGTGGAGAACCATCACAGCATGAGGAAAATCCACGCAACTACAATTCAGATCAGCAAAGAGAGCTTGTGGAGGCGATCCTCGGCTCTTCACTCCCGGCGCGCCCATGCCCCGAGTTAATTAAGGATTTCATTGACTTCTGTCTGAGCGACCCGGATGCCATAAAATGTAATCCTACATTCAACCTAGCAGTCGCAAACCAGAGTCTGGGGCCGGAAACAAGCCACTCACAACTGGGAACGGTCGACTCGGAACTAGAGATGGTTGATCCAGAGCTGAGATTTATCAACATTAGGCCGAAAATACCTGGATCCATTACACCAGAAATACCTGAGGAGGTTACAATCAGCCCCAAGTGCATCAAGGTCTTGAAATGCCCTTTTTGCCCCTCTTGGAGAAAGGAGTTCTCGGCTCCAACTAATTTAAAACGTCATGTAAGAAAACAGCACATGAAGGCATCTAGTAATGCCTCAGGCCTGCTCTCGTGCCCTTCTTCTACATGTAAAGACACATATGAGAAGCCCTATCTTCTCCAAAATCATATTCTTTCTTTTCATGGAGTTACTCTATAATAAGGGGTATTTGTATGTGCTAGTTGCTTTAGTTTCCTTAGTTCATTCATTACGCATATTCTATTTTCCTTGTTATTTGTAGCCTGGATGTACCTCTTTATATACCGTCCTTATATTTCTTTTATTTCTTTTGTTGTAATTTTAAATTTTGCTACGTACCGGGACAGTTATATATCATGGTCCACGAAATCAATCTATTTTCTTCAGGACTAGCTGCCGAGAATTCTCCCTTACAACCGTTCTTAGATAAGATTATTAAGTAATTGGTGATTAGCCGCTGGTCAGGGAGTTCATATGGAGTTCCTAGATATCCTATAACCCGTTAAAGAATGCTGCCTCCAGAATGTGGTAGTGGTTTTACGTGGAGAAACCTCGGTGACTAGTCAGAAATTTTGGAGTTTTGGAGGGGCATCATTGACGGGCTACGGATAACGAGCTTGAGAGCATGTATTATAATACTAGGTTTCGGTGCGATAATTAGACAGGATCGCCGATATAGCAGGAAGAATTGACATAATCCCTCCTACAGCTCTGGGAAACAAGTCCTGCCTTCTCATACCCTAAATAACTTTCCCGGACTAAAGTTAGTAAGAAACATATCATAACACTCGGAAGCAGCGCCTAGAAGGATAAGAGAAAGTTGACTAAAACTCAAGCGATGCGCTAGTAATCCGCCGGGATTTTTTCCCTTGAATCTAGGTCGTTCCCCCAAATAATGACGGTAGCCAAGATATAGCGGGGGTGGGGAACGTACGGGGTGGGGGGCTGTAGGGGATTGGGAGTCGTAGGGGATGGGAGGCCGTAGGGGATGGGAGGCCGTAGGGGGTGGGAGGCCGTAGGGTGTGTGAAAACGCCATAATAATCATGTCTAAGATATCGAGCACGGGGTGGGAGACCGTAGGGGATGGGAAGCCATAGGGGATGGGAAGCCGTAAGGGGATGGGCTTGTGGTAGCGAGGGTGGGTCTAATAATATGTGGCGGCGAGCTTCTAGCCACTTACACATGCTATCTTCCTATTCTTAGCAGCGGGCTTATGCCTACTTCAGAGGACTCTATTGGGCGATCCTCCAACATCCTCCAACATCCTCCAACATCCTCCAACACCCTCAACGTAGTATAAGCGTATATAACTGGCGGCATGAAGCGGGAACAATGCTAAACGTTACATGTGAATCTTGATTTGCAATATGTGCTTCAGCTGATAGGTGCGGCATGCAATACGCGTATTTTGCACCTACCGCTTCTACTGGGTGCCAGGGAGCTGTCGTGCCACTACGTTTGCCACACCCGAAATGCTACATGTGATACGCGAAACTTGATTTACAATACAGAATTAACCAATGATATATGCGCCAGGAGTTGCTATACAATACTAGATACATTGGCTTGGTACCTCATTTCCGGATATAGTAATCTCTGAAGGCGGATTATATTTTGCATTGCTAAAGTGGAACCATAGAGAACGTAGTCGTCCTGAGGGGGGAGCTGGACAAAAGGTATTTAAGAGCGTACCAGTACGCTGTAAAGTTTCTGTATCTCAAGCTTCTCATTCACCAAACAACCATAGATTCGATCAACCAAACGCTAGAAAATTCTTCTTTACTACCCCTTGACAATATGAGTGGGCCGAGTAATGGCAATACTTATTACCTACCACCACCCTCCGAAATACGTATACCTTATTACCCCCACATACCAGTATATCCTCCAGTTGAACCTCCTCCCTCGCAGAATCGTCACAGGGTTCATCTTCCATCCATCCAAAGCCCTACAGAGAACGGTATCGACCTAGGAACAAAACCCAAGTGCTTGAACATACCACCCCCCCAAAACTACATACAGGCTCCTGTGTCAATTACGACTCGTTCTCCGCAGAATGGTCACAGGGTTGATCTTCCATCCATCCAAAGTCTTACAGAGAAGGGCCCCGACGCAGGAACAGAACCCAACTGCTTGAAGCTATCACCCCTCAAAGACTACATAGAGGCTCCTGTTCCAATTACGCCTCGTCATCAGTCGGATAGTGACAATATCTCTCTACCAATAGCCCACGGAAGACTTTCGGAGGGCGTTACCAGCCCAGGACCAGGGTCTACCAACCTCCTACCACCCCTTAACCTCCTACAAGAACCTGTTTCAATTAGACCTCATTACCAGTTGAATATTAGCAACGTTGGTACCCCAGAAGTATCTTTCAAAACGTTTCTGGAGAGTGATCTCAGCCCAAGGTCGATCTCCTGCTTGGTACCACCTTCCGATCCCCATCTCCAAACGCCTGCTTTAACCACGCCCCATCAAAGGAGCGCCCTCCAGCCCATAAGACTACCACCGTGCTCACCCGGTCAGCCTTCAGATATACATCCGACCCATAGTATACGCATTACACCGCCGCCGGTAGGCAAAGGGACCGTGGCTAAGCCTAACCGGGTGACAAAAGCCCAAAGCGCACTTAGATACCGTGGTCGGCAGAAGCTTACGGCGCAGACCCAACAAATTTACATAGGTATGCTAGAGAGTCTTGTGGATGAGTTGTATACACAGTTAGATGTTCTGAGAAATGAGAAGGAGGCGGCTAAACTATAGTTTAGGGTAGATATTGGTGGATATAAATGTACTCTCTTTCGTTTATTTTGTTTCTTTCTTTTGTTATGTGGAATTAAAGGAGGACTGTTGGCTTTTTCTAGTATTTTGTTCTGTTCTGTTCTCAAAGAAGTGCCTGGAATAAAGGAAGTATATTTATTGATTAGGAAGACGATTGTATTTCAGATATTTGAATTTATCGAGTATTTTTTATGCCTAACTTCCAATACGCAAATTAATTTCTGATATTAAGAAAAAAACGCATCAAATAAACAAAGACACAACAGTGCCAACAGCCCACTTGTCGTCATAAAGCTAGATGGCATTAAACAAATATTATACGTTATCAAATCTAGCTACCCAAACATTTAGATTGCACCTAAGCAAATCTCCCACAACAACCCCCACCCCAAAAGCTTGACACAAATAGTCACACTAAGCTTATAGCCACTATAGCCCCTGGGGATTCCATAAATAAAATTATTTTTCTTATAGCTATGGTGGTTGTTTTTGCATACAATGTGGTTGCAACGCAAATGTTTGGGTAGTTTTGCTAACGTATAATACTAAAAAAAAAATGCAACAGTAAACAAGAGACAAACCAAAAATGTATAAAAACAACAATACCAACTGACTGCTTATCATATATAAAACTAGATGACATTAAACAAATACCAAACTAAAAACAGAAAAACGCAACAGTAAACAAAAGGAAACTAAAACATACAAAAAAACACAACAACACTAACTGACTACGTATATATCATAAAACTAGATAACGGTACGTAAAAAGAAACAAGACCAAAAAAAGTTCCTGTCCCTCATTATCCAAATACATTTTATTTTATTCCCATGAACCGGTTATACCCATGATATATCTCAATGTCGACCCGTTTCGCCACAAATGGTTCATCCGAAGAACAGTACATCTTTCCTGGAAAGCCTGAATGACTTTATTCTGTCCTTCTATCATCGCACGTGTCATCCTCGGGGCAGTAGCCGTGGAAATAGCTGCCGCATAGGCCTCATAGATTTTGATGATAGGTTTCATTTCGTTAAGATCGGACTCGGCGGCGTCCAAAATCGTCCAGCATAGGAAAATACCCGCAGCCATCCTTGCAAGGATGCTGATAGGTGTCGAGTCCTTGTTGAATTTTGAGTTCATAATTACGCAGGAACCCCAGAGTTCTTCGAAATTGTAATGTGCCTTCAAAATATCGCCGGGTTTATCGCCGTCCTCTAAAAAGTTACAGCAGGCTTGGGCCAATAAACTTTTAAAGATAAGCTCCTTCGGTAAGGTGAGCCTGAGAGATTGACATGAGATGTATGCAAGAAATCGTATATCACTTTCGCTGCATTGGGAAGTCTAGGTATATTGATTAGTTACGAAGTAAGAAAAGAGGGCAAAATAACATACCGATGCATTATTGAAAGTCATTGTAGCTTTGTTTAATTTGGTGGGATGATTGGAGAAGAATAGAAATTTAGAGCGAGGGAAAATGATGCTGAAATGATAGAGTGAGAAAGGTAGTGGTTTGGAGCAAGATTTATGAGAGATATAGTAGGTTGGAAGAGTTGTTCGAATATTGAAGTGAGCTGTAGATTTGAGGTGGGAATTCGCTCCTATTTATCTTAACTCATATAGATAGACGTAGGTAGAGTTTCTCTCAAGGCAGACCACCCTACCACTCTACGTGGCAGATTCTAAAGAAAGCTTTGTGACTCTAGGCATGGAGAATAATGCGCTATCTTGAATTGTAAGTGTCAATTATAAAAATAAATTTGAAATTGGTAGCTACCCTGATATGCCTCATCCTCATACGCTGCGCCGCACTCACTGTATCAGTACTCCAGTAGAAGCTGCTTATTCCTTTTTGTACTTTAAGCTAAAAGTTTGTTGTAAATCCAGGCCAGTTCTCCGAAAATTATTCAAAAGGAAACAATAATCCCTGTGAATCTATCAAAAATAAATCCGATAGGCCTAATTTTGCCTTGCCGTCAGCCAATATACCTTCCGCATGGACTTAGTTCATAGACCTGGTCTACGTACGCTAAGGGTGTTACATTGCGTTTGAGGCTGTCAAGAGTCATACGGGGGTAATGCGGAGCTACTTGGGGTACACAATTGGTGCAAATACTTCTCTGTTCAAGTATCAGGAGAACTTGTTGGTCATAGACAAGAGTATACCTTGCATGCTTGAGACTACTAAGGGCCGCATGGAAGATAATATGGGACTGTTGCCTAGCTTAATATCGTGGGCGCGTTGTAATACGTTGAGGTATTGCAGTATTCTGAGGCTTTTTTTTTGTCTTTTCTGTTTCATTTATTCCAGTTATGGCGCGTACACTGGGACTTTGCAGTGTGTTGGAATTCCTGGAGAACTTGATATAAAAATTAGCCTTAGTATTCTAATTTGGGTTACTGGATGAGGGGCACAGGATTCTTTAGCTACGCGGGAGATACTGCCATCAATCTATCATACGCCCCTTTCCGCATATGGGTTCATATCTCAGTGGTGCTCCTCGCGTCTGGTATAATACAAGTATTTACTGCCCTACTGATTAGGGGCTATGTAAGGCGCATCGTCATTATACATGTGTTATGTATGATTAGTATTTTCCCCTATCAACTCGAAGATATAGCCATACGTACCTTATATATCGCTCGAAACAAACAACTACCTATAATAGGAATTGATCTGCCAATAGTGGTGCTAGTATTAATATAGGAGGAAAATATGAGGTTTAGCTATATAAGTTTGTGATTTTTAGTAGTGACGTTGACAGGGTATATAGAAGGGCAGGGGTGCAACTGACCGTTTCGAGCTGCTATTAGACGTAGCAACTTACATTGAACAAAGTATGAATTGACCTCTGCGCATTATGCGCTAATCCTGCTTTTGCCATCCTTGTCAATTGTCCCAGTTATAGGCTTGATAAGGGGGGTCTGTAGCGTCTGAAATTGATATAGTAGGTATACAACCAAATTTTCATTCTTTAGCAAAACATAACATACTAGCTTCTCAGAAACAAAACTGTGTACCTGCAACAGACTTTACTCATTGTGACCCTTTCGAAACAATCTCGCCCAATCTACATAGTTCTCCGGCCATCCCGACCGTCCATGGTATCAACTGTGCTATGTAGTTGTCAAAAACCCTTGTTAGTGGTTATGTTAGCTACTTGCTCTTGAGACTTCCCATCTAATCTAGGTCTTGCTCACCTTACTCGCCCTTCCAAATATTGGATCCTACGCAGAATTGTTAGCTATACGACGTATACACGGCAACATATATCTAACGAATCGGAGACACACTTTTCCTTCAACTCATCAACCTCGGTTTTTAAGTCCTTTTTGGAGTCAGGTACATTGATTGATAGCTGTGATACAAGTTCTTTGGTTTTCTTGCAGGCTTCTGAGAGCTTGTCCGAACCTATAGCTTGGCTGGGGTTGAAAGTACAAAGCTCTGAGTCTTCGGGGATGGTATCCATCAGGATTGGGGACATCAGAGTTGGAGATATCAGGGTTGACGGAGATATCAGGGTTGACGGGGATATCAGTGTTGGAGATATCAGGGTTGATGGAGATAGAAGATGCTCTAGGTCAGATGGTACGCACCAGTCGTCCATAAGTTTCCGAAAGTATTCATCATCGCTCAAGAGCATTGGATCAGAAGAGTTATCCATTGTGTTGTTAGGGTCTGTGTTGTTTGGGGTTGTGCTGTCGGGAGCACTTGCGTGGCTGCTAGTGCAATGTTCTTAGTCTTCTTTTATACCATTTTTAAGCAACTATTAGCGCATTTACCAATATACTATACGAGATTTAGATAAATAGCCGCGCGCAGAAATGTAAACAACCTATCGTGAAATAAAAATAGGCTGTTCGACAGTGAAAGCCCTCTGTGGCCCATTGGTGGGAGTAAGGTTTTCGGGAAGCATGTTTCACGATGTACATGAACCGTAGGGTCAAATCAAGATTCAAGAATACATGAGTAGATAACCGCGTGAACCCGGGGCTATGAAGTATGACGCTGTGTATGCCTCAGTTCCGACGGTAGTGAGTACTTGTAATCTCATAGTGTTTTCGGGGCCAGGCTACGGGGCAGCCACCGACTAGGGGGGCGAGCTCAACAAAGTATTGGCCATATCTCAACCGTACTACCTATATTTGCCCTTGATTTCCTTTAGAGAGTCTATGAAAACAGTAGTTGAGTAACATCTAGCACCGTGATAGGAAAGAAAATCACTGTTCACTTGAGCTGTGGTAGTGAGTACATCCTCACATAGGTGGCGGTCCCGGGCGCCTGGCTCCGAAAACACTATGAGATTACGAGTAGTCGCTGGTGATGTAGATCCTTCACTCCTCGTGATTCGTGAAACTAGCCCCCAGTGACAACTCAAACCTATATATATGCTCCATTTATGCCCGAGTGAATGAGGTAAAATAAAGACTCTACCACCACCGGCAATCTCAAAATGTCTACCACTGAAACCTCTGATCATAAGCAAGGTTTGTTACCTCTAGAATTTCAATGTGAATAGTAACTGAACAAAGGGATAGGTCACACGACCTTATGTTGCCACCGACGTATCGAAGCTCTCGAAGCCCAGCTTATCCAAGCCGAAAAAAGCTATCAAAGACTATACGTTGTCTTCGAGTCCGCTCGTAATGCCGAAACGAAGTGCCATACCATGCAGACCGAGCTTGAAAAGGCATTGAAAGAGATTGCTCATCTCAATGGTATTATAGCGGTGCTACGGGGGAGGAACATCTGGGGTCTGGGGGAGGAACATCTGGGGTCTGGGGGAGGAACATCTGGGGTCTAGGGGAGGAACATCTGGGGTCTAGGGGAGGCTACAAAGGAGATTGATCAATCTATGTAACTGGACAGCTAGTGCGAAATAGAATGAAGTTTAATTACTTCACGAGAAATAAAAATAGCTAGTTCTAAATTCTTAGCACTGCTTCCCGAAAACCTTACTCCCACCAATGGGCCACAGTGGTCTTTCACTGCCCACTAGAAACCACAGTGGCCCATACTAACCTTTGAAAAAGGCTTATATGCGTTTGATGGACCAATGCTTTTTGGGATGTGAAGAGCCTTCCCCCCCTCAAAAATTGAAAACAGATCGTAACACAACACCCCTATCTACGTACTATTCCCGAAAACCTTACTCCCACCAATGGGCCACAGAGGGGCGGCCCTGAATGAAGTATTATATCTAGAACCGTGAGCCACTAGTTAGCCCCAATGGTTGCTTTTGCTGCGCCGTAGGGGATGGGCACCAGATCTGATGGGCACGAGACTACATGCATACCATGTCCATAATATCTTTCTCCTCCTGGGATATACCTCTCTCCACATTTAAGTCAAGGCGTTTATCGTCAGATATACTCTCATAATGAATGAGGAGGTGTGTGTTTAGTTGGGTTTTGACTTTTTCGCCGTCAGGTTTACCACCTTCGATTCGTAGGTATTAGCTGGAGGGCAGCCACTGGGGCTGGGGCTGGGGCTGGGCTGGGGCTGGGGCTGGGGTAAAAACCTTCATTATCGAGCACATACATATTACGGAGTTGCTTTAATTTTGACCGTACGCCATCATATGCTCTAGGTTTTAGGCCAGGTTCTCTTGGGGTTTTGTGGGCTAGTAGCTTTGCAATACCTTCATGGGTGATTCCATGGTATAGGTAAAGGTAAAGATAGGCTATCTCTTCCTGTGACCAGTAGCTTGAGTGGGGCATAGTATTAAATAGAGTATGTGGGACGTAGAGTATGTGGGACGTAGAGTATGTGGGACGTAGAGTATGTGGGACGTAGAGTATGTGGGTAGATCTAGGACCTGGGGCACTTGTCTTTATATTCCCGTTGGGCAAGCTAGCAAAGGCTTTAGGTTAAAAGACGAGATACGGGGTAGACCCTGAAGACCCCATCGGTTCCGCATCTTCGGTTCCGCATCTTCTGTTCCGCATCTTCGGTTCCGCATCTTCCAAAATACGCGCTTAGTGCTAAGCCAAGAATTAAGGCACCCCTCGCTTGTGACTATCGCCACATACGCCGAAAATACGCACTGTGGTGTCATCAGGCGTCAGTGTAGATCCCTGGCCCTAATTGAAAGGAGTTGCATGTGCGGTTGCCAGTAGTATGTGAATAGCTTAAGTACTAGGGTTCAGGCGTCCATATCTTAAACAACTAGACTCAATTAATTATGAAGACAAAGGCCTATACCACCGAGGATATCCATACCATCCTACGTTTGCACGAAAAATACGGCGACAAGCAGTGGGCGAAAATCCAGAAAGAATTTAATACACAGGCAGTGATACAAAGATCACAGGAGGGTTTGCGGAATAAGTATTACACTACACGGAAAAAAGTAATCGATCCGCTAGTACTATCACTATCGTGCCGTTATTCAGCTAACGACCTAGAAACCAACTCCTACACCCGAACCAGATAAGGAGCTTCCCACCTCCCCCGATAACCACCCTCAAGGCTACCCAAGCGTCAAGGAGCTTCCCATCTCCCCCGACAATCAACCTCAAGGCTACCCAAGCGTCAAAGAGTCTTCCCCAAGTTCACCCTCGACCGGAAATAGCAGCTTAGTGGGATTAGTTGCAATGGGTGAAGGGAGGTATGGTCAGTGTTTAATTGGATATGGTCAAATGGGGCGCAAGTGGCCATCAGAGTACTTTATTTAGTCCTAGTGCTTCAAGAAGGCTTTTGTTTCGGCCTAAATATAAAATATCGTGGTAAAAATACTATTAATATCTGCCATAAGTGCTAAGTCTAAAAGGATGCATGCTGTTATCTCAGTGAATTTCGTCAGTAATATATGGCCATTTAAGTTTCCTCTTAATTACAAATACCAGAAAAACGACGTATTTACGATTAATTCATTCATTCATTCACTAGAACAACAAGTATGAACCAAGCACAAGCCGAAGACGAAGAGAGACGTATCTACTCCGCTAAAGAGTCTTCATTCAAAGGGTCGGCAAGAGTTCGGCTTGATTCTATTCAACCAACTGATGGTCACTCACTTGTACGCGATATTGACCAGAAAAACCTTGAGAGGGTCAAGAGAATTTTCCACACCGAGGGGTGTTTCCGCCTGGACAAAGAAAACCATATACCAGTACTTGTCGATAGAGATGAGCTTCAGCACGCTAAGAGACATGAAAGTCACGGTGATGGGCCTTATCCTCATCTGATATTTCGTGTAGGAGCACTCAAGTGTTTAAATGGGGGACATCGCCTCGCCGCCGCATACGACTATTTACCCCCGGTAGATCAGTGGTGGATTGTTGACCTTTACGTAGATGGTATTTGCTGCTGAACCCATATATGGTGAAATCGTATATTATTCTGACACTGGTATTAAAATAGCGGATGAATATTTACGAAACTATATTGGTCAAGATTATTCGAACTCTTCAAACATTAGTGATGGGGAGATCTGGCGATATATCCGTATATGCAATAAAAATGGTGATGATGCAGGTGAGAGGAAGTGGTGGTCGCGCCTATCCAAAGGAAAGGACCAAGACCTGCACCAGCTTTTGCGGCACCCCGGGTTTTGCCAGGCATTCGACCAGCTCATCGATATCCCCGGGCTATGGGTTGGACTTAAGCTGGGTACTTTACATAGGTTTTTAACTCTAAAATGTGATGAGGTATTTCTACTATAGCCTCAGCTACTAACTATTCGGGGGTGAGTCTTGCTAACTAATGTATAAGGAACTCCTCCGATATCTCCACTACATTCACGAAGTATGGTCGGGGATATTCGCAGGTTATCTAGACTTGATGAAGATAGCGGACTATACCTCTATACAGGCCTTACAATCACGTGCTCCAATGTCATCAAGAAAAGACTTTGCTGAAATAAAAGATCAAATGGATAATGGGGTAATATTTCCTCTAATTAAAGATCAGCGCACGAGGGGTCAAATTCTTCACAACATACATGCAACAAAGCAGATTATACCTAGTATTTTTACTTTCTTTGAGGATCTCAAATATCTTGAGCCTCTTGCCAATGCGGTGAAGAAACTAATTGGGCCCATAAAAAGGTCAGCTAAGACCTCTGTATTTAGGGAATTTCAACATGCCTTTGCCGTAACACATATAGGCGACAGTCCATTTGAGGTACAAATAAATGAAGGGGTATTTAGATCCATTCATGGAAGTTTGCACAAGAGGATGGAAGTGGGATACCGACAGCTCTGGATGTATGCAATGCGCCATTTCCCGGAGTTGGTCTCCCTCCCACCACTTAAAGAGAACGGGCAATCTAAACCACCTATCAAAGAAACTGATCCTAGCATCTTAATCGAGTTTGCAAATCTGGCACATCGATTTGGTTTCGACTCGAAGGAGATACAAGAGATCAGGTCAAAGAGCCCGGACAACGAAATTGCTCTGGCATTTTTAAGGAAAGCTAGACCTACGGAGTTCTACAAGTACAACGAGGCATTTATTGTAGCACATGCCAGAAGAATATCTACAATTCTCGGGACCTTCAAAAAGCAACAAAACTCTACTATAGTGTCGAGTATAGCATCTGAGGAATATCCTAGTAAGGATCGCCTCCGACGGAGGTGCGGCCGCCCGTTCCAATTTGATTATGAGCGAGACAAGAACTCTCTTTTCCTTGACAACTTCCATCAGATTCACAACGAAAGCCAAGAAAAAGAAGATGTCTGCTCATTCTTCGTAAGAGCGGCTTGTTACTACGCTTTCTTTGGGCCTGATGACCTTGGTTCCAGTGATGCAATGGTAAGAAACATTCCCATATATATTATTATTATCATAGGTTGAATTTTTTACTAGGATATGATCACTATGCAAGCCGAAGAAGCCCAAAACCAACGGTCTAGAGAAGAAGAAGGCGTGCGGGAGCAACAAAGAGAGCTTGAACGTCTACGAGAACAGGAAATAGAAAGAGAATCTGAAAATCTGCGACTCAGGGGAGTAGCCGAAATAGAAAAAAAGCGGCAGGAAGAATCTGAAAGAAACGGCCACCAACTACGCGAAGAACAAAGGCGGAGACAGGAACTTGAAAGAAACGAACTTCAGGAAGCTAGGCGTGAGCAGCAACAGCCCAGGGGGGCCGAAGTGAATGATGTGGTAGAGCTTGAGAGCGTGATGTCTGTTGTAATACGCACGTCACCAGACAACATAAAAATTGACGCATTTAATAAAGCAGGCGAATTGAAGGCCAGTACCAAAGGGGCAAGGGAACTTCCGGCAATTATAACAGAGTACTTGCATGCTGGGTTTATACTTCATGACGAAAAAGGCTTATCCATACAGGATCCAGAAACGTATTTTGGGAGAAACCCGGGGACAATTCGTCTTATGGCCAAGGCTCAGTTCCAGAAGGGGAGCCGGTGGGAGCAAAAGGGGAACCAGTGGCAGAAAAAAGGCGATCAAGGGGATCAAGGGGATCAATGGGGTCAAAGAGATGAGGAAATGGGTAATAGTACAGGTAGTGATGGAGAGTTTGAGAGCAGTAATGAGATGCAGGTTGATGCCGATCATGGGAATATTGGGAATGCGAGTAGCAGCTATGTGCCTCCGAGCCAGTCTAAGTCTAAATTGTATCATAAACCCAGGCATGACCCCATCTCGAGAAGGGCACGGCCTAGAGATATATAACTCATAGCTATGTAGGTTTATTATCTCAAAGTAGAGCACAGAAGCGAGAATTACGCAGTACCCGCGCTTGACGTCACCCCTAAACTGTGATAGCTTAGAAAAATAAGGCTCTGGGCAACGGTCTAGATTTATCGAGTGCCTATGGTATGGTACTGTGTTAATTTCCATTACATCACTTAGAATTTTGTAGAGTGATTGGGGTAACCTAATTTCGACTAGATACGCTATTGCCGCCGATAATTGTTTTACACATATAATATGAGACATCGTACTTCGCTTCCATGAGCTTATTTAGGTTTGCGCCATAAACGCCAGACATCCATCACCAGTAGCGCCCAAGGTTATCACATCTCGTGCCTAGTATAGTTGACCTGCAGCTTGCCACATATAGCGCTACGTATTAGCCAATGGAGGGGTGAGTCTCTCCTATCGCGAGCGCCATTATCACTCGCTCTAACCACTAGGAGTTTTTTATCGTCTATTACATGGGCATTCCGGCTATCCGGTAGGAGTACGTAGCACACTACTCTAGAGGCACAAATACATCGTAGAACATAATAAAGATCTCAGGCTTTCACGGCTATAGCTTATAGTAAACAGTAATTTAATTTCTTAATAGTACTGAGTTAATACTAAGTAGCTGTAAATAAATAGAATAAAAAAGTGCATTTAATTCCTCAAAATCTTTACCCAAACTCATTACAAATTGTCTAGCCCCACCCAGTACAAAAATTAATATTCCTTAGATCTTTAAACTTTAACACATCGCCGCTTGGCTCCATGCACAAAATCATACTCGGTGGGAGGGCTTTCTTTTAGGTACTTTCTTTTTGAATGATTCGAAACCCCAAAGAAGGAATCCAGACCTTGAGCATGAATCAGCGACGTCATCGAAGTTGGGAGCCCGCTGATGCTTCGCGGTTTTGTAGATGGGCTCCCTAGGAAAATAGACACCTCCTCATTCAGGTCCTTTACGCTGAATGCAATGGTTTCTTGAAATACTGTGCTGTATGGTCTTTCACCTAAAAGGAAATGGGCCGAGTTCTGAGATAGGCGGTTGAGAAATACTGATCGCCGGGCTCCAGAAAAGCGGCAGACTATACGACCTGTACATTGGTACCGCCCTTTGTAATATATTGGTAATGCATTTAATTCAAAATAGAACTGTTTTGCAATGAGCGACTCTGCCGCGTCAACTTTGTTTTCCAGACTAGTCTGGGCTCTTCCCCTTTGCTCCAGCCCCTGCATCTTATCAATATCATCTATAGCAGGCTCACTGCCGTCATATTTGATATTAAATCTGAAATACCTGTCTTTTGACTCCTTTGGCAATTGGTTGCAGAGATGTTTCCATGCATCCTCACCATCCATGGAGCCTAAAAATGAACGTACAAGGCGGGGGATAAAGCCATCTCTCCAAATTCCCCTAGGACCGAGAGACTCACGAATGGGGTCGGGTAAAACTGACGAGCCAGTACCCATTGAAAGGACAATATCTAGCTTACTCTCATTTGGTGACCATATTACCTTTGATTCCCAAAGAGCGATGTTGACTGGATTATTATGTCGAAGACCTCCGTCTTGGAAAGTCCCTAGGCCTGGTAGGCACTTTGGTTTAAAGAACCATGGAGCAGCTGAAGTGCACCGGGCCCTAATCTCCATATCAGCGCATGAAAATGAACGGAATTTTATAAAGCCTTACGCTTCCCAGATAGAGACTTTCTTTGAGCTATCCTTCACTATTCTATAACCTGTAAAAAGGTCAGTATCTATAGAAATTGAACGGGCTAAGAAGCTCCTAAATACCACACTCCGGTGACCTAGTCCCAATACCATTATAGTTGGTGAATATACACGGAGAAGAGTCTTCGATTGTGGTGGCTGTCACGGCAACCTTGGTCCCAAAATCACGCTTCCCAGACCAATCGAGCATAGCACCGCTTCCGAATGCTTCTTTTAGAGCGTCCTCTATTCCGGTTGCGCTATATTGGCTATCTGCAAAATACGAGATCAAGATGTCTTGTATTGGTCGTATAAAAGGAATATGTGCGAATTGCCTAGGGCTGAAGGCTCTCTTGGCGAGTTTGACAAATTTCTCTAAACACTCTTCTACTGACCATCCGTTGAGGAACAACCCAGCAACAATGAGGCCACCTGTGACTGTTAGAAAATTCACCAACAGCATAGACCCGAGCTTACCTGAGCTTGTACCATACGCCAGATCGAAATTTTCCTGGATTGGATAAGAAAACCCAACTAGATTACTTATTGTCTCCTCCAGCTCACATAGGATAGACAAAGGGACCACCCCGCGTATCCCACCTCCATCCACACTTAATACCCGAACACCTGTAGTTGGAGGCTTTATCTGGGCCTTGAAACCCGAAAATCCAGCACCACAAAGGTAACAGCTATCGATTATGAATGTATACGGTTCCGCTAGTACTGAATGGCCAAATACCTGAATACAAACCTCACACACAGCATGACCACAAGGAAGGCCCTTTTCAGGTCCACGGCCGAGGCAGGAGAAACATGTTGTCTCGCTTCTTAACCCTTTTAGAACCTGCCTATGATTTTCGAGAGTTTTATGGTGTAATTGTGCGGAGGTTTTATCACCTTTTTCAACGCAAAGAACAAGGCGCTTGAATTGTGACACAAGCAGGGATGTCAGTTCTGTAATAGGAGCCTGGTGTTCATACAGTGAATGATTTTGGATAGCAGTTATGCAGTGGTCTTTATAAAATAGCTTGAATGTATCAACTGGATCGAAAACTAGAAGCCATGTTAGAAATATTTCTAATTTTGAATGTATTTATTACGCGAGTAAGGAGGAGTGAGTGATATTGGCCCTTACTATGCATATCTGCGGGGGCTGCTATCCAGAAGCAGACTTGAAGCAATCATGGGAAGGCCCAACCTAATAAGCTCCGCCTCAGTAGTCAGATGCTCCAGGAACTCGGCGATATGCCGGAAAACCCCTGTGGTACTGGGTTTGAACCCTTGAAGACTTAACAAAATCAAATGGCTGTGTGATGGTTTTAGTAAAATGATCGCATCCAAGCATAAAGAGCGCCGTAAAATGTTGAAGTGAGAAGAGACTTTTGGTCATTTTGCGTTTTTTCTGCATATCATCTACCTCAGGGAGTAAATAGTCCAACAGTGACTGAGGAGGGGCGCAGAGTACGGTCAAGCCAGAAAAATAACTGGATATTTTCCCACTAGCCTCCGCCTGTAGAATGTCCAATAGGAATTGGGTTGCCACCAAGTCTGTATGAGGAAGAGAGGCACAGCTATCCACAATAACAAATACTGTTGGGCAAATGGCTTGTGGTAGGGTTGATCCACGCCCTCTGCTCACCACGGTAATCAACATCTCCGCAACGCCTACAAGGCCCCCAAAGTCTGAAGAAAAAATGCACACTATATCACTAAATGGTACTAGTAAGCGGGCTAGTAGTATTTCTGCTACAGTTTCCGGTTTAATTTCTTGTACCGACTGGTTAGTCCACAGCAAAGGTCTCCCAGTTATTTCGTGACAGTCGGTATGAGAATAAACGTTTTGGCCCGGGTTTTGTACATAAGGTGTATAATCTGCCAGCAGGATTGGCCTTTTATGCTTAATTGTAGGAAAGTATTCATGTATATGAACACCAGTATTATACTCTAAGAGACTAGGCTCTCCCGATGATGACATTAGCTTTTTTATGGCCTGTGTCTTAGACCTGCCGCCGACAAAAGTGATTAGAGATGGTGTTTGTGTCGAAGGGTTTGGGAACGAATGTAAGAGGGTTTGGAGTCTGCTAGATTCAAGAAGTGTAGTTCCATGCGAACCGGTCGCAAGGCTGAGCCATTCTGTGTGCCTGCACATTGTCAGATATTATCGATGTTCAAGAATATATTTTGGAATTGCATTCTAAACGTGCAGATATCTCCTATCTTTATTCAAAAGTTGAAATTTTTTTGAGGGGGCTAAAAACAAGTACGGTGACGGGTAGGGTGTTTTATGAAACTTTGTGGCCTTAGATTATAGGGATATAACATCTTCTAGGCGTTTGATACCCATAGTTAAACAGGGGTAAATCTAAATGTAGAAGTCTAATTATGGAAGTTGAATTAATCATAAGGGAGTCAAAACTAGGTTTACGAAAATAGGAAGTGGTTCCAAGGAACAAGAAGTGGCCCTAGGAGCCTTAGAAGGGCTAAAAGTGACTATAACTCGTAAGAGATGTGAGCTTTGCCTACATTCAGGGATTCTATACTATCTGATATATATATGAGTATCTAGCTATGGCTAATAAAGCACATCAACTACATGCACTCTACAGCCACTATGATTATAAAACCCGATAACTGTTCTAGCATGCTGATACCAATTTCATCCTATCACAAGCACGACAGGAGCTGAAGGAACGTCAACAACAAATAGACACACTCCAGGATGAAATAAAAAAACTTCGGAACACGTTATCTTGGCGTAGAATTCGCATGCTTCATGACCAAATCGAAGCTGATCACCAACGCTTCAGAGGCCACATTGGCTGCTATCTCTGCAGTTTCGGAGGTCCTATCAGATTTCAGCACCCCCAGGGGGCAAAAAGGTGTCTTTGAAAAGAGTTTTTGCAATTGCGATTGATGATGAAGAATTTGAGTATCAAAATTCGAAGAAGTAGGTATGTAGTATCTCCTAACCTCTTAAGTTGACCAGTCCCCTCATTACTTCAAACAAGACTTTCTCCGGAGATAGGTGTTGATATATTTGGACAAGATGCCGATTAATGGTTGTACTGGAAAGGAAAGTGGGATTATTGCAAGGATCAGGTTCTCGTGCTGTTTTCTTTACTTAGAAGGTTCCTGTTTTTAAGTAGTCGTTATCGTAGGGTGAAATATTTAAATTTATAGAAACTTTTAGCTATACCTACATACATGTAATCCCCAATTAAGTTGGGTCCTTTTAGTCCCTTTTCAACTGCTTTATAGTTCCGTACGTATCTTCAAGTTATATAAATAGACATAATAAGACATGAGAAATACGACCTTATAAAGCACAGAGGATGGAAGGACAAGAATCCCCCATGGATGCATACACGAGATGCTCTTAGGGTTAGGGTTAGTATATTTATTTATTAATGCTTCAGTTTGTGATGTCACACGTACTTAGGGCGCACCGTCTAAATCAAATCCAATCGCGAACAGCCCAAGTAATTATAGAAATTAATTTCGAGAGACAGATAGCCGCCTCATTTTTGTCTTGCTTATGAAATACATGTGCTTTAAGCATCTATACATCTCCATTCCCTCCGTACTGTCGCCATAGCCATCTTAATATGGGGTACTAGACTACTACAACTGGCGACCCTCTTTAAAAAGTGATGCTATGGCTTTTACTTAATTAATCTGCACGGCTGTTCGGTGGTAGATGACTTACATCGGCTAAATCATTATTCATTGAGGGCCAAGAGGTTACAGTGATAAAGTTCTTGGCTTGCGCACTCCAGCGCTCTGGGTTTTGTAACGTGGGAGAAGTCCCACTCAGACCTGCAACCACAAAAGCGTTCCTATCCATCATCTGCATAGCCAAACGACTCAAGGGTTTGATATCGCGCGTATCCAGATCACTCTGGCTAGACCCTAGTTTTTTGCAGTGTGAAAAATTTCCGATCTTGATTGCACCACTGATCGAAAGCAACACGTTTTGGGGATTAAGTTCTCCATGGGTCAGACCTAAGGAATTCAGAAACTTGATCCCGTTTAACACCTCCTAAATGTGAGCCCCAATCCGAGAAAAATAAGATGTTAGCCAGCAAACTTACTTCTAAGCACACTGTGGCTATCTGGTCCTCTTCAAGATCCCAAGTACATGCAATTACTTCCAACAAAGAAACATCCATGCATTCCTCAATCAGAAAGATTTTGTCGTGCATGTGATACCCCTCATAGCAGTGAACAATGTTTTTGTGTTGATTCGCTAACAGCACCTTAGCCTCTTCAATCGTACCTTGAAACCCTTTTACAGCAACTACTTGGCGCTCTGGTTTTCTTCGGTATGCAAGTATTGCTGGCCCTCCGAGCTCAATGTGCAAGAAGCTTTTGTAATATTTCCAAGGCTTTCCCATATTGAGGACAACATGGCTCCCCTCAGGTATGTCTCTGGGAGCTACTGGCATATGTGAGGGCTTTAAAATTGGTTCGGATAGATTGGCTCCTGATTCCGATATATTGGTTGCTGGATCGGATACATTGGTTCCTGGGTCGTATAGGTTGGTTCCCGGGTCGTATAGGTTGGTTCCTGGACGGGATACATTGATTTCTGGATCAGATACATTGGTTCCTGGGCCGTATAGGCTGGTTCCTGGACGAGATACATTGATTCCTGGTTCGGATAAACTGATGACTGATTCTCGTGTGCGGAAGCCCTCATTATACTGGCCAGGCCAGCGGGTAAGTCGATTCTCGCTAGTTTCCATGGCTGGTTTCGTGGTTTGTTCTTGCCAGGGAATTGGTGATAAGAACTGACCTAAGTGAAGTTTTATAAGAGGCTATAGAGTACTCCTAAGACTAGGCCCATGTAATTACCCGAATCCCGATCCAGTATAGGAGTATCCTTGACTAGCATATTTAAGCTCTCTCGAACTCACGCCGGCTTCATGTAACCCACACCGGCTCTCCGTAGCTAGTTCCAGCCGTTTAGAGCCTAGTATAACCAAAAATAGATCCTCTATAGGTAATATACTTAGTGTATAAGAACTACCTTTCGTAACACTTCTATTGAGCCAGTCAGTCAAACCATGGAAATCACTCAATGGTACGCTATTTCGCTCGGGGCTCTGGTAGCCCTCTCCCTAGCCTATCATCTACTTCTTGCTACACTCTCGGTCGCACATACTTATGGAAGATATTTTATCCTGAAGCACCTAATTTATCCTCAAATCCCCAAACTTCTGAGAGGTAAAGGTACGATAACTCGGTTACATTCTCTTATTATATTATTATACACTGCTGGAAACGTCCTGTGTGTGTCATTCAGGACAACAAGTATTGCCCAGCTAAGGGACCGAACAGGGTTGATGTCCTTGGTCAACGTGATACCTCTCTGTGTGGGTGGTCGCGTAACTATGGTGGTAGATATTTGCGGTCTATCATACGAGAACTACAGTCGTATGCACCGATGGATCGGCAGGGTAGCGGTTATTCAAGGCCTCACACACGCCATTATTGCTATTATAGAAAAAAAATCGGAACTAGGGCTTGTCAAACCCCCTGGGTTACTGGTACGTCTATCAATTTCTAGTTCATCAAAATCATCCACGTATTTGACTTATATTTATGCATGTGTATCTTTAGGCAGCTGGAGGGATTTCGTTGCTTTTTCTCTTATCACTTTCTTTTATCCGTCACCTATTTTACGAGATTTTCCTCAAACTCCACCTATTTTTTGCAGTAGCAACGGTGATCGCGCTCTGGTACCATGTTCTATCCAAGACCTCCAAGATCTACCTCATCGTAATAGTATCAGTTTTAGGTGCCGCTTTTGTCTTACGGGTTTCCCTATTGCTGTATCGAAACTTCGGCCAAGGCCGGTACGCGGGGAAAGCAGTGATTCAACGAATCCACAGCGGTGATGAGAACGAAGCCCAAGTCGACGATACGGTTAAAGTGATCCTGAAAGTTCAAAGGCCTTGGAAGTTTCAAGCAGGTCAATACATGTATCTTTGCATGCCTAGAGTCAGCCTCTTCGCCTGGTTTCAGTCTCACCCATTTGTCCTTGCGTGGTGGTACCAAGATGTAAACGGTAATACGACAGCAGTTTTCCTAATTCAACCCCACAAAGGATTTACACGGAATATCCTAAAACATGTGGGCTCCACACTTACTACTATTATTGAAGGCCCCTACGGGGTTGAGAAAGATTTTGGAGCATATGGAACTGTTGTTATGCTTGCAACTGGAATTGGCATTGCAGGGCAGCTTCTCTATATAAGGAGACTTCTCGAAGGATACAATAACTGCGAAGTCATAACCCACCATATCTTCCTCCATTGGCAGTTTGATAAGGAATGTAAGAGTTGTACTCACCTTATTGTCTTTAGCATTGGGCTGACCGCATAATTTGAAGGTCATGAAGATTGGGTAAAGCAATGGATGAATGAGCTTTTGGAGCTGGATAAACATAAAGTAGGCATTCAAAAAGGTCTATAAACCACTAGGTTACTAACAAAACTCATCTAGATTCTCAAAATATCCCTTTTTGTTCTCGGACAGTTCAAAAACCCAAAAAGCCAACCAGGTCATCAAGTAAAATATGGGAGTAGCAATCGCATCACTAAGTTTTATCAGAGCACGCCACCGGATATTGAGGCATTCGTAAGGGACAAGATAAAAGAGCAGAATGGGCGTATCGTTTTCGCAGGTTAGACCCCCGAAATAGTATATATTAATTACTGAGACTATACTGACCTTTTTTCCCGAAGTCTGCACAGACTCTAGTACTAAGGACAGGGTGCGCAAAACCGTAGGGAGAATGCCTAGAAAGAACGTTAGATTTGAAGCGCTAGATTTTTGCCCGTAAAAGGGGATATATCGCTATTATTTTTATCAATTCCATAGTGTTACCATATAGACCTACTTAGACTCCCACTTATCTCAAGGAGGCTGAAACTAGCGTTGCTTGTTGGTACGACTCACTGTAGATCGTCCTCGTATTAGGCGGTATATAGCCGCCGCCTGATAGAATTGATGTCACGGTTCCAAGAGGTGTCGATGCAACTAGTTTATGGTCCTTGCCCCTCCTCTAGAATAGAATCTAAGCCAATAAGCGATATTATTTTATCGTTTGGTGACGGTTCCCACGGCTTCCCAGACAGTTTCAGACCTAGATTAAACTTCACCCCAAGTAAGAATCCGGGAGACCCCCGGGATCGCTAGAAGCTACAGGCTCTATAAAGACTGGCACCTCACAAGAAATTCCATCCCCACCGACACGCAATTCATACCACAGGAACCATGACATCAAAAGAGTCTGTAGAGAAACGGAACGCGAGAAACAAGTTCAGAAGACGGAGAGGCGCCATCATGAACAAGGCTTATGAGCTCAGCAAGCTCTGCGACGCAAAAATTTCCTTAATCATAGAAAAGGACGGCCGCTACTATACCTTCAGATCTACCGAGAATGAATCGTGGCCACCAACGATGAAGGAAATTGTTAGCTAATACCTCTCCAATACCTACGTCTGTTGCTAATAAATCCCAGCAAAAAAGTTACCCTTCACCTGAGCACAGGCTCCCAGCTCACTTTGAGAAACAGCGTGTCGCTGAGACAACTCCCCCAAGAAAACCAAACCCCGTCCTCGTACCTCCCTCCTTAGACCCAGACCAGATACTATCGGACTTAGTTCCTGGCCCCCGAAGGATTCAGATCAATAAATATCTAACCCTTCCTCAACCACAGAGAAGATCATATTTGGTGGATTATTTGCAATTTGTATTTCTTTAAGAATAGTTTAAACTAGATCGTCTATACGTTTATTATCGCCTGTATGTTTATTATCGTCGGAGTTACTACTATAATTGTACGTACCTATATACATGCATCCTACCAGTCATAGCAAACCAGAATAGATATATATGCGCGTAGTACACATGCCTCCAGACCTACTATAGTGTAGCCGTAAATTGTGGAATAGCAGATTTCTCACATGCTACCTATCGGAAAATTTAAATACATGACCTAGCTACCTATAGTTGATCCTAGGAAATTACATGGCTAAATTCGATCTTTAGCTAGCTGAATGGAATGAGTTCAATTTACATTTCCTTTTACTTCCCTTAAATTCTTCGATCAAGGTAAACCATTTTTTCAAAAAATATATATTTTTATTTAGTAACTTTAAAGAATGCCTATATAATAGTACTGAAATTCGAACCATATACGCGCAAATTCAAACTAATTCCAACAAATCCCACAAACTATCTAGACCATATACGCGCAAATTCCAACTAATTCCTCAAACTAGCTAGCACAGATGGATCAAAGCCACACTAGATTCATAACAAGCACAACTAAAGCAAGATGAGGACCGGATGACCCAACTCCATTCGGGGTGGCTGAGTGGGCTGGTGTACTATTATAGCCGGTAGCTATGGGTTGAAAGGTTGTTGTAAGGTTGCCCCCATTTCCGAAAGAATCAGGCGTACCAGTCCAGATACACCCAGAACATATACTTGTTTGTTCGGCTTGTCCTGTGGAGTTTCCCCGAGAAGTGTTAAAAGAATCTCCTGCTCCCACGATACTCCCATTGCCTGCCCAGATGTAGTCAGATCCGTTACCAGCCCATCCAGTTGGCCTCGGATACAATTGTGTGTTTATTTGCTCAGTTTGATGTGTGGAATTTCCCCACAAAGTGCTGAAAGTCCCAGTTTCCACGATGCCCCCAGTGCTTGCCCAGGCACACCTGGACCCGGTACCGATAAATTCGGTTGGCCCCGGACACATGTAAGTGCTTGTTGGCTTAGTTTGAACTATAGAGTCCTCCCAGATATGAGAGGTCTGGGAACTAAATTTAGGTCAGTGGCATACATCAAAATTTCATATAGAGCATAGTAGGTACCGGACTTTGGACTCCAGCTCAGCTGAACCCACAGAGATCAAAACACCAAGCACAAGAATATAAGGTGGGAGATACATTATTAGAAGTCTGACTCAATTTTTCGGTTGCTTTTGTTTTCCGAAGTGGAAGTAGAGGCGGTCGCAGGTGATTAAATATACTGTGGACATGGTAGCTTGGTTTTTTCCTGTGTTTCATCCTCCAGACTTAGCCATAACTGACTACATGGTCATGGCTGGCGTTGCGGAACCACAATCAGCTCTACGGGGTGACAAATGGCTTTGTGGAACCACAATTGGCTCTGTGGGGTGGCAACTGGCTATATAGAACCACAACCGGCTCCATACAACCACAGCCAACTTCATGGAACCACAACTAGCCCTTTGAGCTTACATATAGCTAAACACTTTGTATAATTTAGGTGATATACATAAAAAAGGAGTACACTATCTTGTTCTGGTCAGTTACACTACTATATTTAGATATATTAATTGTTTGCGCTGAGGTGAAGTCGTTCACCTAATGGGAACTAAAAACAGTCGCCTACTACTTGCAACTCAAAGTTGCTCCTCGCAAAGATATAAAGTCTCATTACAGACCTCGACTTTCTCACAAGAAATAATAACACCTAAAAACACCATCTTAAAGAACCTAAAACGTCCTATACATATCCCGCCCTATCTATCACAACTCCCGACAGACATACAGACAGACCTTTCTTTTCACCCTTAGCTACTACACTCGCATCTTTCCCATATTCCCTTTTCTTAGAGTCTTTACCATACCACTCAAATATGGCGAAAGACTCAAATACGGGGAAAGTTCAAAAGAAAACCATGGCTGAAGTCGCAGCCCGAAAGACCAAGAGAGAACTTCTGAGCAGTTGGAGGAAGATTTTCGAAAATTCAACGAGCAGAAAATTTCAATTAGAGAAGCCTGTTATGGACGGCAGTGCCACTGAGGTTGAAAGGCTCGAGTACGAGAAATTACAGAGCGAAATTGATGATTTGCAACAGAGTATAGACACAGCAGCTGCGGAAGTAATGGATTGGGAGAAGGATGAAGCGGAAGAAGGGGGTGAAGAGAAGGGAGAAGGGAGTGAAGAGAAGGGAGAAGGGAGTGAAGAGAAGGGAGAAGGGGGTGAAGTGAAGGAAGTAGAGGAGCTTATGGATGATGTGGTGGAGGAAGTAGAGGAGCCTAAGGAGAAGGAGAAACACAAGAAACGCCAGAAACGTGGGAAATACACCAAAGAAGAGCTTGATGAAGATCCAGTATTTGAACTTGATAATAATATGTGGAGCTTTAATGGCCGTGTCGAAGGCTGTATGAAGTCTGGGTTTGGACATCGATTGCTCATAGCACGTGGACCACGGAGATTCTGTATCTACCGCCTAATCGCATCTAGCACGTACCCTGGAACATGGACTAGTGCTGGGAGTAACAAAATTGCGGGCCGGAAACTTGAAAATGATAGTTCTAAGACTGATCGACCTACCTTTAAGATCCTCGGGGTTGCATACGACGATAAGGGCCGCGGGCCAGATATCATAGATCCATCGAATTATGCTCCAGGCAAAAAAGGAAAGTTCCCGCCTACGTATATAAAGGTACGCTGGAGTGATAACGATTCAACTACTTGGGAAACTAGAACAGTGTTGCGTTCATTTTATGGGAAAATGGGTGCGGACAAGTGCATTTTCCAGGCCGCAGAAAAGTTTGAGGGGGATGCGGCGCGTTTTCTCAAGAAGAACCCGAACTGGCACAAGAAGGAGGATCCTGATTGGAAGAAAAAGCATATCAAAATTGAAGATAGCGATACCGACGACAGCTCCGACTCCGACTCCGACTCCGACTCCGACTCCGACTCCGACTCTGACTCCGACTCCGACTCTGACTCCGACTCCGACTCCGACTCTGATGATGAAGAGGAGAAGGGGAAGGAGGAGGCGAGAAAGGAGAAGATAAGGAAGGAGAAGGAGGAGAAGGAGAGGAAGGAGAAGGAGGAGAAGGAGAGGAAGGAGAAGGAGGAGAAGGAGAGGAAGGAGAAGGAGGAGAGGGAGAGGAAGGAGAGGAAGGAAAAGAAGGAGAAGGGGGAGGGGAAGGAGAAGAAAGAGAAGAAAGAGAAGAAGGAGAGGAAGAAGGAAAAGAAGGAGAAGGGGGAGGGGAAGGAGAAGAAGGAGAAGAGTAAGGGGAAAAACAAAGTGAAAACCGAAGGTTTGACTTAATAGACCGACATGAAATATATATTGCAGCTGGCTGTAATATAACACTACTTTACTATATGGAGGTGCTGCGCTAGGTTAACTTTATTTTTTATTTTTTTTACACATTCCTTTTTAGCTCTATTCTGTTTTTGTTTTTGTTTTTTACACATTCCTTTTTAGCTCTATTCTGTTTTTGTTTCTTTGTTTCTTTCCTAAGATATGTTTCCCGCGCTAGCGCGATGTTTTCTCAAAAATACATTCTTTCTATTCTAAAATCCCATCAATTAACGCCTTGCTATATAATAAACTATGAAGCACAACAGTAGCCTAGTGAGAAACTAAAAGAAGACTACCGAGGTGAGTGATAACTAAACAAAAAACTAAACACCGATAACATATAACAGTGGAAAAATCCGCCTGATAAATCACGGAAGAATACAACTTTTCGATCTCTATTGAGGGCCAAATTACCCCGCTATATATAGATGATAGCTTACATCGATTTCTCCGTAAAACAGGTAGTACACCCATAGATATCCCACAAAGTAAAACGTAGTACAAAATAAATATTCAACGAAATAAAAACTAGTATCCAGCGAAATATCAACGCTTTGAAACACGATCGAGGGTTGCCTATATAGCGCCACCCATCAAACTCTTCACATTAATAGGGCTAATAGGGTGAGGGGGCGGGATTCGATCGGTTTGAGTAGTTTCCCCCCTTCGAATATACCGCTGACGTAGTTCTTATTTTGATATAAGAACCAACAAGCTTCCATAGTCCCAGAAGTATATGCGTTTTCGAATGGCGAAAGGGTTTCCCCCTCTTGATGGACTAGGGCACCTTTCTCAAGCAGCAAGGACATGTACTCGACTATACCATCATGTCCACGCGGACCATTACCGGCTAACATGCAGAGGGGACTGCGACCTTTACAGCCGCGGTTGACATCAGCGCCGCGCTCGATAAGAAATTTTATCATAACTTTATTAAACTCGTAGCATGAAAGATAAAATGCTGTTGCACCATGGGGGTCGAGAGTATTAATAGATATGATACCCTCGCTAAGAAGTTGATCAAGGAACTTTAGTATAGCCGGGCTGCGAGACTGGAGGGCTGCAGTGCAGAGAAGGGGGTTAGGGGTATCCACCCAATCGCCAAGAATGCGGTTCCGACAAAGAAGCTCCACCATTTCTATGTTATCCAGTAGGATTGCGGCATGAAGTACTGTATATCGATACCCAGTCCCCCCCACCTTGATATTGGCTCCGCCATCTATCAATATTGAAAGACTCTCAAGATCCCGAGCTAAGAGTATTGGGGGGTTGCCACAGGTTCCTATCTTGTCGATGATACCAGCCGGTTGATACTTCTTGTGGAATCTCATGAGATCATGATTATTACACAGTACGGCGTTGTAAAGTGACAGCTCGATAGGTATACGGTCATATAACACTTTACCAAGCGAGGAATTAAGCATATGGCAAGTTCGGCGAAGGCGGGACAAATCCTTGTAGTCAAGGCACTTGGCTATGGCAAGGATTACTTCCATGGGTAAAATAGGTAATGTGGACATTCTATATCCTTGAGGGAGATGGTGGATAGGAAGATGAAGAGGCGGAGCTGATGGGGAAGAGTTGATGGAGGGAACTAATGGAGGGAAGAAATAATGGAGAGAAAAGCTGATCGAGGGAAGGACTGAGTGGCATTTATACCAGTTGAATCAGTAAAGCTGTATGAAAACCCCCGGCATAGGCAAGGCGTACGTCGTAGTATAGTATCCTATCGCATTGTGAACTGCTACATGTGAGACACTACACGCGAAACGCGCTGCAGTGCAGGATCATTCATACGGTATAATATTATATCATATTGAGAAATGCTATATTTGAAACGCGCCACAGGGCAGGCATTACTAGCTTCAACCTAAGTAACAAGACTATCCACTACTCGCAAAGAATAGGCCCCTCTCTACCGAGACTCAAATTACCTAACTGGTAAATAGCATATATCCTCTATGGGGTATTTGCTCTACTAGAATTATTACTATAATTTAACTTAGCTTACTAAAGAAAAAATCATAAGGGAGATAACTTACACCAATTTTAAGGCAGCAAGCCTCATTAAGTCTAGGGCCGTATTCTGAAACCGTATCTTGCCGATACATGCATACATCACTACCTCGACTGCATCTGCTTCCGGAAAAGCGGGTATGAGTGCTTCGGTAGAAAAGCCGCTATATGCCATGAACTCGATGGTATTGTTGCGATCAGTGCTATTCTCTTGTGTCCAGTCGATATTCTCTACTTTTTCAATAAAGTAGGTACTCTCAAACTCCTCATCTGACATTTCTTCTAAATTGATTCGTTGAGTTACCGTAGGGGCGTTTCCCTCCTCCGCGGGTGTAGAGGTGGCCGAGAAGGTAATACTGTCTTCCGCAACGATACTGTGATGATGTCCTTCTATGGTGTTCTCACTATGACCCAAATCAACTTAGTTAGAGGGAAAGAATACAGTGCTAAGGGTAACTTACATCAAGTACTCTGGATCGTCGGTGCATTCTTCGAGAGCCCTGGCCGTCCCTGGCAAGCACAGTGAGGGCCGTACGTTCGTGTCTGCTGTCAATTCGCTTCGAGTTTCGGAGGGCTGATCCACTACCAACGTGCATAATAGACTTTCTTCCTGATCTTCTGGGGCTCTAAGCACCTCTTTAACGTCTAGTATCTGACAGAGATCCATGTTTACTACCTTAGTCCAAATACTTGGGCTTCAAGCCGTTTATAACAAGATTGACCAGAAAGAAAGCTCGATGATTTAACTACCCTAACCCCGGAGTTTTGACCTCTGCGCTTTGATATCGCATCACGCCGGTCGTTTTGTGAAATGCTACATGCAAAACACGCCACAGCGCTAAGCATACAGTTACCGCACTTAGCGTATATATACACAGTCTAGATCTCGTACTTGAACCCCTTACTTCGTAGATCCTAATATACAGTAAGGATATTTCCAGGGGTACAGGAACGGTAAAAAAAGATCCAGAAACCCGAGACACGAGAATCAGCGTTTCTATTCGTTCTTTAGGTTTTGGAAAAGACTCTAGTAGTAGGGTTGGCCGCAAGACCCTGTTAGCAGACCCTTATTTCTCGATCTTTTTTGCCATACGCTATATCTACCGCACATACAACAAATTTCCAAGGTCACCCCCAAGCTTTCATATATTCTTTTAAAGTGTGTGCTCAACCGCGTGTCTTGAGCGCTAAAGTACCCACCTGCCAAGATCTCGAACGCTGCCAAGCCGAGTAAACTTTATTGTTTCACCCCGCCTACCCCACTTCCTCCCTCACGCCACAATGGATACAGATACAGTTGCTTCGGCGTCGGCGTCGGCGTCGGCCTCAGCTCCCAAAATCCCAGCGCCAGCAGCAAAACCTCATCAGCTAACAGCAAAGACAGTCTATTCACTTATTACGGTTACTCACACTCGCAGAGTTGAGATAAATAAAGGTAGGCTTGGGAAGATGGTAGAATGATTACGGAATACCGGGAGTCCTGAGAAATTCGACTAATTCGGTCACCCTGTAGTGGTCCGGGACGTTTATAAAGCCCACCTAAAAAGTGTTGATGTTGCATTCGAAGACATTCCTGAACAGACTATGATGAAAGCGGTAGAGGAGTTAAGGAGAAAGCTGCCTGATGTATTCGAGCAATGCGAGGGGGATTGGTACGGAATATGGCTGCTACATAACCGACATAGGGGGAGATTCCGGGAGGTAAGAAGATCAGTGATCTTGAAGGAACACCTGGGTCAGGTGGCGATGAAGAACAAAGTATGTTTTGACCAAAAAAGTAATTTATTGTTATAAACTAAAGTTGTGATTTCTTTTTAGGGGATGAGGAGAAATGACCAGGCTCGTTTATAGTTTTAGATTTGATAACATATTTTATAAATTTACGATCTCTAGTAAACGACTCTTTCTTACTAGTGCTACAGAAATTATGCAAGGACACTACATGCGCGTCAAAAACTCATACCAAGATATCCATCGCTAGCCAATAATTAATCGGTCCTCAAAAAGACTCGATTGCTTGTATCGACGCCACAAGAACTACATATACCCACAAATTAGTTCCCATAGTAACGAACATAAGCTCGAGATGCTTTGAGATAAACCTTCAACACATACCTTTAAAAATTGAAAATATAACAAAATACTGAGTACTACCATGATTGAAATCCAAACATCAGCCATGTAGAACTCCCTCTCCTCAAACAAAGACACCGTAGGACCAGCCGCCCCAGATTCATCAATTGATTCAGTCGGTGGCATCTAACTCAGTGTCAGCAACCGTTATAACAGCTAGGAGACATATACAAACCGAAAAATGAAGAAAAAATTATATTGATCGGAAGGATTTCACTGGACTCGTAGAAAAACCAAGTTGCACTATGTTATTGGCGTATGGATAGAAAAAGAATTGACGGGGTTATTGAGCCATTTATCTACTTCAAAAGCTGTATGTCTGGCTAGATCAATCTCTGTACGGTTTTAGGGAGTTTGATTATCTTTGCTTTTAGTAATAATCATGTTGTATATTATCTACGTGGCACGTTTATCATTTCACATATCGCATTTATCATTTAGCGCCGTGCGCACGGGAAGCCTTGCATGCTGCGAACGCTCCAGCCACCATATTCCTTGGCGAAGCTACGACGCCGCCGAAACCCCTCACAGATTCCCCCAATTAGGCGCCCCATGTATTTATGATTAATTCATTCGTTCATACCCCCAATCAGGCCCAATAAACTCAAGCAGGTGATTGAGGGACATTCGCAGCACTGTAGCTTAGGCTTAGAGACAGAACATAAACCATGAGAAAATAGTGTCAAGTCTAGGAATATTTCTTAATAAATTTATTTACTATATAATATAATCAATATTAATTTCTAACTACGGTGAAACTACTCAAATAGTTTCAACTGGATAAGTCCGTAATATGATGGCCTCCTACGTAAACCATGTTGGAAGCTGTCCTATAGCTGTCTAAGTGAGTTATGGGCCTATCTAGACGCAATCACCGGTCTTTTCTTTTTTGCGGGAGTTCATTCCGTTGCATATGTAGCAAATCGTATTTAGCATTTTGCGCCAGTGTGTACTACCACACATACCATGAGGGTATTATTTCATCACATGTTGAGGTAATTGACATAGCTCCAATGGGGTGCAGTCTATGCAAGATACTGGGGCCATCCACTGCCTTGGCGCCTTATCATACGTTGGGGGTGTTAAGGTATATTGAGGGTGTCTGAGGATGTTGGAGGATGTTGGAGGACGTTGGAGGATGTTGGAGGATGTCCTAGTAAACTATGGATGTCGGGTTACGTACACCTGGAACTACCTTGATACAGGTCAGCTCCAGCCGCTTCTTTGGTCGTCTATCTTAGCCAGTGATATTCAAGGTGTTCGTGGTCTCATAAAGTTCTGAGATGGACGGGCCTATATACTACCTAAGTTTACGGGGGTTTAACATGAATAGTGGGTCTTTCACATAGTTGAGACGAATGTGCCTCTGTTCGAGTGCTCGGTTTTGTAGAGGAGTGGCAAGAAATTTGACAAAACCAGACAAGGTAGTTGACCCTTGTTAAAAGCCTGGCTAGAGGTAAGGAAGTTTAGATAACATTTTAAGGTATTTATACTACGTGCACATCCAGCCTACTACGTGCACATCCAGCCTTGTGCACTCTGTTACACTGCAAGAATATCCTCCCTATAGTAGAAAAAAAATGACAACGCAATTTCCTCACCCGGGACACATTGTGCATTCTTTTCTGCCTCGGTCCCCCCCCACAACATCCCCTCCACCATCCTCTCTAGGCCTATCAGACAGAGAAAATTTCATAGATAGTATGTTTAACCGACCTTTCCCTCTTTCCCTATCATCAGACTAACCTATCCGTAGGGTCTTTGGACTTTGACGGCATTCTTGCAAGCCTGGTGACGAAGCCAGCTGCAGAAGCGGCCCAGATTCTCACGGAGATACACCTAAAGGCTTACCGTGAAATTACCGCAGAGCAGTTTTTCCAGGCCAGTGATTACAAAATCACACAAGAGAACCGTTATCTCGATATGTGTTGCCATATTAAGATGCTGTGCAATTTTGTGAAGAGGCTACAGGATCGCAACGAGATTGAACACTTTGTTCTTATTGTACATGTAAGTCTAGATCCTTATACCTATTAAGGTATGATTTATTCATAATGTAATAGGAGTTATGGGAGCAAGGGAACTATAACCTAGCCTTACCTTTGGCTATAGATCTATCCTACCGCCTTGGGATCCTCTCCGATTCTGGAAAACAAATTCTCGACTCCTTGAGCAAGAATCAGGGTGGTCCAAACCATTCCAACTACCGCAAAATCCTTAGACAGAGAATCATTAAAGGAAAGGAACGGATCCCAGTCCTTTTTCTACACCTCGTAGACCTTCGTGTCTTGACCCACCAGAATCTTACAACCGACGAGTGCATGTCGGTCCTACTCTGCCCCAAACAGATAGGGTTTTGTAAGATGTTGTTGCAATTCCTGAGCATTTCATGCGTTTGGGGGCGGTCTAAGACTAGAATGAACTAGAGCGTTGGTACATGTGTTTTATCGTGAAGGACAAATTAAACTGGTTACATACTTCCTTTTACTCGAGTTGTGCTTTTAGGATTAAATCTGATCACAAGTTCAATTACTATACTTTCCATGAGCCCTTAGGATGAGCCTGGGCATCCTAGGATATATAAACCAATCGGGCGCAGCCTTGTGGCTTCTTGATGGTGCGCAGTACATATAAGATTTACACGTTGTGAACATACTAGTACAGTCGCTCGTGACCAGGGATCTAAAGAGTAACGGGCTGGAAACTCCTACCGCGGTTAGCCAAGTGACTATACGTAACGCCAGTAACTTTCATACCCGGGGAATCGGTGGAGATAAATCATTGGTGTTCTTCCTTGTAACTAACTAAATAAGACACATCTCGTTTCAAGCTATAATGTTATGTTTATTTTTAGGGTGTAAAAGATGGGAGCGGGTGCCAAGAACAACACCTTTAAACCCACAAGCGCGGACACACGAAAGGGGCTGAAAATCTCGACACGAGTATTTAACCTCAGAGAGTCTGCCCCGCATCCCATCAACACCACAGCAAAGAGTATTCGGTATGTCAAGACAAGTAGCACCAGAGTTTAGAGCGCTGATGGAGCAAATGGGAAACACCCTTAAACCAGAACCACTCCGGGTATATTAATTCGTATAATAGTGTGACATTACTATGCTAACAAAGAGTAGGAGATATTTCGAGAGTACTGGAAGATCGACGTACGCCGCTGGACAGAGTTGGATGATGAAATCATAAAGAAGGTTGAGAATGAGATTAGAAGGAGGGTTTTACCTACACGGATTCCTCAGGATGAGAATGAGAGGGAAGAGTTTTACGCATGTTTAACACGCTTAACGAATGATGCATGGGGTAAGAGTTGGCAGAATAGGAAACATGAAAACACTAGGAAATCAAAGCAACTAAAAAGGCTAAAGGGTAAGTCATTAGATAAGCCCCCCTCCCTCTTTGTCAATTAACAGATACTAGGTACTAACAAGTCAATAACAAGGATCGAGTGAGGGGGCTACTCCAAACCCGACCTCAAGCGAAGCGACCCCAAATAAACCGATACTAGACCAGGAGATACCAGACCACGAGGCCCTAAGCGAGGTCATGCCAAATACACAGGTACCGGACGAGGCACGGAAGACAGGGACAGAGGTGGCTTCTTTTAGGCCATGGTGACGATAGAATTCGAAGATGTAACGTAACTGAGAGGGCTATTTGTAGATTAGATATAAGACATAAATTGTTTAATGGAAACCTCTTAGTATTCTTGGCCCTAGCTAGAACTATTTTAGAGTTTATTCCCGCCTAGGAAGGCTTGTGACGCTCTAGCAGGGGCAGGAGTGATATCACTACATGTCCAGATATATATCTTAGAAATCGCATACCGAACAATTCACTATCCAGCGTCAAATCTCCGGATCACCTCGAACTAGCCTTAAACCTCCCCAGAAAAGCCTAGAATCACCCACAAGACCCCCAAGCCCCCAGTTAAGCCTCAGAACATTCCCTTAGAAGCTAGTGGCGGAGATAGTGAGTAGATATGGTATATTTTTCCGCTTGTCAGGTGGTTATAGATTTGGTATATCATATATGCCATTTGGCGCTCGGTACAATAAAGGTGTTTGAGTTTGTTAAGGGTGTTTGAATATGTTGGAAGATGTTGAAGGTCGGAAATTTGACAGTGCGGGACTTTTGCCGGCCGACGAGAGCCAGTACTTTATGTGGTGGCGCATGTAGCATATCACATATACTGTTTCACTTTCTCCTCCCGTATCGTTGCACATTTAGCGTATCGCACCTACCACTTTCCTGCTGAGACTGAGTGGCCGGGGCAATCACTGCACCCAGGAGACCAGGATACCCGGTGGCACGTATACCGTTTCACTTTCCCTTGTGCACCAACTTGTCGAACCTAGCTTGGCGCATCGCAGCATGCTAGAAGTAGTGTACGTCAGGTACCTAGCGGCTCTCGCCTTGAGTACTGGTTGGGCAAATAAATACCTAAGGGTCGCCCCTACCTTCTGATAGTAACTTTCTTGTAGTATCCTCTAGCATCTTGGTACTCCATACGATCTGCTGTAAGTATTCTCCTAGTTTTAGAAAATAAACTACAACGACTGACATTAGTGAAGGAAATGTGCATCACCACGCAGCTATCTTTTACATGCCATACCTATACTACGACATTATATTGCCTCCATGTGGATACTCCACGATGTAATTTGGCTTCGAAACGAGAGTGACCGTGGCCCTGCGAGCATGTAACCAACTCTTCTGCGAAGCTCTTTCTAAAAACCCCCCCGGATCTACTTTCACCTATGACCTTATGTTCCCAGTCTCGGCCTGGACAAATTCTTCTATAGTACCTGACGCCTATAGGACTAATTTCTTAGTCAGGATTCCAAAGCATACGGTTATGAGGTTTGAGACCCAACCATCCCTTTTAACCTAACTAACTCTTCCTCCCTAAAGCGCTAGCCAGTGCCACCAGTTATCAGCGATACCCCCAAAAGGGTACATGGAGGTGAAACAGCAAGACTGTTACTACTGGGCTTACTGGAACTGTAAAAATGCTACCTCAAAATATATACTCGGTTACTACGGGTCGCGTGATCAGGTCCATGATCGAAGGTTACTACACACCGAAGCCGAAAATCAACTATCCTACATCAACGAAGGGAGTTCGTTTGCTGACGAATATCAAGGATTAATTGATAGCAAAGTTGGAATCTTAGGAAGTCCGTAGGGCTGTATTTAGCTGCACATGGGGTGATTGTATCTCTTAGTTAGTAAGAAAGTTGGAAAATGACTTAATATCATATTCAGTTACGCAGAAGTTAGGATTATTTCAAGTGTGGGGTATAAGTGACTGGCCATCAAGTAGATATAATAGATTATATAATTACCATTACCTCTACCAAACAGAAATTTTTCTAGTAATGATACATGTAGCTTAGTCGTCCATTAAACGTCTCTTCCTTGACAAATGGGCCATTAAGAAAATTGCCACGTAGTCACACCTGCCCACTATTGAATTCTCTAAAGATGGGCAGTTTTTAAATAAAATAGAGTGCATAAAGCAAATAGTGATACACCTATAACATAATTGTGATATCAGTACCTTTTGAGCTTATGCCAGAAGGCCGTCGGAAAGCACTTCATATGCCGAGCGAGCCTGAAAATCTTAAAATTTTCTAGCCCCAAATACCGAGCGCTATTAGCTGATAACTTTATAGCATCCTTAGCCTCTTTGTCGACACATTTTTACATATTGTGATTCTATTACGTCTAAGTGGGTGGTAGGGTTAGGGTTTATATAATCTCCTACTAATGGTACCCCTTGTTGTCATCGCATCCCCAAAATCCCAGCTCCCACAACGTGCCACCATAACCCAAAGCTCCACGCCTCGGTAAGACCTCCTCTCGGATTTGTGATTTCTTGGGGGTGATTTTTGCTAATTATTTCTTTTGCTAGTATTTGATTTTAGCTATGGCTTCTGAATATACCGTCCTTGAGTCTACGATCCGTTCGGGATCGGGGTCGGTAGGACCGCGTTCAGGCCCTAGTCATATCACCGAAACAGTTCTAGGATCTGCTGGGGCTGCAGAGGTTAAGTCCTCTGATACAGCCCTTATCCTTCGTGCTATGCGGGAGATGCGGGAGTCTAATGATATTGCTCTGGGGCTGATTAGGGGGGATATCCTAGACGGTTCTCAGACTATAGGGAGGAGGTTAGATGATTTGTCGGGAAAGGTTGACCACTTGTTGGCGGAGGCTGATAGCTTGTCTAAGAGAGTCGATGAATTGTCTGGGAGGGTTGACCAGTTGGGGGAGAATTTCCTTAAGTTGGAGGCGCTTCTTTCGGACCAGAACAAGGATATTGTTACTTTATGGAAGTATTGTATTGAGAGGGGTCAGAAGGACACTGAGTGGAGTCGCGAGGTTACCACTATAATTCGTTCTTTAAATAATACTGTGAGAGAAATGAATACTTAGGGTGCGGTATGTACTTTTTTACTTTCGAGCGGGGCCCGGCTTGGGTCTCAGAAGAAATTTCTATAGGGTATCTTCAAATAAAAGAGTAAGCTCAGAAGTTTCTCGCCCTAAGTACCAGTTAGCTGATACCTGGGGACCTGTTCAGTCCTTTTATTGAACTCATGCAAATACGGTCGCATCTTGCTATGCCGGAGCTTAGACGCCGGGCCCCTTGCTGCCTCGTACGAAGTCCCCTGGCCAAAACTTTTTTTTTTTTACTAAAGAATACATTCAGTATCCCAGATTCTTCCATATCCAGTACGAGGCCCTCTACACTGTAAGTATAAAAGTATAAACTCTAGCCCTATTATATGCCCCAGGTATTGAGCCGCGCCATGCCATGGAGAAATTGATTACATGAAACGTAAATCGAGTGCCATAGTACTTGTTTATAACAAAGGACGTACACTATCGAGAATTCCTAACGACCAAGCAAGACCCCTAATTCATAGCCCTAAGTATATCACTATCAGGATACTCATGCTACAGCTCCCGGTAGAATTATTCTGGAAATGTGGCGCGCACGATAGTTCGTCTTCTATATTTTTGACGAAGGTTTGGACAATAGCATTGGCTAGAAGCCCCTGCTCGATAATCCCTGTTTCCAGAATAATTCTACCGGAGGCTGTATCTGGATCACTGACCACTTGACGCATTACATTGTAGGCTTGATAGGCTATAGGAATTATAACTTTACTGTGTGGTACCACAACAGATGGAAATCAAGGCGGGATCTCCGTAGGGTGGCGAATTATTGGTGAGATGCTGGCCAGAAACACTAGTCTCAGGCTCCTATTTGGGGTTCTATCATGATGACGAGATCCTTGCCAAAGGTACGGACTAGAAAGTAGCAGCGCGTGATCCTAGGCCCGCACCAGGCCCGCAAAATATAGCCATATCACATTCCACATTGGTTTGGGGAATACGTACTCGTGCCGTGGGTGAAGTATTAGGATAGACTAGGCTATCACGGATTTGAGCAGATATAGTTCTGTTCTGTTACGTCTATCATCGTGTTTGGCTGTTTTTCGCTGGTTTTATTGTATCACGGATCTGAGCGATTGTTATATTTCCCTTCTCAATATATCCTAATACTTTAGCCTTGACACGAGCACTAAAAAAGTATCGAAATAGAATAAACTGATGTGAAGTCAGCTCAAGGCTAGCAGCTGGTGGCTGTGATACGTTGTGGGTGTTGTGGTGCATTGTGGGTGTTACAGTACGTTGTGGGTGTCATAGTACGTTGTGGGTGTTGCGATACGTGTCTGGTGCTGTGCCGCCTGCGCCGCTATCCGCTAGGCTGTGCCGTAGGCGCCCGGCGAGCCAAAATAGGCAGGCGCGCGCTGTTAGAACCGAGCGTATAAGTTGTTTGTTACAGCCTACAGCCTGTTATAGCCCAAGCGTTTGAATAAAGCAGATAGCGTCTAGGTAAAACCTACCCCAAAATAAAAAGATCCCAAAACATGCTCTCTACAACCACTTTAAGATGAAATAAATCTCGAGGCAGTGCATCTGCAGTGGGTGACCATGTGGGAATCCTGGGTACTGAACTCATCATTTTGTTTTTGCTGGGACGGTGCTTTGTTTGCTCTGTCTGTATAGGCTTCATGGTAGTTGTTGGATTTTTCGTTGTGCGTAGGGGTTGGCGGGAGGGTCTGTTTAAGAGGATGGGGCTATTGGCTTGGGAGCAGAGTAGAGTGTGGCGAGACCTCTATTATACTACCGCTTAATTTCACCAAGCATTGGGTAGGCACATGGGGATCCACCTTAGTATTGTGGGTTGGCAAAAATACCTGGCCACCTGCGTACTCTCATGCCAACAAAGAAATCATGAGGATTAGCCAGAAGAACATGAAATAGGGGCTCAATAGAACATAAAAAGAAAGCTTAGCATAGATTAATACTTTTGTATCATCCATCAATCTCAATAGCTGCCTTGTGTGTCATATTGTTAGATTATGGTATAAGTTGCGTTGCGACGCCAGTGTCTGGGTATTTTTACCAACCCACAATAGATATAAATACAAGACCCTAAAGTAGGCGAGGAGTAACTTTTATAGGATTTTCATAGTAAAAAATGTCTGTATAGTGGAATGCTGGATTCAGTTTAGTACTAAACTAACTTACACTAGCTAATAGCATGTAACGCAAGAATACAGTAAGATAAAGAACGCCGGGGTTTGTATGGGGGTGGGGAGTCGTTTGATACACTTTAACACTTCAGAAAGTTTAAGTTTGCTCTACTGGCATTTTGCGGTGGAGATGAACGCCCCAATTTTTGTTGTGCCACATTGCTCTTTATAAGGTTGAAATTTTAATACGTTCGGGTGTAATCCCACAAAATCATGTTTATCTAAACCTTCAAGATTTATTCCAATAGATACGTATAAGATATCTCCAACTCAAACAACCCAAAAAGAAACTGACATAAGAGAAAAAAAACCGCAAAGAGACCCATAAGCCACAAAACGTTACAAGAAAGAAAAAAAATAATCAACCCCTACCCACCAGCTCAGTTACTCGGGACCCATCTCTTCAACCACTGCTCAACAAACTTAGCTATAAGTCCTCTCTGGATCAAGTTCGGTGCATTCTTAATCGCCGGACTATTCGCTTCCGTTGTGCTAGTAACAAACTCAAGTCCTTTCCGCCCCGGTTTATCGTTGTCGTACTTATCAGCGAAGAAGGACGTCAACTTGACAGTTGGGTTCCTGATGGGGTCTTGGTCTCCTTGACGGAGGCGTTGCACCCACTCTCGTTGGGGAACGATTTCAAAGTCGAGTCCGGCATCGCGGAGCGCTGGGAGAAACTCGGTTGTCCAGTTGAATACTTTGGGGTTGAGGACGTGGTATACTGTTGATGCGTTGTCGTTGGGTAGTTCGCCTATGATTCCTGAGAGCTCTAGAATTGAACGTGCGACGAAGTCGACTGGTAGCCAGGATGGGGTCTAGAGGGGTTAGTTGTGTATATTCATAGCTATTACTAGAGGGGGATGCATACTTCGTCAACTGCTGGGAGAGCACGTAAGGTTAGAGCACTACGGATCATGAGTGGAATAGCCTCCGTGTCGTTCCAGATTCCTTCTTTACTGTCACCAACGATCTGGCCAACCCGTAACACTCTCGCGTGCATTCCTGTCTTTTCTGCCGCTGATCTGATGATGTTTTCGGTGACCAGTTTTGACCTCGCATATCCCATGTTCTGAGCGTGTGCGAAGTTCTCGATATGGGTCTCTTGGATACTAGCTGGTATTGGAGTCCCCGCTGCGGCAGATATTGAGGAACAGAAGAAGAATTGAGCGGGCTTTGCTGTGTTTACGGATAGGCACATTTGGAGGAAGTTGTGAGCGCCCTGTATGTGCTGCTTTTCGAAGCTCTGTACCCCCATGTTGAAGTTCACTGCCCAGGCACTGTGGATGACAGTTGTCATAGTGTCAAGCAGCTCAGAAAATACCTCTGCGCCTACTCCGAGATCTTGCTTGCTGAAGTCACTTGGGAGGGCGCAGATCTTGGCTAGTTCCCCAGCTGAAATCGTAAGGCTTCGGTCCTTCAGTGATGCAAGAACTCTGGCCCTTGCCTCGGGTTCTGAAGAAGCTCGAACGAGACAAAATACCTTCTTGACGTTTTCTAAGGGTAAGATTTGTGCTAGAACATGAGCTCCAAGTGAACCGGTTGTTCCAGTCAACACCTGTAGTATATTAGCGCTGTAATCAGGTTATCTCATAAAATTCGTGTACATACCACTGTCTCGCCATCTACAACCTTGTTTCCTGGAACGTGCTGCTTGAAATCCGAATACTTCTGTGCCAGCTGCTTCGAGATCTCCACATCATCCGTCACCTCTATCTCCATACCGGTACGCAACGCATATAAATACCGCGCGAGGCACTCCACATTTGGCTGCTCGAAAACCACAATCTGGCTAAGCTTTGAGCTATTACCGTTAAAGTTGAGCATTTTCTTCAGCTTCCCCCAGACATTGATCGCCCTGAGACTGTCGACCCCGGCAAGGAAGAAATCGGACGTCTTTGATTCCAGTTCCACCCCTACTTCCTTAAACAGCGTTATGAGGAACTGCTCCATACCCTCGATATCCAAGACTAAATCTCCTTCGGCACCGTTCTCAAACTCAGAGTAGATTTCGTCAATCTCTTTTTCAAACTGCTTATAGAATGCCGCTCGGATGATCGTGCCCTTGTCGGTGCTTGGGTACTGAACGTCTGTGGAGAGAACACCGATCATTTCTTTTGAGATTTGGGAGAAGCTCTCAGCCCGCGAGTTTGCATCTTCAATGGCTGGCCAGACCCTATCGAGGAATTCATCCTTAGACAGCCCGGCAGCGTGCTCACTACATATGATAAACAAGCCTGGCACAGACTTATCGACACCAAAAACAATACAGTCCTTGACTAGTGGGTCTTCTCGGATCCGGTGCTCGATTGGTATCGGGAGGACCTTCTCCCCATTGACAAGAGTCACCCGGTCGTCGATACGGCCAAGATATTTCCAAGCCTTGGGAATAGTAGGATGCGGGGAGAAGAGATCCCTGGTTCGGAAGCTGTTTGGGGGATTATCGGAGTTGGAGGAGACTTTTGCCTTCCATTTATCAAGAACGACGACTTCGTAAGTCTCGCTATTCGGGGATGTGCGGTCCATGAGAAGGAATGGCTCTAGTGCTGGAGGCACCCGGACGTAGTTCCAAGCCTTATCTCCCGGCGGGCGGAATGAAGTCATTAATTGACCGGTCTCGGTTGCGCCGTAATGCCCTACGAGGTTGACTCCGGCGTCCACAAGACGATCTCCGAGGTCGTCGGGACAACTACTACCGCCAAAGAGAACAAGTTTGCATGATTTCAGTACTTCAACCCCTCTAGCGCTCTCGCCGAGTACTTTCAGAGCGTATGGAACTCCGTAGAAGATTTCCGGCTGAATGTGTTCCATTGCTGTTACTAGGTTTGAGTTTGTCAGGGGGAGGTTGGGATTGAAGAACGATATCTCTTTCGTTGAGTAAACCGCCCGCATGAACGAGGAGATACCATGGTTATGGTATAGAGGCAATGTAATGAATGCTTTGAGAGAAAATGAGGATGAATAATTAAAGAGACAGGCAGAATGGGTTTGGAAAATTGGCTTTGGCAGACCAGTTGAGCCCGAAGAATGGACAATGAAGGCAATCTTCTGGGCTTCAATTGGTCCTCCTCGTCTTATCTCTAGACGAGGACCAGAGGGTGTCGAGAGTGCGTACTCTGATTTTCCAAGAATTTGAAACGACCTTAGTTCTGGTTTGCTGAGCTTAACGTCGGCGATAATTTTGGAGAATGTTGTGGTTGTGATAATGCTGGAGCATTTCGTGGCATTAAGAAGAGATACCACTGCATGGACAGACAGCCTATTGGAGAGAAGGAGGACAGAAAAGCCTAGTCTTTGTAGACCAAATATAGTGGCAATATAGTCAATGTTAGAAGGCGCCAATAAAGCTACCACAGTCCGCTCTCCGTCGTAGAAATCCTGAGTTCCGCCCGATGATCAGCTTATGTAAAAGAAATGATTGGGTACTAAATCTGGCTGCATACATTTGGAATGAGCCCAAGTCGCAGGTACCCCTTGGCAGTCTCCTCTGCGAAACTATCAAGAGTTTTGGCTGTATAATGAATCTGGTCTGTAAGACCACTCTGAGACGCTGGATAGGAGACCAATGGTACGTCTGGGATCGTCTTTGCGCGGTTCAGTATGAGGTCATTAATAGTAAACAATGTATCTGATTCTTCATCTGCATGAACAGAATTCGAGGCCCGTTGTGAAGCAAAGCTTGCCGGTCCCGAAGGCTCCTGTACTTGAACGGGAAGAGCTGCTGAGAGCATGTTGGCAGCGGTAACTTGATAGATTTCCAGAGATTTGGTTGTAGGTGATCAGAGCTGGTGAAGGAGAGCTTTCAGGAAGTGCGGCATGCATTAAATTAATAAATCTCAAGATTACAATCGTGTTGGACTGATAACGGCCGGCCGCGGAATATTCACACACAGGGATTATTCTTTAGGAGTAATAGCCACAATGTTAAGCTAGTATAAAAGTCCGGCCACTTATTGGCTCAATCCCCGGTTTGTCAATACCCAGTGATCGTCGTCATTAGCAGAGTGCGGGCTTGGACTATTCCGTGGACCGAGCGATTCGGGTCGCTTCCGGGTATATTGTAACAAAGATGCGGAAAAGCCACCTCACCCCCACAGCCACAGGCCTTTTCCGAGTGCCCTGAGGTTAATTCCGAACATCGAGTGAACAATAACCGGGTAGCCGGGTAGCCGGCAGGGTAAAATAACACCTCGGTTTATACAATACCTTTATTGTCACCAGATAGAATAACAATATATTTTCTCTATTTACCCCTCATAAGAACCTTCTTCATCATAACGAATATCTTCTTCAATACTCAGTTCATACCCGTCTAAAGATAGCACATAATAAAAATGTCGCTCGGAAGATCCTTTACGCTCAATTCAGGGTACAAGATACCAGCTATCGGACTGGGAACTTGGGTAAATTACCCCTCTTTTTGATTAGTACCAGAAGCACTTATGCTAATGAGAACCCAGCTATCAAAACCTCTGGAAGTCGAGAAAGCTGTTGAAAGTGCCCTCAAAGCGGGCTACCGTCATATAGACGCTGCCTGGGTATACAAAAACGAGGCGGAAGTAGGTCAAGGAATTAAGGCCTCTGGAGTGCCAAGAGAAGAGATATTTGTAAGCTATCATATCAACGCCGGAAATTTCGAGGAAACCCTCGTTAATGTGTGGCATCTATTAGGTAACCTCAAAACTATGGAACAATGCGCACAGAGCTGGAGATGTTGAGAAAGCCCTCGATATATCACTGAGTGATCTACAGCTTTCATACGTAGATCTTTACCTCGTCCACTGGCCGGTAGCATTCGTCTCATCGCCAGAGGTCTTCCCGACAGAGCCAGAGACCGGCTTGATCGCTTTAGACAAAGTCCCCATTGAAGAGACATGGCGTGAATTGGAGCGCATGGTGGAGAAGGGAAAGGTCAGGAGCATTGGTGTTAGCAACTTCACCAAAGAAAAGATTGAAGAAATCTTAAAATTGTAAGTGTCTTGATCACCTATTTTGACCATAAAACCAACAAAATACAGCGCAAAAATTCCGCCGGCAGTTAATCAGATCGAAGCTCATCCCTATCTGCAGCAGCCAGGGCTCCTAGAGTGGGCTAAAGAGAAGGGGATCGTCATCACCGCCTACAGCCCGTTGGGTAACAACATCTATAACATCCCAAGAGTCGTCGATGATCCGGTTGTTATAGATATAGCAAAAGGTCTCGGCAAGGAGCCTGCACAGGTCTTGATTGCCTGGGCGGTGCAGCGTGGCACTGTGGTACTCCCGAAGAGTGTCACTCCTTCCCGCATCGAAACAAACTTTCAGGATTTCGAGCTTCCTAAGAAAGCTTTCGACGAGATTAGTGCCCTGGAGCGTCATTTGAGGATGAACTACCCGATTAGGTGGGGCGAGGATGTTTTTGGGGAGAAGAGCGAGGCGATAGCTCAGCAGGCAGCGAGGGACTGGGCAGCGGCACAAAAGAAAGCATAGATGGAGTTCTTTCGATTCGTATATGGGACGGACTGGGATATATGTATATAGGTCCTCTATAACGCTGCAATAAAGAAGTTGTGTATCAAGCATTTCGGTAGTTACTGTATAGGCGAATATACTTGTGAAACAGATTTCAGATTACGACAAACACTGGGATATTAGATCTCTATTGATTGATAATACTAGCTTGACTCAAGGAACAAGGAGATATTAATGTAGGATAAGATTCTCTATAATCTCAGTATATGCGATGCTAATTGTGGCCTAGCTCGGTGCTATCTAAACTCATTTTTGTTGTTGATTTTTATCTACCATAGTATAACTACCTTCTCATTCCTACCATGTTTTAGTACCGGTCTCTGCAAGTCATAAGCTATCACTCGTACGCCTTCGGGTAACTGTGTTTTAGTACTGGTACCGAATAGGCATAGTGGGACCTGAGTATCATGGTAGTAGTTCTAGACTAGGAGCGGATATATATAGTAAACTTTCGTGAAGGGGCTGTCAAAGCAAGTAATCTATCTCCCGTTATTCGCACATTTTCTATAAACTAGGCCTCCCCTGTTCAAGTGGTTACGCATATGCAGGGAGAATATTCTGCTTAGATCTTTCCTAGGGAGCTCACAGCCCTCACTCGCACACACCCCTCTAATATACTATGGCAGCCTTGTACTACAGTCCCAGCCGTGTCTACTATTTTATAGATCCTTAGTCAGTTTCTCTGGGATAGATGTTTTCTGAGTAAGCCAAAACCAAAAAAAAAACGGCTCGAGGGTTTTCAGGAGAATTTGTCAACACCTGCACGGCCACCGAAACGACAATGAGATAAATCTTTGCATGGGTAGCCTTTACATGTAAAACCCTAGGATTACAAAAGGCCCATGATTACAATAACGGGAGAGACAAATAACCGGGACATGCAAGGTATGTGCGGGTTCTTTTGTGCGCACCGTCGGTGTTCGGCGGTTCTTGAAATACGCCTATGTGACCTGAGATTCGCTGGTAGCAAACCCGATAGAGTCAACCCCAGACGCACAAAAGGGATATTACTCCAATCGGGACTAGCCACGGATAACACAACGGCTGTCAATAAGCGAACCACCTTATTCCAACGGACAAGCGGCACGGAAAAACTACACCTGCTAGCCGACCAGCGGAGAAGTTTGATCAACCTACGTAGGCTATACTCCCGTACTACGGATCTCGAGAGAGAGAGAGGGGGTTTTATCGTATCCTCTACACTATTCATCGTAGCCGCGGAAAAACGAAAGAAAAAAAAATTTGAATACATATTATTTAAGATGCAGAGGAATTGACTTTGATGATAACGCTCAAATTGCAACATTAACACTACATCATTTTACCACCTGGCAGAAAGAAAAAAAACTAAAAATGGCACTTTCCACTTCAGCTCAGAAGAACATTTCCATCCCAGTAAATGGTGTATGGGTCCCTGTACCGACATTTTTCACTGCTGCAAAACCGGGTCTCAAGAACTCGACCGCAAAACTAGATCTAGTCGCTCAAGCGAAGCATTCGATACATCTTGCAAAGTCCGGAATCGCCGGGATCGTCTTGCTCGGCTCGACCGGAGAAGTAGTGCACATCTCACGTCAAGAACGCAATGAGTTGGTCTCGAGCGTTCGCGCAGCTCTCGATAAAGAAGGGTTCAGTCAGTTCCCTCTTATGGCGGGAACGACGTCATCTACTATCGATGAAACGGTGGAGTTGTTGAGTGATGCGGCCTCGAATGGGGCCCAGTATGGGCTGGTGTTGGCACCTGGGTACTTTTCACCCCAAGTAAGCCAGGCGAATATCGCTGCCTGGTACGAAGCCGTAGCAGATGAATCACCGATCCCTATCCTCATGTAAGTGAACCTAAAGATGAAAGTCACATACCGAGCTTTCCGAGGCTGAAGGGGGAACAAAAATGTTTAGATATCATTACCCGGGAGTTTCAAACAACGTCCCCCTGTCGATAGACACATTCGAAAGACTCTCCCTGCACTCTAATATCGTAGGGGCAAAGTTTTCACACGGAAATGTTTCCCACCATGCTCAAGTAGCTCTGAGCCCGAAAATAGATCACTCCCGCTTCCGACTTTATAGTGGGCAAGGCCAACAGCTACTACCCGTTGTCATGGTTGGTGGTGCTGGGGTCATTGATGGTCTTGCTGCCTCGTTCCCGCTCACTGTTACTCGGTTGTACAAGCTATCAACTACATTCCCATTCGATCAGGCTGCTTTGGAAGAGGCTCGTAAGTTGCAGTACCTAGTCAGTGCTGCGAGCGAGTTGATTTGTGTTAAGTGGGGGGTCATTGGGATTAAAGAGGCGGTCTACAAAATATTGGGTATTGGGAATATGGACGGTGGAAGATTACCAATTGCAGGTGGCGTTGATGGGATTGGCGGTGATTGGAGTGTTCTAGATACAACAATTTCTGAGCTTAAGAAGATAGAAGCATCTTTAGCTTGAAAATTACGAGAGTTGGGGCTTGTATGTAGATCTTCAATGTATATTACGATGATCATAAAAAGGTTTTTGTTGGGGAGTCTGCGTTATATTGTGCTGAGTATCGTACGGTGATTAGAAAAAGCATATAGTTCGGCCCGAGGAGTACTTCTATGGCAATAATACCGCTAGTTGACATGGTCCGGAGAATAGTAAACATTTTCTTCCGGGCAAAGGTTGTTCCGAGGTCTACAGATTGATATAGGGAACACATTACCAGATCCTAATGATTCCGTATAAATTGATACAATAGAATTAACAAAAAAATTTCTTTATATGATTCTCTGAACCTACCATGACTTGGCTATTTGTACTTAATGAGGTATAAGTACATTGTACATACATTAGTTTTGGGGTTGAAATAAAGTTCCTCCCCCCAGAAAATCAGCACTAAGCATTTCCTTGGCATGTTGGCAAATTCCAACTTGGAGATAGGCTGGCCTTGTACACATGCCGCTATCACACTTTACAGAAACAGGAACATAATATTATTCCTTGCATTTTCAGCGCTCCAGAACACCGATCTGAATAGCCCCGCAGTTTGCCACCCATGCCAAAGCACCAAGCATATCGCTTCTCATGCAGTCTACAATCAATCAGATGATACATAGTCGTACTAATCAAGCGTTTCCGGAATACGGTAGCGGGGAGTGACATGTCTATCCAACAAGATTACTTTGTATCTTGGCTTTGTTCCCCAACAGGATGCAATTCACTTAGAGCGTATGTAATTTAGATAAAATACCGTATGGGGAGCACTATATTCTGTCGGTAGAATGTGATGGTAGGCGAGATATAGTGTTCCTTGTTGCCGGAAGAGCTTGATGGCGAATATACATATGCCTAAATTGTTTTTTAGAATAAGACCACTTTGACACGGCCTTGGTATCTATCTGGTGCCCCGCGTTCCGGATAAGTGGTCAGAAGTCCGTGATTTTGAGATCGCACACTCTTTCGAACTTCAGTAGTATAGTTACGCAATTCGGGAATGCTGTCTTGTATTTGTGATTACGAGCTATATATAGCGGTATGTACTTTCCGCCTAAATAAATACCCCTAACATAGTAGGATATAAGATATGTAGGAGGAAGAGGGGCAATTAAATGTATTACATTTCAAGCTGAAATCATTACCCGTGGTGTCATATCAAGGTGAAGCAATAGATAACAGTAAGGAAGAACCTGCCAAAAGGCCACATTAGTTTAAGCATTGTAGATCTCTCGCTGATCAGTCCAGGGTTATATAGATATACATATTTATGGAAAAGAGCAACTCAGATGATTTCTGATTAGTACAGACTCTTTTGGGGTATTTTCTCCTTAGGATTTGATACCCAAGACGATTACCGAACAACTGGCATTGCCTAAGGCCCTCTATAGTATGGGTTAAGCTTTGATGTGATCCGGAAACGCATACAGATAAAGCATGCCCAGAGTAGCCGGTCCGGATGCTTTTCCAGTCCAATACCCGGCTTCCCGATTGGTCGGAAAAGCAGAACTTCCTGGGTACGGTGGTGTAACTAGATAGAACCCAATACCCTGCAGATCCGGGGGGGATAATTGCGGAGATGGAGACACACGCGTATGCAAGCCGCGGGCACAAGTAATTCATACCCCACACCAAGCTAATGCCCAGTTTCGCTTAGGGCCGTGCGTGGAGAAAAACGGCTTTAGAACTTGTTAGATAAAGACCCCCCGTACAGACCGTTCACTTCCCTTTTTTCTTCTTTCACCAGAGCACTCCTGCTTTTTTCAATACTCAAGGAGAACTCTCTCTCTGCGTACCGAGATTTTTCATTGACCAACACCAGCAAAGATGTCGGAACCACTGAGTAAACCTGATCCAATAAGGAGATCAATCGATAAACAGAGTCTGGAGCAAGTCGACGATATAACAAAGCCAGTCGTCCAAAGGGATTACAGTGGTGCCACTATAAAGACTGACCCAGTAGAGATTGCTTTGGTTAAGAAGCTAGACTATACTATCTTGGTGCGTCTTCCAAGAGCTAACAAATAATAAAACGAAAACTAACAACCTTCAAGCCAGTGCTATGGATTATGTACTTCTTGGTGGGTTCAATGATTTAATCCTTGAGAGTTTCAGAGGCTAACTATAATTAGAACTTTCTGGTATGTCATGAGTTGCCGCCAACTGGCTACTACTAGCTATTAAATTAGTAGAGTACCAATCACTAAGACCTTGTTTAGGACAGGAACGCAATTATCAATGGAAAGCTCGATGGCCTTGCGGAGGACTTGAATCTAAAGGGCAGCGAGTACCAGACCTGTATCTCAATTCTCTTTGTAGGGTAAGTGCTACCAGTATCATGATATCAGTCTCTCTATTAACACCCGTTAGTTATCTTGCCGGGCAAGTTCCTTCAAATATGATTCTCACCCGCGTTCGCCCGTCACTTTATATGGGAGGTAAGAGTGCAAGCGCCACACCACTAGGCGAGAAAAAGCTAATGGTCAAATTAGGGTTCATGGCAATCTGGGCGATAGTCTCAGGAGTAACGGGTCTTGTCAAGGATTATAAAGGAATGCTCATTTTGAGATTCTTCTTGGGTGTGACAGAAGCTCCAGTAAGCGCTTTAATTACATATTTCTTGGGGGAAGCTCCTAACTTAAACAAATAGTACTACCCTGGGGCACTATATATCCTTACTAGTTTTTATACCCGCAAGGAAGTAGCTGCTCGGATGGCAATCTTTTACACTGGTAATATTGGATCCAACGCATTTGCGGGTTTGATCGCAGCCGGGATTTTCAACGGTATGGACGGATTGCATGGATTGGAAGGCTGGAGATGGTAAGATATACACTCTATGCCTCTAGTTAAAGATGTGAGGCTAGTATGAATTAGTGAAGATGAGAATCTACTACATACTTGCCATCCTTTTGTATGAGATTTTCTGACAAGGAAATTCAGGCTTTTCATCATTACAGGGGCTATCACCTTCGGGGTTGCACTCATATCAATGTATCTTCTTCCCGACACACCTCTAACCACCCGCTGGTTGACCCCTGAGCAACGTCAACTGGCCCATGACAGAATTGTGCGAGATACGACCGAATCAGCCGGCACCGCCACGACCTGGGAGGGCTTCAAACAAGCCATCTTTGACTACCGTACCTGGTTATTCTGTCTCATGTTCAATTTCCATCTTACTGCGTATGTACTCCTACTCCATCTAGGGGTTTTTCCAGAAAACTAACAGTCATGCGCTCTCAAGTAATGGGTTCAAAAACTTCTTCCCGAGTGTGGTCAAAACCCTTGGGTTTAGCACAACTGTCACTCTCGCCCTCACCTGCCCACCTTATCTGTTTGCATGCTTCACCAACATCTTTGTGTGCTGGAGCTCAGGCCGATTCAACGAGAGGACCTGGCACATCACCGGATCCAAAGCGGTTGCTATCATCGGCTTTGTACTTTCAATGTCTACCCTAAATGTTTCAGCCCGTTACGTTGCTATGATGATCTTTACTGCTGCGAGTACGTATCCCCAAGTACCCCTCCCCTTTTACTCGATATTCACCCTTACTAATAATAATCCTAGCATATGGAGTAAATAATATTGTAATTTCATGGTGTGGATCAGTATTGGGACAGACTCCGGAAAAGAAGGCAGTAGTGTTGGCAATTGTCAACACACTAGGAAATGTTTCTTTCGTATATACTCCGTACCTATGGCCAGACAGTGGCGCGCCCCGATACGTCATGGCAATGTCGTCCAGCGCCGCGTTCTCGGCGGGTGTAGTGATCATTGCGTGGATCCTTAAGTTTATTCTAATAAGGCAGAATAAGAAGATCAGAGAGAGCGCGGACGAAGATGTCATGCTTTATCCTTACTAAGGGGTTTTTCATGGGAAATAGGTCAAAGGCAAAACTGGGTAACGAGAGGTTTTGGGGAAAAAAAAGAAAAAAAACTACAGAGTAAGGATTTTATGATGTTATGTAAAGTTTTAACGTAGGCGGGTGAATTCTATAGTGGGCGGTTTATTTATGCGATTTTGCTGCTTTTGTTCGCAACGAATGTGATTATTTCTTGTAGTTAATAGGGAAAGCTTTTATAACACTGCCTTTATATCCCATCCTGACTCATTAGGGTATTGGATCGCTTACCAATAAATCAAGTTTAGGTCGGTTGCAGCCAGTTTTGAAACCTGTCTGGGGGCCAGAGCTTTATTTATTGGTAGGTATTTACAATGGGCGCCTGAACCCTCCATCACACAACCACAAGCTACGAGTTTCTACGAACTTTTTATGAACTTTCAAGACAACGAAAAAGCCAAGAGGTAAATTCCTAAACTTCTTACACGACCTGTGAATCACCTACTCTCCATATTCCCTTTATCGCTAGAGTGGTGGTATTAATTGCAATCTCACAGCCCACCATGTCCGCATTCTTCGTCTGGCACCAAAAGGCTGCACTAGTCGCCGAACTCCGTTTCAAATGGAAAGATTCAGACGGCACAGAACACACCTATAGCGGGAAACGGCAGTGCGCTCCTACTCTGAGTACATATGACCTAATCAGAGAGGTCGGGATCCCTGACGGAACCAAGAATGTCACCGTTGGGGCCTACTGTGTTGGAGCCTACGATCCGTATGACTGTACCATCACCTTCGATGTTGCCGCAGGAGGCACGAAAATCGAGTATGGCTTATATGGGACCATTTTCGGAACGTGGGTTGAGTGCCTTCCAGATACATCTCTTCCAGCCCAGGCGCAAGATTGAACTTATGAGGGCTCTAATATGGTGGATAATGGTTATATTTATGTATTACTAGTGCTGTGGTTAGAGATGAGTAGAGGGTTTCAAGAGCTATGGTACAAAAAGATTATGTATTTCTCTATACAGCACACTACTACCAGTGCATTTTATTTCACAGTCAATGGCGAAACCTAATTTCAATCCCCCTTCTACCTCTACCTAATGATCTCTGATCCTAGTACTCTAAATCTTAGCACTACTTGTAATAAAATGCTTCCGGTACCTAGAAGCGGAACGCCACTACGTACCGTATAATCTAGGGAAACTAATGCTCACTAACCATACGTATACTGCTCTACTCTACCACTAAAGACTAGTTCTCACTACTAATTATGATTGATTATATAATCATAGATAGAGGAACTGGGTTGTACCCATTAATTGGTAGCTAGAGCTGTAGGTATTTAAGCCTCTTGGCTTGTAAGAACTTAATGAAATAACCGCTACGAGGTGCGACCATCGCCGCCAATATAGGATGGTTTAATAAGCAATTTTTATCACGTACGGTTATTGTTTCACTGCCACCAGGCTGGGTTGTATCAGGTTTATTAGGACTATAGCATGGATAATAACATAAGGATCTACATGACTAGGACTAAACTCTGAAAACTAAGACCCACTTGCGTACCCTCGGGTAGATATATAGAATTCTTATCAAATTTTTGCCAGTACAGGTATCCCGATATTGAAATTGTCATCTACTTATATGATCTCTAGTGATAGAGCCGCAAAATTAGGGGATCAGGTGCCTACAAATTCCACAAACACAGCTATAAACCGAGTATTAACTAACCGCTATACCGTTTCAAGTTTGGAATAATTCTTAGGGGGGTAACAAAACTTACACCAGGCGTTCTCGGCAAAATCGGCACGGATACTATAGCTAGCTACACTAGACAGTTGTTTTTAAGTACTACTAGAAGTGTTCTATGATTAGTAAACTCCCAGATATATAGAGAAAAACAACAATCTAGAAATTTACAGTCTCCGGTAGAATTAGTGCGAAAATATGGCACACTCAGGACTCAGAGGTCTGATTGGCATTTGGTGTTTTCAAAGACTGTACCTGACTCCTATCTTATTCCACCGGTATATTATGTAATATTCTTAACTAATACGATATCTTTCATGTTGTAGCTTCTTAACATGAGCAAACCCTCCTATGGCAAGGCAGAGATGATCCATACTACCTCCACAGGACGATATCGGTACTTATGTCACGTGCTACTATTGCTCACGCAAGCCAATCCATATCTTCCGTGGGTGGTATCTCCTAGGGCAATTCTGAGGCCTCTAAATTTCTAGGCTTATTACGGGAACGAAGAATACTAATTAGTCCCAGCTCAGAATTCGTATCTCATCAGATGGCAGAAAATACAGCACTCCACGGTGCTTTAACAACTTTCCCGGAAAGCGAAGAGGCTCCGCCTCCCCCCTTCCTGACGGTTCAGATTACCCCGAGAAGCAAGGTAGTCGTGGAAATTCCCTTGGGATATCTCTTAAATATATATAAAAACCCTAGACGTACTCAGTAATCATATAGTCCGGCTATGCAACTACGAGAGATGGCTATAGATAGAAGAAACTAGATGAATCTTTCGGAAGAGATGAGTTAATTCTTCAGCTATAGCTAGCTTATGGGGTATTGTTACTATAGACCTAGTACAAGACTCGAGTGCAGTCTACGCGAGAGTTGCGATCGAAGAATGACGCACTGCGGGCTACGTTGCATAGTCTTTAGCTTAAGCCGATAGCTAGACAAGGTATGATTACCGCACGACGCATGATAGGCGGGAGTACCAGGCAGGCTCAATCTCTGGGGGGCTTCATGTGTTGTCGGGGGGGGTGCTGCACCATTATCTATTCTTGGTTGGCTCCAGAGATATTGTAGGGCCCAAATGATGTACGGAATAGGAGACTTCGTACCGCATCCATGGCCTAATTGGTGGCTTTCTGTGATGAACCTCACTGGGTGACGGAAAAAGGATCAGAAAGCACGGGGGTCAAACCCCCCCCCCGGTGCGAGGTTTTGTTATTTGGATATTTTTTATCTTCGTGCCATAAGGTAGAGTCGATGGTAAACCTTAGGTATATATCAAATACCCGAAGATCACTCTCCATGTCATTACAATTCACCGGTTCCGAATATCACTCTTCACTAATAAGCTTGAAAACGGGTGATAGTGGGTGGCTATGCAAGCCCCGTCCCTCCCTCTACTCTTTTGCCCCCCCTTACCTCTATTGTTTTAGAAAGTCCTATCATAGATGCAGAATACCCAATAATGATGGAGGTACAGACCTAAACCCATCATTGCTAGATCAAAAACATAACCAGTGATACGCCTGAGAACGTAACGAAATACTTAGGTCGATTGCAGCCGACACTATCACCAAGATCTACAAAAAGAGATTTATCGCTTTTGTTACACAGTTTCAGCCATTACCTGTAGTGCAACCTTAATTGTAGCCCAAGCTAGTAGCCGCGCTGGGAATAATCAATAACACGGCACTTGGGTATATCCCCCAGTAGTAACTGTAATCAGGTACCCCAAATACCTAAAATCCCTGCTACAAGCCAAGCAGAGATCCTGATAGCTATCTTGACTTGATATGATTTCTTTTTTTACTTTTTTAGCCAGGGTAACCCGTTTTCGATATTGCAGGGGACATTGCTTAAAGCCACCAACACCAGATACAAGAAAAAAACTCAGTTCAGCAATGAGCGCAAGTTCATAAAGCATCAATTGAACGCCTATGGTATGCTTAGACCTGACCTCCTACCCGAGAAGGTACAATGTTGGCTAAGAGTTCCTATCTCGGCTACTTTAGAACACAATATGGTCTTATAGTTCTTGAGGTATTTCTAAGAAATGCGATGGGGTGATTTTTCATATGAGGACTCCGATATAGAGATAGACTAACATGAATTAGAATTTGGGGCTTTATTTTTTCTCAAGCCATGGTTACAACAGCTTCTCGGCAACCTCGGCTTGTGTCAGGCAAAACAGTGGCGTTAAAAGCGCTCTTTTCCACGCATAGATGAAGGGGGGATAAGCAGGATTTTATTTCTCCATTCCGAGCTAGCGTCAGTACCATATTATATGTGCAAATGTATAACTAGCCCTAATTTCTTCATCAGCTACCATCATGAACCATCACTCGTAGTCGCCTCGGTAATGTTAACGGGCAGCGTCATGTCTTTCCAATATGACCACTTTTGTAAGCCTGTGCCGCTGGATAATTCCAGTAGCTTTGTTGATTCACTCCTCGGTAGGACGAAGCGCAGCGAATCACTGGACAGAACGCGGCAGTATGTAAAACATGGCGTCCGCTGCTACCGCATTCTAGAAATGCTCAAAGACTCCTTGTAATTACAAAAAAGTTTCTGGAATACGGTAACTGGGGGGCGCCATGCCGTTCAGTAGTGTTCGCAGATGCGCCTCATAGGATGCGGCATCTTGAGATCAAGACCCTGACATAAACGAGCTGTAGTGATATGCTATGTTTCTTCTACCGAGGGCGCACCTCAATAGCTCAAGCTCATGTACGATAGACATAGCCGGCTCTTCCGGATTCGGAGATTATGGTCGCGCGGTCCCTCTTTGATTGTATTCGGGGTGATGTTAAAGTTCTTGACGCAATGACCTGGTTTGCGTGATTGGCTGCATTCTACCTAAGACACGTGCACGAAGGCCATCAAAAAGACATACCACTAACAGTGAAAATACTAGTGATGCACCAGCATAAGCTCCGGACTCGTCTTATTGCCATCTTCACTTGTTCTAGGCCCAGGTGTTGCAGTCAATGTAGGGGAAATGTAACTGGAGACTATTCTGTGCATATCACTAAACTATTTACATATCTAGAACAGTGGCTTTTGTATATTTTACCATAAAGCACCCCGCAACATTTCTTTTCCTTATACAGAATGTTTTGGCCATTAGTGGGCGCCAGGCGCCGCCACGCTACAAAAACAATCACTAAACATAAATACCTCCAAGACATCAAACAAGGTGTGGCTGGAAGCAGCTGCTCGAGAGGGCCACCTCTGCCTAAAACAACAAACACGGGCTCCGCCACTTCTTATTTCAACCTCTTTAGCTTGCCGGTTTGCAAATATGGCATTCGTTCTATAACTCTGCCTAAAAATCATCCTGGGTATTACCTTAAACCAGAGGTGTGATTAATAGTAGACAGCGCTTTAAAATGACCCCTCAAAGAAATCTCTGTCTCACTCTAGTAATCATAATTACATATCCTGATAGAAGTATTACTCATCCAGAGTCACTACATGATGCCATCAACGCAGGGTACCGGCCGAAGCACAATGTAGATCTCCAAGGATATTGGTACCATTAAACCTGTAGCAGTTCGTCTTTGTATGCCGGAGTAGGGCCCGGAAACCTTACTCTACTCTTCTTACAGCCTTAGGCCATTTTAAACGAAAATCGGGTCCCGTCTACTTATTTTATAAGTATGCTTATTGTCATTGCGTAGTGTGACGAGCATCGCCAAGAGTTTAGAAGTAGCCTCCTTAAGAAAATCTCGAAACCCCTGAGTCCCATAGCAACTTTTGTTATATGATACCACTTTTTGGGGGGGCCTCCTGTGGATAAACTCCATATATAGGTGCTATTAGTGATCTAAAGTAAGACTTGTAGTGGCCCAGGTACGTTGATAAGCTCTAAATACAACCTCTAGAAAACCGAAGGCTACGTAACCCCGAGACTACGTGACTTGGAGAGTATAAATGAGACCTACATATATTCTAGGTCTAGAACCAGTACCAGTGCCAAGAATATTAGCTATGGTACACGAGGAGGTGTTTTGGTATGTGGTACAATTGCAAGCGAGCTTCTTTTTTGTAGGCATATTGGGCCCAACTTTCACCCATGAGAAGATCTGTCTTTTTATCCTTGTTCTACGCGGGAACGTCTTGGTTTCCGAGACATTGGTCGTTTGCTGATACTCCTTCACACTCAATTGCCTAAATGGCCGTGACGTAGGCCGCTTTACCCTTTACAACCAGAATTATTAAGGCGAGGCTTGAGAGTCTGTAGGGGTTGACTGGGTGTATGTAATTATGGGCTCGGTTGTGCCGGCCCATCTGAACAGGCTTGCAACGCCCTTTCCGTATTACCGACTTTCTGGTGGCGGTAATCTACTCCCTTTATTTGAATTTTTTACATATTTGGGCACAGCTATGCTAGATTTGGACGCAATGTGGGACAAGGAGAGCATCTCTACCAGCTGAATCTCGATGTCTCCAACAACTTGCGATTTGTCCATACTAGCTAGTAAATCTCTCCCGTTACCTGACATCAACCATAACAAAGTAGTCTCTCTCCTTTCTCCAGCTAGCCAGCGCAGAATCCGGATTCAAAAGATAATTCACAAGTCTATTCGGTTAGCAAAGTTGTCATGTGGGGCATTCCGCGTGGCTACAAACTTAATGGGATAGGTGTGGAATAGGCTCTGCACAGCACATTGATGACTATGTATTACTCTAATATCATTAGATACCCCCCAGTTTCAACCAATTAATAGATAGGTTTCATAGCACCACGCCAGGATAAAGCCTGCACGCAAGCTAGCCTGGGAGGAGGGAGTTCCCGTTTGTGTAGGTTGACAGTGCCACAGCCGAGGCTGTCGCCTTTCCCCCACCAACAGCGTGCAGTGGCCTAAGTTGACAAGTATCTCGGGGGCAGATACCGAGCACTCATACACAAGAGTATTTGCGTGGGGATACAGTGTGGAATATGAGTTCCTGTATGTATAATAAATTGTGTCTCTCTCTTACTATCGCAATTTACTATTCAAGGGTACTCCCCCGATGGAGCGATCTGACCGCTAAAACGTTGGTATCCTAGACTCTAAACCATGACAAGAAAAAAGGATAATGTATTCTACACACTTGATTATGCAAGTCCCCCAGCTTCTCGAGCAATTCAAGACATTCCTCCCCCCCCACCCCTGCCACAGTATATTTTTCCCTTAATGTTTCCCTAGAGACTCAGAATCCCCCCAACTCTTGGCGTGCATATCCATGCTCTAATCTTCTTTTTGATGATGATACACCCGTAACTAGCGTAAACAAAAAAAAAAAAAAAAAAATCAGGACATATTGCCCCTCTAGGGATTATATGTAGCCCAGATCCCCCATACCAGTCTACTGGGCGATGAATGGGCCATCGTTACCATTGCACTTCGACACTCTTTTCCTTCTTTCAGTCTGTGATCAATTAAGGTATTAGTGACAGGCGAAGGCGATCTCAAAAAAAAAAAAATTAAAAAAAAAAATGACGACAACTTTCCCAACGCCAAACTATGTCAACCCTGAAACAAGAGTTCCTGAACTTCTTGCTGTACAGATAGGGTTGACTACAGTCGCTTTTATCGTTGTTGTTGCAAGAGTATTTACACGGGCGAAGATAGTGAGGTTTTGGGGTGCAGATGATGTTGCAATCTCTATAGGAATGGTAAGAATCATTAACCCCCCCCCTCTCTCTCCCCATGGAAAAATAGACGTTTTAAAACTGACGATGTGGTTCTGAATTTAGTTGTTTGCGATTGTTGAGACAACTCTTGCTTGCATGGGTATGTACTAAAAAAGCACCAATACCGTAGAGTGCCAAAGCTAAGAAACGTATAGCATCGAGATACGGTACAGGTCTTCATCTTTGGGATGTACCGCCAAACTTATCACTAGCACCATCTCTGAAGGTATACTACTACTAAAACATAAAATTATTTTTTATACTACAGAGCTTCAGAACACTAACTAATACTTTTAACCCCCAAAGATGTCATTTGTAGTACAAATTCTATACATGCCTATCCTCTTAACGACAAAGATATCAATCTTACTCTTTTACTTTCGACTATCTCCGAATGAAAAATACATCCGAGTCGTCAAGATTGTAATAGCACTTTCAGTAGCCTTCGGTGTTGCAGTAACCGTTGGCGACATATTCCAGTGTGCACCAGTTGCATTTGTTTACGACAGCACAATCCCCGGCGGGAAGTGTTTTGACCAAATGGCATTCTTCAAGTCCACTGCGATAATCAACATCATTAATGATTTTGTCATCTTCATTCTGCCATTACCTACAATATGGAGGTTGAAGCTTCCAACTGCGCAGAAGGTTGCTTTGGCGTTTGTTCTTTCTTTAGGTGCCTTGTAAGTGCTAAACTTGGCTCTCTTTTTTTTTGAAGATGGAAATATAGCTAATCCCCCATAACTAGTGTTTGCGTTGCTAGTTGTATTCGCCTCAGCCTTCTCTTCCGTTTATCCCAGACCGTCGATGTTACTTGTGAGCCCAACTACATAAAACTACAATTTTTTTTTCTTCTTCAAGATATGCTAACTACGAACATAGGGTTTGGTGTCGACCTTTCAAATTGGTCTTGCATTGAATACAACGTCGGAATCATCTGCGCCTCACTTCCCGCACTCAAGCCCTTGATGGGTCGTGTTCTCCCAGACGTATTTGGACGGTCGAAGGCCGGCAGTAGTGGAGTCAGTGGGTACGGGGCGAGCAAGAAGTCAGGTAATATGTACGCTTTGGGCTCAGTAAGTGGAGGACGAGAAGGAGCGGCAGGTTACCCAGGTCCGGATTATGGCGCGTCAGGCCGGAAGCCTGTTGAGCACAATGATAATGAAAGCGAGGAGCATATTATCAACTACGGCCCGCACGGCATCACGAAGACTATGGACATAACGGTAGATGTTGAGGAGCGAGGGGAGAGTATCTCAACGTTACAGAGTAATCGAGTATAGTTGATGAGTGTACTAGTACGCGGTAGAATATTTTCCCTCCATGAGAATCTCTCAAACCCGGCTTAAGTCTGGGGACACCGGGGGAGGACGACTTTGCAAAATAATACTTTACTTTGTTAATAATTTTGATGGTTATGTATATAGCAGATGTTGTGATACTTAAGTATGTTTAACCAAGTCGGAACTATCCCATCAGACCCGGTAGAAAAACAAAGTGCATAAATGTAATGTCGGGGTGTCTAGCAAGTGTCTCTCCGCGACAAGTGGTTATTTTATCATTCAGGGCTATTGGTAAGTACCAAATGGCCAATTCTGATAGTTTTGATTCTTCCATAATGACAGTTTGCGCCCAGTTCGGCTATGTTAGTCGAAAATGAGGCTTTCGCTGACCGCTGAAATTTTATTCCCCGCTGGAGCATACGCATTACAGACGGACGATTCTCGGGATCTTTATACCGCATCACCTCGCGAGATTCGATCTAGCGCTAGCTAGAAGGTACAGCAAATTGAAGTCTATCGGAATAAGAGGAACTAGAACAAATAATGCATAGGCTGCAAGCACTGATCATGATACAGCTTCGGCTTGCATTTTCGCTTTCCGCCCACGGTAATACATATATGGTTCACCAGCTAATGCATGAATTATACACTAAACAAAGGCCTTTTTCTGAGCTATGTCTTAAAAAAGTACATACGTGGTTGAGCAGGATTTAAGGGGGTTGTTTCTTGCTGAGGAGTTTTCTCAAAAAAAAAGTGAGCCCACCCTCTTGAGTTTTGAACCTCCTAGACAAGGGCCACAGTTCGGAACCACCGAAAGCCCTATTCAGGAGCTGAGGGTTTGTCGCTTCCATTAGTTATGAGACATGCAGAGCACATTATCGACTATGCAAGCAATGTCAAAGAACCCCACGAGGTCAGAGAGCGGACTAAGGCATCTATGTAGGAGTTCACTGACAGTAGATTTGGGCATCCTAGGAAGTAAGTATGGGTGGGCCTTTAATAGTTACATGTATTCCTTGCTTGCTACAGCGTGGCCGCGTTTTTTCTTATCCACTTTACCGTTCCCTCCTAAGAGTTATCCCACGGCAGGACCATTGTACTAAGAAAATATAAATCCCCATCTGATAGTGGTATCTAAAAATGCTAAGCTGCATTCCCCACTTCTCGGAACCACGGAAGCTCCCTCCTTAGCCACGTTTAGGGTAGCGCGACGCCACCAACGGTAAGCCCTAAAGAATTATTTAACGGGGCCCGAGCACCAAGCCCTCGGGAGAGTAAACCTCCGACTTTCCCGGCTCAGCGGTAAAGAGGCGTAGCATTAAGAATTCTCCAGAACGCTTTTAGGAAATATCGGCTGTTTAGCCACCGGTGCGAAAGTCAATTATTTGACAATAAGTGCAAATCTTACTAGTGTATCACCATGAGTCCTCGGATGGGGGCTGCCGCAAAGAACCTAGTAGATGTCGCAGACCGATAGGGCATCTTAACAAGGAATATTTGCATAGTACAATTTATGCTTGCTTCTAAAGAAATCCAGGGGCGAACGGTTCTCCACTTCAAAACGTCCCCCCTCGATTCCACATAAAGGAGATTTATTTGAATTACACAGCCTCAAGTGCCGGTAAGGAGTGAATTATATGCATGTCTATAATGTATTACCGAAATATCCCTTCAAAGGGGGGTTTTATCTCTTCGAATAGTTCTGTTGACTGAGCTTTTTTTTCGAGTAAAGATCTCTGCTCCCGAGATTATTCTGTGTGATTAGATCAGAGCATTAGGCAAGGAATTACGTATGTTTCCTAGATTGTAAACGCCATTGACGGCTTATAGTGCCACAGCGACTATGGCGCCTACTAAAAAGTGGCTCAAGGGCGGTAGAAATTTTCATAAAAGCCCTACACTTAACCAAGATAGTGATTGCGTTAAATATGGGCCAATAATCATATGAGGTCCTGAAATTAGAGGTACACTTCTGTACTAGCTAGTGAAATTATTACTGGGGGTAACCATACCAGATACTCGTTACCAGTGTGGTAGCATTTAGGTTCACAGCAAGGGGACTCACGTACCTCCCCTTAAGTGGATACTAGTTACGACTTATCGTCCAATCGAGCTCGTAGCGAGAAGTACTGGGCGTAATATTATTGAGAGGCGATATGGAGCCAGGATTAGTCGGCAGTACTTGCGGGAACCCAGACTGGGGAAATGTCATTCATATCCCTGCTACCACGTTCTCCACGTGGGAAAACACACGCGGCCCTACAGAATCCGTATATATTCTCCTTGAAATCTTCCAACAGATATCTCTTCATCCACTGCCGCGATCATTAATTCTCCCACATCCCTCGGTTTTTTAATAAATATCGAGTTCATCCGATCACCTTTATCCGTAGTTGATCCATCACATCACCATTAGCCATAATGGTATTCATTCGTTACACACCACTGCTTTTCAGCGTAATTACTTCCCTTTTAGATAGTACTTCTGCAGCCGCAGTTCAGTCACAACCTCGTACCACATCCTCTTGCAAAGTCTCTCCAGATGACGCAGCATGGCCATCGACTTCCGATTGGGCTGCTTTGAACACCACTGTTTCCGGTCGTTTGATTAAAGTTGTCCCATTGGCTTCAGTTTGTTACGAGTCGCAACCGGACTACGATGCAGAACAGTGTCAATATGTTTCAGACAACTGGATGCAGGCTTCTTTGCATGTCAAGGGTATTAATATATATATAAAACTACTACAATTAGAAGGGGGAAAACTAACATTCAATTATAGATCCTGCCTCGATTATGGCACCGCTATTTTCAAATAATACTTGTCTACCAACAACAGATCCCACTGGTAGCTGTACACTTGGTTTCTACCCATCGTACGCCATTAATGTAAGAAAAAGGAGAATCCGAGTTTGTAACTATTAATAGCTAATAATTGCTATTTAGGCCTCAGATTATACTCATATTCAAGCCGGTATCAACTTTGCCCGCACAAAGAATATTAGGCTTGTAGTCAAGAACACTGGGCATGACTTCTTGGGCAAGAGCACTGCTCATGGTGCCTTGTCTCTTTGGACCCACAACTTGAAGGATGTCGAGTTCATTAACTCTTATTCTGCACCACTCCTAGGATACTCTGGAACCGCTGCCAAGGTTGGTGCTGGTGTCGAAGTCCAAGAGGCCTATGCCGCCGCAAATGCCAATGGTGTTATGTTCGTTGGTGGTGAACAGAAGACTGTCGGTTTCATCGGAGGTTATATCCAGGGTGGTGGACACTCTCCTCTATCATCAAAATATGGTATGGCTGCAGATCAGGTCCTCGCTATGGAAGTCGTTACCGCAGATGGTGTCTTCAGGAAAGTTGGCCCTCTTCAGAACCCCGATCTCTTCTGGGCTCTCCGTGGAGGTGGAGGAGGAACCTTTGCCGTCGTTATCAGCATGACTGTCAGGACATGGAAGGATGTCCCAGTTACTACTCTACCTTTAACCTTTAACTCCAGCAACTATGAGGCATTCTGGAAAGCTATGACCGCCTTCCATGAAGTCCTACCTGATCTTGCCGATGAGGGTATCTACACCTACTACATGACTAGCAACACCTCCCTCAGCTGCATTCCCATCTTTGCTCCGGATATGAATGTCGCTACTCTCAATGGTCTTCTCGCGAATTTCTACACCAAGCTCGAATCTCTCGGTGTAACTTACAATGCCACCCCCACTCAATACTCCGGCTTCTACGATGCTTGGTACAACTCCTTCGGACCAGAGCCTGCTGGCCTTCAGTCTGGAACAATCTCTCGTCTTGTCCCCAGACGGGTTCTCGAGAAGAATACCAAAGGTGTCATGGAATATCTCCAGGATCTTACAAACTCTGGATTGACTGCTGTCGGATTCAGCATTCAGCCTGAGTACAAGGCTGGAGCTTTGATGTCCCTTAACGCCGTCAACCCCGCCTGGAGGCAAAACGGACTTCACGTCATTTCTGGTAAGTTTTAACTCTGCATATCAAGGAGGGTTTGTGATATACTGACTCTTATTCTTATCAGGATATATCGTTCCTACCACTTATACCCCGGCTGAGGTTGATGCTCTCCGTGACTACTGGGTTACCGAGCATCTTTCAATCATCCAGAAGATCACCCCCGGCGCCGGTGCATATCTCTCCGAGGCCGCTGTCAATGAGCCCAACTTTCAACAATCCTTCTATGGATCTCACTACCCTGGCCTTTATGTCATCAAGAAGCTCCGTGACCCTAACTCTCTGTTCTATGCCAAGACTGGTGTTGGAAGTGAGGACTGGGTTGAGACCGATGGTGTTTTGTGCGAGGCTTAGTGTAATATAGATTGGCGGGTTCTCTAGGGTGTCAAATAGGTTCAGTACAATTATATAGCTTTAATATTTAATATCATTATCATTGATCAACATTCGAGTGGTGTTGTATGAGGTAGTTCCTAGAACAGTTCTCGAGGTTCCTGCCTCCGGATTAGGTGCATAATTCGGTTCTCATAATTTTCGGGTATAGCGTTAGTAGAGATGAAATCGTAAATGACAGCTTGAATCTACGTGATAGAGCTATGGCGTTACTATATATGCATCTAGTACCTATAATTTGATGATAGAGAAGTGAGAGGGAACCCTACAATATGACCTCATGAGTAGAATAGGGTTCGTTCATCTGCTGACATAATCTGGCAGTGCAAAGATACATACCAATAACGAAACACGGAACCCAGACCGTAATTAACAGTTTCAAGTGAGTGCTTAAATCAACAATGTATATGCTTGAGTGAAGAGCCCTTTACGGAATCTGATCCTCGCTGCGCCCTACCTGGAAGTCACCTTCTACGCCAAGCCCGCTCGGTTCCGGGGCAACTTTGGAGGCTTAAATACTGCACGCGCCTTGCTCGGAGGCTTATCTGCCCGAATGGTGGCATCATGAGGGACTATCATTACCAAGTGCAGTAGTGGTGTTACACTTCCCCGTGGTTTCGTCAACGGAACTTGCGGCAGGAATGACCTAACAAGGCTCACCTCGTCCAAGCCTCAACTCCACGTAACCTACAGAGCATAGTATAAATCCATCAGTAATCCCCAACGTCTGCTAAGAGGGAAGCTTTTGATATCTAACACGATCATCGCACGAAATTCTCACAGACTCTCGTAAACTCTTACAAACTCTCATAAATTCCCAGAAACAATCGCTTAAATACTAGGAATGAACGTACCACCAAACATGAAGTCGGAGGGAGCACGGTCTCAACTCAATAATAAAGAGGCAGCACGGTCTCAATTCGATAATCAGGAGGCACCACCATCTTACGAGGAAGCTTGTTCTTCAAGCTACGTCGAGGAGAGAGCCCCAGAACAAGCACAATATGATAATCCGTTTCAGCCAGCACCATCACACTTTACTCCCCCGAGCCAAACACGCACATCGATAAGAAGGGGGGGACCCCAGCACTATACATCCCTTCTTCCAGATCTTGTTCCCGGTGAACAAAATTCCCCCGGACTATCGCCCAACTACAACCAAGTAACTTCTAGTATTCCAGAGGACTTTAGTCGTCGAGCTCGATCAGCCTCACCCGAGGGAAGATGGGGTTATCGCAACCGCCACCATGAGTTTAGATGGGGTTCCTGCAGAAATAGTTGCAGATCAAAGTGCGCTCCAAAGCCAGAAGGAGTACCCTTGGAGAGTGTTTGTGATAGGTTTGGAAACAGGAAGCGGGAGATAAAGTGGAGAGGTAGGAGCGAGATGGCGATGGATGTTCATAGTATCAGAGCAGCTCTACGTAGTGCGAGGATGTGATGTGTGTATATCTCACACCAGTATTTTGGGTATTGCGGGATTCTGACCTCTATAGTTGCTTTAGCATTTTATTTCCATGTCTAAGGGGTCAGGTTATATAACATTGGCACCGGAAGAGCTTTGCGGGATAGTAAACTAAAGGAGTGATGTAGTGTTTAGTCACTTCTTTTAAAGGATCATTTAGGGTCGTATCTTTATGAATTATGGATCTGGTATACTTTAAGGAGTAAATGGTTGTCTTGGATTTGGCTTTTTTTTCCAATTTATGCTCGAATATGTCTTCCAGGGTTTTGTTTTTTAGAGTTTCTGGTCCGAAATGACTCATAGTAGTGATCCCTAAAGTTGGAACCCAATTGATGTTGTCCCTCCCGAGAAGCTAGATAAAGGGAATAAAGGTTAAATATATATTCAAATATAGGGAAGAGCGGAAATAAGTCTAGCACTTTTTCTTGTGAAGAATTGCCGAGTGTCTATCTGACGAGGGTGAGCTAGGTGCCTCGACCATTTAGCCATACCGATAAGAAATTTACCTAGCTGTATACTATTAACATACCCTTACTTTCTAATAATACTAGTTAATTTGTGGTGAGGACATTCAGCCAACCTGATGAATTATCTTATCAGCACGGCTAAAGGCTTCCCCACAAAAAAACGGCATGGAAGCCCACCCGGCTTCTCGAAATTTGATAGAATGTGGCTTAGACATAACAAAGATCCTCTCTTGCGTATTTGTAATAGTGTATCTAGAGCTTTTTCGCAAAAGCTAGCCAAAATACGTGTTACTAGAGCCGTAGGCGTGTGGTACATGAACTCCATGACCTTCCATTTTAGGAAGCTTAGCCGATAGACGACAGTCACATATGACTTACCTTTTGACAGCTAATAATCCTCTCTCCTATTAATCCCCAGTGAGTAATAACGGAGAAATTTTCCTGATATCCTTCCAGCACTCAGGGCCCTAGGATCAAGCGATATAATACTATAGACCGCTACCAGGTCACCTCACTTGTTATTCCTGAGTCATTGACATACACAGAATACTGAAAATTTTTATTATTATTCAGTCAATTGGTCGGATAAACGCACCTGTATGACATTTCCTAGAGAACCTTGCCGATCTGTAGTAATTTTTAGAACGTTCAGACAAGATAATTCACAAAAGTGGTTGAGTGTTATGCGAACCCTCTATCGCAATCACGACCCCGCACTTAATTACGGAAACAGACCCCATGAGAAACACTGCCCCATTCCAACACCAATCGTAGGTTTTTAATCTATTGGAGATAGCGTATTATTCAGCAACTTCCTCTCAATAGTCTTCACGTGGTATTCTATAACGGGAAGTGATCTGAGGGTCCAAATCCCGCAGTGATTTACGGTTTCAAAGCCTCCAGCATTCTCAAGAAACATGTGGGTCCTGTGCTTATCTCTGAATATATTGTGTATTCTCTTGACCGGTCAGATGCCTTGTACTCATGTTCAGGGCTCTCATCTCAAGGTGTAGTCATCTATGAGTCCTGATATTGAAGTATAAAAAGTCACTCGAAGTCCCGCTGTAGAGATCCACAATCAGTATCATCTCCAAAGCCATTGAACGGACTAGAATCTCCTACTCAAAAATTACCAAATCACCTCCAAAAAACTTGAATTAGAACGGAGCACCGGAAAAAACCTCGGTTATTATTCAATTCCAAGACCTCCATAGGAAACCATAAATACCTAAGGCTTGAAGTTTCGCGAGCACTCGTTATAGAAATGTCTAGCACTTCTCCTCGTACATCTTTTGATTCGACGACTACAACCTCAACTATACAACGTCCTTTGATTCAAGTAGCGAACACATCCTCTAAATCTCCCTCCGGAACTTCGAAACTCAGATCGGCGTTTAAGAAACTCAAGTCACACTCTGAGGAGCCGAAGGCCGAAGGTGCAGAGGAAAAGGCGAAGTCAAAATTACCATCTTTGAAAGCTACGACGACGGGAAGTTTCGGAGGAGAGTCTAGTCATTTTAGAATGCAGTAGGTCTATAATATAGGGTATGATTGTAGTCGGAAAAGTTAGGTGAAGGATTAATGGAGTAGCTGCAACTATGAGGCTGCAATGTGGGCTGTGAAGCCTCATCATGGGGTCGAGGGGCAGCATATACCCGGCAGGACAAAGTGGTGCTGCTGATGGGTAGGGTTAGTTGGTAGCATATTCTGGGGGGGGGGTTGGAAACATTAAGAGTATGGTTATTTTTAGCCAGTCTCAATGGAAGGAAGCTGAATTTTTCATAAATAAAACATTCTAGGAATATCGCTACTAGGATAGTAAAATGTGATCCCTAGCTATATAACATCAGCTCCCAGACGATGTGCGAGACATGAATCAGCAGAGGGTGTAAGCATGTGGATACTTAATGGAAGAGCCAGATGGAAACTTCATGGACCTTGATGTAATACCAAAGAACAGGGCTGTATTTTATTGTAGTAGATCCCATGTAGTCAACCGTTGAAACAAACCCCAATTCCTTAGTCACCATTAGTCACTCGATCCACCAACCACACAACAGGTCGAAACACCAATTCATCAAATCCATCAAACCAACCAACCAACCAACCAACCAAACTTCAGATTCATCAAGGGTGATTAAGCTACACTACCAGCACTATGCTTATCACTGACCAAAAGACTCTCGTGAAGCTTGTGCTTTCACTTCGTGTCGATATCGATTTCTTGCTCAAGAGCATAGAGGCAGATCCCTCATCTATTGATGAGATGTCTCGCTCTCAGTTTCTTGAAGGGTTATTCCACTTTCTCAAAGAGGCTACAGATCTGACAGGAGATACGGTCCGAAGTCATCTCTTATTCAGCGACACTCCTCTCGCTACACCAACAAGGCCTGACTCTGTGCCTCTACCTAGTCTATCTCGTGGTATGCCTCTTGATTCATAGCTCTTGTTGTAATTTATGCTTGAGAAGGCTAATTGGAGTAGATCACACACGTCTAAGGCGCTCTCAATCAATGAATTTCGTTTCCGCTCCGGTCTCTAGAACAGGATTCGTTCCCTACGCACAGCCTTATTTTGATGTTAATCGATACACCTTTCTACCTATAGCCGGTGAGTTTGTACCTTTACAGTTATATATCAGCTTCCAAGACATAATCGCGTTTCAAATTGTATTAACTATCTTACTTAAGAGCGCCATAGTCTTTGGTTTCCAAATGCACCACCGACTGCCACCCCGGAGCGCCTCGAGGAACAAATCTTTGGCGGACCTCTAGAGAGCCTAAGAAGATACAAGTACGCGTTTGATGAAGGATCTGGTTATCTGATTAACTTTTTCAACCATGAAACTGCGGCAGCGTTTCTCGCTTATAGTAACTCATCAATAAGTCAGATGTCCTTTCCAGGGACCGAAGCGGACTGGAGACCTCGCATAACCTGGAGTGAGAATCCAAATACAATAAGACGCTATATTATTGAAGCTGTTGAAGACTTGGCTCATCCTGCTAGGCGCGGTATCGTCATTAGTGGTTTTCCGGCTGAAAGCGTTAGCAAGGCAGAGCTGCGTAAGAGACTCGAGGCTCTAGATAGACAGTACATGGTAGGCCTCGTTGTGCATATTTATGAAGTAATCCTGGCAGAAAAGTTGGTATACCTATTATTCGAACAAGTCAGACACGCTATAAAGGTTATGGAATGGTGCCAAGTTGGCCTTCTTGGCCCTGAACTCGATGATAGTACTTTCCTTTATGAGAGGGATCCATCTGAAAGACCTTTTCCGGAGGTGGCAGAGGTTGAAGGGGTCATCGATAACCGTTCGTTTCCTTCCTAGTTAAAAATTATATCTAGTTTCGAGATGCTAACCTTGGAAAATAATCTTCTCATAATTATAGTAATGCTCTTACCTAAAGTTTCGCATAACTCACCATCCTTTCAACCAACCGTCCCAGACATACCATTATCTGACCATCTATCTACAGCCTTGCCTATAGATCTTCCTGAAGGTAACAAACTTGTCGATGTCCCTGACTGGATTTCTCATATCCCTCAGGGTCTCTCTGTTGGTTCATCCATTGGTAGGACTACAGGTGTTCTTAGCCAGGGGTCCCCTCCACGAAGTTCCTCTATTGCTTCAATTAGCCCACCTTTCGACCCTTATTGGGATACAGCAGTTACCGATGTTCCTGGCTGGAATTCTCCCCCTCACCTACCTACTCCTCCACCTCCACCTCCACCTCCCCGAACCCTCCCTGTTGCTTATTCAACTGATATTCTTGTCGATATTAATACGGCTTCCATACCCCCTTCTATCGCCTCTTCAATCGATCTACTCCTCGATATCATTGACACTCCCCGTCTTTCTCAAGACACCTCCTCAACTGGTACGCTTTCCGATCCCCCTGACCAGATTTCCCCCCCTCCTTTCAGAAACATATCTGTCATTTCTGCGATAAATCCCACCACCAATATTCCTGACTGGGTTTCGATATCTCAGCCCCAAAGTCTCACCACAACTCCTTCAGTTGCCTCTATGACCTCAAGTAAGCCTAGCTTCGAAGAATTGCCGGGATATCCCACGAAAACCCACCACCTACACTCACCTATCTTAATCGAAGCCGGAAGCTTTTCAGATTCCTTTTTTTCGACGGACTGGGACAAATCATGAGAAGTAAACCTTAGTTCAATACACAGCGCGGATGGATATTTCACCCATTATACCTGTTAGTTTACTTGTATCTCTTTTATGTTATCTTTCTTGTGATCTGTCAATGTGATCTGCCAACCCGGTTCCTTTCTTATATCTATTATAACCAGTCTTTTCATTAAATCTCGAACCATCATTTAAGTTTCTATCATTTTCAAGCGAATAATTATGACTACGGGGATCTCTGAACTAGGTACGGGGGATAAAATGAAGTCAGCTATTGAAATGGAGAAAATAAGATCATCCACAAGGATCTTTGTGGGTACTATAAGCAATCTGGATACGAGTCAGCCGTGGCGCTTTTAATTGAAGGCACCTCCGAGTAGCTAGAGGTGTGGTGTCAATTGAGTTATTAGTATTTTGGTTGTATTTCTGTATTCACTGATTTCTTAAAACTCTCATGGTAGAAGAAATACTCGAAAGATTTACTATCTCCAGTCTCAGTTGTGTTAAATCCGGACCAGAGAGAGTAAGGCTTGGTTTGAGGATTAGGGTTAAGTTGGGTCTCAAGAACAAATAATATTGAAAGCTTGACTTAAGCAGATACTATGCACAAAACCCACCATTCACAGGGGATCCACAAACCCAATCCCACTCCTAAGCTTCCGCCGAGCCTTCCTCTCTCTGGTCCGGATATAATATATCTGAGACCGGAGATAGCGAACTTTTCGAGTAGATACGGTACTCATGAGCGAATAAGCAAACCTAAGTATTCAAAGGCTTATAGAAAAAATCGTTAAAAGCATACACATAAATTACATAAATTCCCAAAGTTCTATGGATATCTCACAACACCCAAAAAATTTCATAGATCTATTCTAGACATGCCCAACTAAACCTACAATTTTCCGCCTGCTCTTCCTTCCTTCTTTCTCTCTTGTTCACTCATTTCAATATGTCTACCATAAATCACCTAGTTAGCACATTTGATACTTCCAATATATTCATTTTGGGGAGAGATCTATGGCAAAACTCACTTCCAGGCTACCGCTGCAAACCTCGGTAGTCGCTCTGCGAACATTGGTGCCTTCTCTGAGCTAGCCTGCCGTCTCGCAAGACGCGCTGTTATGCCTTGCATAATCACAGAATTCCGTAAGAACCCAAATCCATCGCCCCAGAACATCTCACTCTGCTTGATATCCCATCCCGAGGCCTGTGAGTACCAGGAGATAGCCTCAGCTCTTGTTGGAAGACCTGGTGTTGCGCCATCAACGAAGGCCTCGACATCACCTCCCATAACACTAACTCCAGCAGCTTCGGGGAGCAGTAGTTGCCACGGTACAAGAAGATTTGCTACACAAGTAATAGACAGGAGTTAGCCATGATCCGTACCGGCGTTAAAGGGAGAACATACAAAGGTCACTTAAAGGGTGCCCAATTGTTGAAAGCTCCCAGTCAAGGATGCCGATAACCCAAGGTTCTGTCTTGTGGAAGACTAGGTTATCAATCTTGTAGTCACCATGAATAACAGCGGATCTGTCTGCCGGTTGAGTTTCGGAGAAGTAACGCATCTTCAGCACTGGGTCAGCAACAACCCTAACTCTAAAACAAGCTACTGGGGCAGCCAACCATTTCGTCGAACCGTGGAATCCTCCCCACCTCCGCGCCTGTTTCAACATCCTTTGTCGCTGCCTGTGCTGCCTCGATCTTGGATAAGGTTTTGATCTGTCGGTTATAGAATCCGTTGGGCCTTCCGAAGCTCCTGAGCATCTCATTAGACGCTGGCGGTATCGAGTGGAGCTTTGATAGTGTTGTTATTGCAGATCTCCACATCAGCTTCCTGTGCTCTGCAGAAACACCCGGAATTGATGGATCCTCAAAGATTCGGCCGTCAAGATACTCCATTATCTATTACCCCTCCTTCCTCGTGAGCTAATTAATCCCAAACACGCACCGGAGAAGCCGGGAGACAAACGTAGAACGCACTACCGAGAACCTCGGTATCCTCACACAAACAGTACACCTTTGGTGCTGGAAGATCGCTCCCAGAAAGCGCTTTGAGAACCTTATACTCCCTCTCAACTTGATGCGCGGTACTGCTCAGCAGCTGCCCAGGCGGCTTCTTCCTCAGAACAAATTGTTCCCCATTGGCTGAGGTTAAAAGATATGTAGGGTTCGACTGGCCGTATCCGAACTGCTTTGCGGAGATTGGAGTTTTGATGCTGGGGACTGCGGTGGAGAGATATTTCTCGAGAGATGGGATCGAGATTGGGTGTCGTATAGGGCCGGCCATTGCTGCTATCTGGAGTGGCTGTAAGCTCAGGAGGGAAATCCGGGGAAGCTGGAGGTTTTGTGGAGGAGCATGGTGGTTAGGTGCCTCGGTTGTTGCCGTGCCGAGGCACATGATCCACGGCCGGAAATGGAAAGATTGTCTCGGACTTCTTTTTAACAGCTACTTTGGGTTGAAGGAATGGGAAAAGAAAAGAATATCGGGGAGTTGTAGGAGCACATGGTTTTCTGGGCGGGCCGAGATAAGTGGTGGTGGTTTTCTTCAAATATAAAAGAGATAGCCTTGAGCCTTTCAAACCATGCCTCTATATAGTACTGAAGCTGAGGTTTCTGGGATACTTACTCGACACAAAAGTCCCAAGGTCTTGGAGTCGTCAGAAGGGTTTTAGGAAAGTCGTAGCTACATACTATCTGGAAAAAGAAAGAATTCATGGTGTCTGCTAGGCCATATCAGCTAAACAGCCACGAAGTATCGAGAATACTCTCTAGTGATAAAGCAGTATTGTACGCAAGGGATACTGTACAGCCTCAAGCTCAGGTTTTTGGGACGAGTGATTAACCATGAAGTAGTTATGTGATAATAGATTTTATAGAATATAAGTAAACCTACAATAAAAGAAATAGAAAACTCTATTGAACTATGTATAATTCCCTAGGGCACTTGATACCGACATTCATGATGGTTTTGCGACTACTGGTGGGGCTATCCGCACAATAACCTAACCGGACGTCAGTCCTCCACCCCTACCTCTCCCTTCTTCCACCATCAACGCTTCTTAACCATCAATCATCCCCCCATCCATCCATCAATCCTCTCATCCATTCATCCTCCTATTAATTCATCTATCCATCTATCCATCTATCAATCCATCTCTCTATTTATCGTAAATTCATTCTGTGCTAGCTACACTATTCATCATGATCATATTGACCTCAGATAATCCATACTTGCTCCATCTCGCCTCAGCTTTTCTTGTAGACCTAGAATTACTTATACATACTATTGAGTCACATCGTGCAATCACGGATGAAGAATTAACCGAGGCTCGTGAACGATTCACCGATGGCCTTATACAATTCCTTGACGATGCCACCGTTCCTGAATCGCACAACGGAGATTCTACTACTGCTGTGAGTGCTCTAACATTACGGGATAGATAGTGTTATGCTGACTACCGCTAAAGGAATCCGAATCGATTGCTGGGATCCCTGTTCCCCGTCATGCCGAGAACTCAAGAATTTCGCTAGGGGCTAATGCTTTACCAGCAGCCAGTCCGATGAAATTCCTCCCCAGCACTGAGTCCGACGAGACGAGCGAAAAAAATATAATACTCCCAGAACAGTCTACTTTTCTTATCAAGTATGAGGCTATAGGTAACAATATGGTGGAGGCTCCGAAAGACGACACTAAGAGCGGGGGAACGATTCTTTCCGGTCATCTATCCACTAACGAACATGCCACCATCATGAAACCAGCCCAGCCCCAAGCTATCTCACCTTACATACGGAATAATTACAAACACGCTGAGATACCGTTCGAAGGAGACAGCAGTATTTTAATTCGCCGTGTCCCCTCACTAATCTCACGGGCCAGTATTTTAGCACAAGTATGTGGCGGAGCAGTTGAAGGGATTGAACTATTTCCATACCAGGACAACATATATCGTGATGTTTCAATTACCTTTGTTCTGCCCTCTGCTGCCAAAGCATACTTGAACTATGCACAAACACCTGAGGGCAGGCTTAAATTTTCTAAGCTTCCTGGTCAGGAGTTTTCCGCTATCTGGAATCCGTCCCCTCCGAGAATGAGTACTTTAGTCACGTCCATGGCCCAAGACCCCTTTATTAAAGCCAGGAGGTGCTTGATCATCAAGAATTTCCCCTATCTGACAATGGATACTCAAATGCTATATTGGAAACTCTCGAGTCTTGAAGGGAAGTATTCTCGGAATATCGAGATGCAGCGAATTTGGATTGATAGGAGCCTCGGGCAGGCAACAGTAATTATGGACAAAATTTCATGCGCACTGCAAGTAATGCATAGCAAATTTATTGGTAATTTGGGTAAGGAGTTTGACGGTTGCTCCCTCGAATACGGCGAAGACCAATGCGATAGGCCTATCCCTGGAACCTTGGAAGACTCCTCATATACCACCGATGAATACATAGCGAAGGAAACGATGCTTCCTAGAAATTTTGGTCATTCCAGGTCTGATGGAAGTTCTCCTAGCTCGGATAAACACAGGCCTAGCACACAAAGATCACTTTACATCCCTGAACTTCCAAGTACTGCTACTATTTCAGAACTTGTCTCCCAGCTTTACGGAGGGCCACTAGAAAGGATAATTCTGGTCAAGCATAAAAGGGACGAGGGTCTGGCAGGTTGTGTAACTTTTGTTCATCCGTCATCTGCCAAAGCTTGTTTCAAACATCTTACCAGTCCAGAGGGAAAACTGAAATTTTCAGGTGGTGTCTGGGATTGGCCTGTGAACTGGGACAATAGTTCTCAAGGGCCAGTCAGTCCGGAATTACTGGAGAAAATTATGGATCCGGCAGTAAATGCAAGAAGAGGATTCCTTATTAAAAACTTCCCTTCTGAAGAAGTCTTAGTTGAGACGCTCAAAGCAGATGCACTCTCCCAGAGCCAACATATCCTGTCCTTCGAGAAATTTGAAGTTAACAGGACAAAACATGAGGGGAGGGTCATCATGGCCACAGTCGGGGCTGCAGTTGGTGCCCTCAAAGCAATCAAACGTCTCGAGCGATATAGAGGTTGCAGATTTGAGTATTTGAAAGATGAATGCGAGGAACCCACATCTATTACCAACGGCATTGTCGCAAAGCCAAATAATACAGTCCTCGAAACTCTCAATGACTATAGTGACGTTATTGACATTATCACCCAGTCTAATAACTCCCCTACAACCTTGGTTATCAACGACCTTCCTTGTTCAATCACGCTTGCACAACTCTCGGCCCGTATCCGAGGCGGAGCACTGGACAGCCTTCAAATTCATACCCCTAATGGACAGGTAAAGGCAACCGCTTCAGTCACATTTCTCACTAATACTGCAGCGCAAAATTACTTGGACTTCATGATGTTCTCCCAGAACCCGTGGAGCAACATCTCCTGGAGACCGGAAGACGTTTCGAACGTTGTTAATTACTCGAGCAAAGGAGCTCGGAGAGTCTTGTTGGTGAAAGGTTTCCCGGAAATATTTACTAAAGCACGTATTATAATTGAGCTTGAGAGGATTGTGAAAAATACCACATGGAAATTGAAGGTGGACCAAAAGAATATCATCGAGAGCATCAAAGTTAGGGGAGACGAGAAGAAAGAAGCGAAGCTTGTCATGGGAAGTATCAAACTGGCGGCATTGATAAAATTGGAGCTTCCAAAGCCTTGGGAAGCTGTTTTTGGATGGGATATCTGCGAAGGTGATCTGTCCCAGTTGCAGTAAGATTAGGCTATCTCTAGGGTCGAGCAGGATAACTTTTGAGTGCTGCCTGGACCCCAGCTCAATACTTAAAAGTCCCATGATACTCAAATATTCCCGTTCCTAGCCCCTCCTTTTAGTCATCATGATACTGGTACATTTACTTACTCTCAATTCTACTGGAATTCATGTACGCTACAAAGATAAGAGTAGAGATTATTTACTCAAATTAAAAACTACATCAGTGCTTTGCACATATACGAATTTTCCCTCCCTGATTCTTCTACCCCCATTAATCTCGTATTGGTATTACAGAGGATTTAGGATAGTGTAAGAAGCAATGTTTCTTTTCTTCATTAAATACGTATACTCAATGGCTATTGCTAGCCCTTCAGAGTTCTACTAATGAGCCTAGACTAAAAGAACTTTAAACGCTAGACGATCCTGCATATCCTGTAGCTTATCATTTTAACTCAGACACTTGCATCACAGTTCTACAAACTCCATTCCTCAGCGGATCTTCCACAATCGAGCGCTTTTGGCCTACACACGAGTAGCCTGTGCAGCACCTGCGAATAATATCGCAGGAATCTTCTAGATTTCTACACACTAGAAGTTGAAAAGAATTAGATATCCCCCTATAACATTCTACGAAGCTAGGGAAAATATTCCTAACCTATGGATTTTGATGTATTTTCAGATTCACTACCTATCTGGTTGAAAATCTCCTTGTTTGTGGTATCTAACGAAGTCAATATCAGACATTTTATACCAGGTGAATATGACGTCACAGGTATAACGAAAAAGTACCTATTGGTGGTTCACCACTCTGTGTATACCTTGAGGGATACCCAGACGTACCAGTTGGGCCTCCAGAAAGAGCACTTTGGGAGTCATGTGACTTAGGGAGTGTAGCGAGTGTAGAGAAAGGACTACAGGAGATAACGATTAGGGGAACGAAAACGAAAACGGTCAAAGGTAGCTTCATTATTGCTGATGCGTGGAGTAGACTTCCCCTATCTGGTAGAATGAAGGTGATTGCTAACCTGGGGCTGTTGATGGTGAAGTGGCAGTGTAAAGAGAATATAAGAGAAGAAAAGATGTTGGCTAGAAAGTTGATGTGTTGTTCAATGGATGGATACCCACTAGGATATGGGCTTTATCTTTTAAGACAATCTAACTGTATATTGAACAATCACGTGGCAGTTATGACCCACCCACATAAGGATACACCAGATAAACAACTACCCTAAGTTCATAGAATGATTCCTGAGGATATCTCTGAGTCAGGGCGTGGATATATAGCGGAATTAATTTATAAGAATACCAAAATCCAGTCCCGCGGAGTTTGGTCGTATAATAAGGATATATCAGGATACCTTTAGCTCTTTTTATACAATATTCTTATACATTGAGAAGACTTAGGTTCACCTGGTGATAAAAATCCTTCTCGAGATAAATTTGGTAGAAATTATAAATTCTGGGGCTTTACGAGCAAATGGACTCTAACCCTAACCCTGTTACACAAAAAGAAGAGTTTTAAGCCTGGGTTTTCTAGATCGATCAGGTGCACCGAGGTCCATAAACCACTCCTATCCCGTAAGGCCCATGCTAGGACTAAATCTAAGTCAAAGCATATACTATCAAATCAGCTATATAATGTCTTTATTTCCAACCTCGGAAGTACCATAATAGAATTTTACCCCGCCCCCCCATACATAGGACTACCGGAAAAAATGTGCACTTCAAATTTGTTTAATAGATAAGTTTTTTCTTCTTTTAACTTGTTGAGGGTGATTTTAAAGTCTAAATCAATCTTTACAGCGCCCATTCTAGATTTTGTCCCCCAATCATAAGTTGGACAATACACCATAACTCCCACCATATATCTATACATAAGAAATCCCAATATATACATTACACGTAAAGAGAGTGTAAGTCTAAGATATTGAACAAAAGAAAAAAAACGCCTTCTAAGTCCATAACACCATTTTTAAAAAAGGAAAAAGGAAAAGAAAGAAAAAAAAAACCCCCCACGCAACAACCAGCCAACCCGCCGAGGGAGAGGGGAATAAAAATATAAAACAAAAATAAAACTAGGGAAAACTATACTCGTGCTCTCTTATCTATAAAGACTTCGACAGTTGTAGTCTTTGAGATTCCATGTGGGTCTACTTGGATTCCTACTAGACCTTCATCACTGGAGCTCGAAGTCGGGGGTTTCTTCCCTAGCCCAATCATTCTTCCTAGACCCTCCCGCTTCTTCGGCTGAGGAGTAACTGCCCAAGCTCTGGAAAAGACGGTATTAACGCTATCGGGGTCGTATGCCAAGCTAAGGAAGTCGAACTCGGGGGCTGGGGTCTCCCCCCGACCAGTGTTGTTTCGGCTGGATAAATCCCCGATTGTATGTTTTGATAATTCGATAGAAGTCGTGGAGTGGTAGTTTGATCTTTTAACCTTGACACTACCGCGGAATCTAAGAGGGTTTGTTAGTCGTGGGGAATTATCTAGAGGATAGGGGGGGGGTTTCTTCTTACTTGGCAATTATTGCTGTTAATGCTGGTAGTGATGCAGTAATTATACCGAGTGATTGTTCGAGCTCGTCTAGTAGTGCTACTGGAATGACGTTCCCTGAGATCTTTGTGAGTAAGAAAACCTTGATCTTAACAGTGATCGAAACTTACATGAAACATCCAGATTTAACAGTAGTCTAGGAAGGTATGCTAATCTCAGAATTGCCGTCAAACAAGCTCTATACACCGTTAGTGGGATTATTCGCCAATAACTTCCTATACAGGGCTAAATCAAACTTACATAATTCCCAGTCCGAAAATAATACCCAATCCGACTTTCTGTCTCCTTGGGATCTCCAGGTCCCAGAGCATTTTCATAGGCAAGCACAAAACCAGCACATCTGTGAGGACAGAGATTGATCGAAGGCTGACGTATATCACCATTGTCTTTGAGAAGTCCGGACAATGCTCTGCCCTCATAGTAATATTCCACCATGCATATACAGGCTGGCAAATAAATACCAATCCGGTGCAATATCCTATGGTATAAAGGACCTGAAATAAGATCAAAGCCTTTACTAGACGCTGTAGTAGTCGATCACGACCGAATAGGCGACGGTAGAATAGGAGTAGCGATAGCTTTACGAAGAAAACACCAATGTTGTACATTATAGGCATTGCGTAGGTTATCTATTGCCACAAGAACGTTTCATAAGTATTTTTTCCTTGAAGATGTGTAGTAACGGCAGTCAGAGTACATACCTCGAGTAGTTCCTGGATATGACTCTTGTCCAAGTCGAATATATGGCGCCCAAAGCCTGCGCCTCGTACAGCGTAGCAATACGTTGATGTAGATCCAATGAACAAAACCTATAATTTATAGTTTTAGATTAGCAATATACTCTAATCAGATCTCCTCATGCCCAAGATAGAACTTACAGTAGAAATACCAATAGCGACATCATCAGCTCCCAACCCCCCCGCAATGAATACCCTCGCATAGTATCTCGCAGTTACAATGATGCATGTGATTGCCAAAATAACAATATTCGTAATGAATAAGGTCTGTCCTGAATCTGGGGGAACATAGTTTGGATCTGTGAATCTTTGTGGTATATAGTCGTCTCCATACTGAGTGAGGCCATTATGTTTTGTAAGTTCCTTGAGAGCTTCAAGGAGTAACCTGTCCTCTGTTGTGATAGATGCTAGGATTTCCGAGCTCATTGCTGCTAGATTTTTTTTTTTTTAGGTTGAGTTCCTGGGATGGTCGAAATGCAAATCTATCGGGACCCGTTGAATGTTTTTAAGGTAGCGAAGAATCAGCCACGCGGTAGGGCATGCTCGAGATATAATAGACAAATGCCCAGGGAAAGTAGCCTTGCTCAAACCGGGGATTACAGCCCCTGTGGGGTAACAGGCTCCAAAGTAGGAACTTGCCCGTCTCCATGTACGCAATGTTGAGTATGCCATAATATAAATCACATCTCTTTCCTCTCCCAGGCGCTTCAAGTGCCTACCAAAAACCATGACAGTCCAACCCATAGGCTTTACCTTTTTCGGAGCTCTAGCCACATAGGGCCTGTCAGATCCTGAATATTACCTATAAAAAAAGGTCTGATGAAATGCAGTGGATCTAAGATGAAGTCGTCCTTCCCAAATCACTGGTACTGTGCGGCACGATTGCTTCTTAGCCGCCTGCGGATGGCACGTTCGGGGGTACAGAAGAACCTCGATCTACCGGTGACAGTGGTTCTAGAGTGCAGAATTCTTTAAGGCGTGGGAGGTGAAACGTACCCGCGCCTCCTTAGCCAGATAGAGAACCAGATATCCTGTTTGACGAACACTCAAACGTGCGAGATTATGCTAGTCTTATCAGACTTCCAAGGCACCCGGTTGCAGTAGAAGAGTTCTTTAAAATAGCTGCCCTGTCTTTTATTCCCATATAGCCCATTCACTAAATCTATAAAGTCCCCCAGAGTTTTATCCGTGGACAATCGACTCAGCCTCTGTACCAAAGCAGATGCCAAGATCCAAAGTCGGCTAAGCGTAGCGTAGCGACCTTCCAAAAAGAAGAGTCCCCCCCACAAATCTTACTTTACTCCGTGGCCGCAACTGCCCTGCATCCTAAACATAAACTGGCACAGTAATTAAGCAACCTTCCCAAATCATTAGCCCCCATGACGCCGTATATACAGAGTGTTTCTGTATTCCCCAAACCCTGGGGGCTATACACGATGCATAAGCAAGTAAATAGGCATCACCTTATTATCACTTCAATCGAGAATCCTAAGCGCCTTACCTAGCATATAACACAAGTGGATTCCTGCTCTGCTGCCCTTGGGACAGATGTCCTGATTGCCACTTCAGTGTGAGCTTATCCCGAAGAGCCCGCGGAGTGATACAGACATGTACACCGTGATTTCAAGTCATACATATAGTATAGCCAGCCACTTAATCCAGTACATAGAGTACATATCAAACTTTAAAAAAAAACGACCCGAATGTACCCTCTAGATTATGATATATTATATACAAGTCTTATAATTATTCATAATCACCAGACCATGGAGTGTATCTTCTACCAGCTTTTCCGCATATTTACACAGGTGCCTTACTACCTGATTCATGGAGCAGCATCAAAACCCGTGTAGGCAACAAAACCAGAGAGACAATTAATAAAGCCTTCTCACGAAGTGGAGCTCCACGATCGGCGAGAGTTATACCTACTCCTTAAAGTAGTGCGACATACGTACTAATCCCAATCCGCTTACAGAGGTACTTGGTCGCACATGAGTCTCGTGTCTACTAAATTTAACTCACTATCTAGCAATTCTTACGTGAGCCTCCGCCCCAGTACCAGTGCTACAGATTAGATTTCAACCGGCTAACTAACTCGTGACGTATCTCGCTACCAAACAACAAGAGCTCCTCTGCTTACTTTGCGGCGCAACAAGCCAGCATCTCGGTTAGTCAGTCAGTACTAGCCGCATTGTAATACCATACAGATTATTCCGGAAACCGACTGGAATTTTTATCGAATACTTGACTGGGGCGGTCGAAAGAACCTCCGGTTCTATTATATAATAATTTAAGTGTAGTGTGGGGCAATGGACGCGGCCCCCCAAGTTCTCAACCATCCGACTTAAGTTTTTGATGATTATAAGTAGACCCCGCCCCATCCCCCTCGATTTATTCTAGCTTTTTTACACAGGTTTTTTTATAGCGGATTCAAAGAGTGAAGTGGTGGATTTCTGTCATCAAAAGTCCAATCCTTAGATAGGAGAAAACCCCTAACCACCTTCTAGAGAGGTCAGAACCGCGCAACTATAAAATCTAATGGCCAGAGTTTAATAAGATAGCCTTACTATATAATTTTGATTACCTAACACTTATAAAATTACATCATAACATATCACCCGGATTTAAGCATCAACTCCAAAGATCCTGACCATAGATTAACAGCTACTAGGCATATCTAAACAACATCGAGGCTCCCTAATATCTATAGATATTTAGATATGAAAATTCAAAGAGATTGGGGGGGGGATCTCGATGCTGAATTCTAGAGCTGGTTTATTCCGTCTCAAAAACTTTATAGCCCAACCACAATGATACACATGGACACCTTAAATAACAGAGTAAGAATAAACTATGGGCTACGTAGTCTCATTTCTATAGTATGAATCGCAGGATAGGAATATATTTTTAGGTAGATTCCTCCTAGGTAGCCCTACTAGTTCATTTTTTGGTCTACAGATGCTACGCGCTAACAAGAGCTAGATGACAGACCCCTAGTTGGAGAAAATCTTGTACCTCGCATGGAGATTTAGCTATAGCTTAAAAACGAGAACCCTAAATCGAGCAGTTACATTTATAAAACAGCCCCCCAAAACGAGCATTTATAAGACGGAAGATATAATAAATAATTAAATCTAATTAGATGTCTAATTCTGCAAATGTCGGTATAATACTATTATGGTGTTTTTAGAAAGTAATAAAAATTACCCAGCAAAAGTAGCTTCGAGGTACATTTTATCATACTCCGATACTCACATACAGCAACTCTCCAATCCACTTGCTTACTATTCGAACGAGAGGTATTTTGGCATCACTCTTATCTTATAACTGTCTCATAAACCACTAGGTTGAGCTTGAATTCATTCAATTGGAAATTACTATTAAGCTCATTCCAGACGCTTTTTACAATCAAATACGTTTCTCACATCCTAGATACTTCCTAAAACTTGTATATAACCTACATTCAGGTCACTATAACATGGATATGCCAGCGACAACACACTATATTTTTCAGCAAGTACTGTTTCCCCCGCAACCTTCTCACAATACAGCCCCTCCAACAATAGGTACACCCAATAGAACCCTAGCCAAGTTCCATCGTCATATACGAAAAACCAAGCATGTTAGTATCTTAATTACAAAGCTCGAACCCCCCACCATTTAACCTAGAAGATATTCAAGACTTTTCAAACTAATAGTTGACCCCCAAACACGAGTGATAAACAATGACGCATTCTAGAGGCACCTATGGCAGATCGCAAGAACCTCTGCACATCACCACCAGATCAGATGACCAACAAGACGTTGAAATAAGAATTATGTATCAGACCATGTCTTGGTACATACATACAAAATCTGAGAGTGCTATCTGAGAGCCGTGGCGTTCCCACTTCTTGAGCCTCCCGAGGTCAAAGCTGCCAGTGATATTGTAGGATTTGAAACATCATAATTACCGGGTTTATAATTCGTTGCATTCAACGTCTATCCAATTGATTTGCACACTTTGTTGTACTAATAGCATCATCTAAAAAGTCTACATTGATACGATGGGGGGGGGGGATGGATGGATGGATGGTTTGTATGGTCACCTGTTGTGGCGTTGAGGGTCTATCTGCATGTATGTATTGTTACCTCGAAACGTATTAACGCCCTCCCGCCCCGCTCTCTAGAAGACGTCTTTCACGCGTGCTACAGTGTCGATAGATTAAAAGAAAAGGAAAGAAAAAAAACCACGGCTCAAAATACATCTCATCACGGGATAACCTGGCTTGGCACACAAACTCAGATGATAATATGGCTTAAAGCCCAGGGTTAGGTTTCCCTTCGCCGAACTGACATCCCCGAACCGAGTTGGCCCCCTCTCCCTAAACTGCCGGCCCGAAGCAACATCCCTTTCATTTAATATCGCCCTGAATTATATCCGGTCCCCCCCCTGCGTTCAATTCTCTAGCTCCACGCGGGAACGTACATTTCTATTTCTCTCTCTCTCTCTCTAATAGGGGAGAATAGGGAAAGAAAAAAAAAATAAGTCCCCTCTCCCGACCGCTTTCTCATTTCCCAATGCTTGCCAAGACAGATCTATAGACGGCCCAGAACTGCTGTCGTGAACCCGACTACATGCAAGGACCGCAAAATGAGAAGCTGAATGCCTATCATTTCGAATGCCCCACTAGTTCATCCCTATTTCTGACCCGATGAGCATCGTTGCCCCTTTACATAGCATTCCATCAGTACCGTTTCCACACAATTGAGGCCGGGTTTAATGAGCTGAGGAAAAGGCGGGACACAATCAGTACTACCTTTTAAAAATAGGGCATTGGGCCCACGATGATCCTTTGTTGGTAGCTGGGACGCAGAAACAAAAAGAAAGGAAAAAAACCCTTTCCCCAAGATTTTCTTGCCTCTAACCTTATCCAGAGATTGTGACAGCTGTGTCTCTGTCGTGCCCTGCCTACCCCTCTTTTCATGTGAAACAGACTCTCAACCCGGGTTCCAGACTACTTCGCTTCTAACCCAAATGTGTAAACTTCTTCGATGATTTTCATGGACTGGGAACGCAAGACCCACTAAGTACAAGGTCGATGGAAGAAAGAAAAAACAACTCCGTAAATGTATCATAGACTCCCCCGCCTCCCTTATTGCATGCATTCACAGATTCAAAAAAAAGCAAGTACTTCCGGAAACTGATTGATCCAAGAACAAAACAACCTAAGCTTCCTTCCCTCGCCCCCCCCACCATAGAACCAGAGATTATCACCACCCCAACTCCGATAATCATATTTTTCGCCACCCACTAATGAAAACATAAAAAATAAACTTTTGGCTTTTGTTAAACAGTATCCCTTAAAAAAAATACTCCAAGACAAAGGAAGAAAGAAAAAAAATCGAGAATTAACGCCATATTTTTTTCCCCATGATGACAAATGAGATAATGAGAATAATAAGAATAGGAAAAGATTGACCGCCATGCCATGCCTATGCTGTGCCGCTCCATACGTAAATGGTCACATCGGGGAAAAGAAAAGAAAAAAGAGAAAAACTTTTTTAGCGGACCACGATCCGGAGAGGCTTAAATTTTGCGCCTACGGCTCGGCACTCACCGCAGCTGCCCCGCTTACCCGCGCCGAACGCGCAATCGGCACAAAAACCAGACATGCACTCCGTACACGCGAATGAATTCCCAATTGGGGAAGGATTTTCGCAAGTAGCACAGACGAGACATCGACTAGATGGTGAGTGCATCGATTGGCGTGATGAAGGAGGTGATGCGGTGAGAACGGGCGCGTGTGAAGAGGATGCTGTTGTAGGTGGAGACGGGGGTGTCTGCTGGTTGAATGTTAGAGGAGATGAGAAGCAGCTAGGCATAGGAGGGAGGCGAACAGGAGCATCGTTATTGTCGTGTATATGGTGATAGGTATGAGTGTAATCACGATCTTCGACCTCAACCACGGCGCGGGTAGTTGCAGCTTCAATGAGTTCATCCCAGCGCGATGCAGCGAGGGAGGATTGACGGCTCCCATATACAGAGCTCTCGTTGCTATCACCATATGGGTGAGCTTGTCGCTTCCGTTTTGAGGATGTAGAGCGGTGATCGTGATTAATAAAATTGAGCTCTTTGAGACAAGGAGAACCTAGTCCACGGATGTTGCGGTGAAAGAGAGGATGCTGAACTCGTCCGCGTCGCTCATCGTCTTCGGTCTCCTGAAAAGTCCAAAAATAACGTATATCAGCAGAGTCCAAAACGAACCAATGAGTGCTCAGTACGAAGATGAAATCTGTTCCTATGCTCCTAGACAGGCCTACGCCCAAAAAGGCTAGCCAATCAACCTGATATGTCTAACAAGCTTACTTCAGGAGCTTTCAAGCAGAAACGCATGAACGCAATCCCTACGTCGCTTAGCTCATATGGGAGCTACAGTCTCATATTTGCCCTTTGAAGTGCAAAACTCAATTGATAGCAATTGTCGCAGCGAGTAGTGCCGAGGTAGCTCCTGATGTTTGCTGCACATCTAGGGAGAAAAAAGGAAAGAAAGGGAAAAAGGAAATAGAGGAAATTCAGGCAAACTCACTGTTCCGCTTCGCTCTTCGTGGCTATCGATCCCCATATCTTCATCATCCATAAAGGAATCTTCATCTTCTTCATGATCAAAGTCAGACATAGGAGGAGGAAATTTTGATTGAAAGTTTGCTGGGTTTGTTGATAGCGAGATTGAATGCAGGGTTTCTGATTCGTTTGCCGATGAAGGAGGCGACATGCCATCAATGTATTGGTCGTCTTCGTGCTTTGACATTGCTATATTCATGTCGTCATTAGTATTTGATGAATGATTGATAATCCATGACGAGGGGGGATCCACCCCGCCAAGCGGAAAGATAGCCCAGGAGAGATAAAAACTTACACTTTGAGGTCTTTCTATAGCCAGTGGAAAGAGCAGCTGGGATAGGTTTTCTTACAAGAGGAAAGCCACCAGTTGGGATGCCTCCTCTTGATAAGCTGACCATCTTCGCGAATGTTTCAGCGCTAGCTGGAAGTTTCGGGATCCAATTATCTGGGTGAGCTCGTCGAATGTGCTCACATATCGAGCGGTAGGCAAAGTTCTATAGTATATCATGCCCCAAACGAGACCCAGCAGGCCTCTCGAGAGCAAATAATTAACCTTCCAATTCATTTTCTTACTTTTAGGTCGAAAAACAATCGCCTCTACCCTTTGAAGCTCTCTTTTTACCCAGAGGTCCCTTCGGGTGAATTTAGGCTACTGGTTGGGAAATTTTTTAGACTCACACCGATGCATTTCTTCCTACACACAGATCCGTCCGCATTCTGGAGAGGACACACAACCTCGCTGCTGCCCTGGCCGCCTAGAATCCCCCCACCGGTCCCAGCAACCTTCTTTGCAACGGTAGTAGGGTTTTTCGAGTTCAATGGTGCTTTCGCCATTACGGGCATGGCTAGTTGATTAGGTGATTATAGTAATTGCCTTTGAGAATGATGGGCTTATTTTTTAGTAGGGAAATAGTGGGACTTTTCAAGGTGAAATGCAATTGAAGATGTTTTTTTTTTGGTTGTTTGTGTGCGTGTGTGCGTGTGAGGGTGAGGGTATGAGATAGGGTGCAAGGTGAGGTGAGGTGAGGCGAGTTGTAATGTGTGAGGGAGCTGGGGAGAAAAAGAGACGCAGAGAGAAAAGAAATCGGAATCGGAAGAGTAGGAAAAACCTGAGCAGAGAAAAAAAGTTCAAGGAAATCGGCACAAGAAGAGGAGAAACAGGCCGAAAAAGGGCGATAGCTTCCCCCCAACAGCTAGCTCTTTTGCGAGGCCAGGAGTGATTGGTTGAAGCTCCGGGCGCTCAAAGTGACGAGCTGTGCGTGGGCGGGGCCTTGGCAGCGGGGGGGGGGGGAGAGGAGGAGAGAGAGATGGGATATGGAGGGGGTGGGCGGGTCGCTAAGCTAAGTGCAGTTAGAGGGAGCGAGAGACTGCTGGGAAAAATGTAATCGGCAGTTGACCATGCAAGAAGGTTGTTTGTGGGCTTGCACTTGCACGCACGGGAGGGAAGGAGGGAGAAGAGGAGAAGCAGAAAAATTTTCAGCCCGAGTGAGTGAGAGGGGAGAGCTCCAGGGAAGAGCTCGCTGAGGAGCTGTCCCCGTTGCACCAAAAAGAGGCATTGCATTGTTCAACGGTGGTGCTGCAGTAAACAAAGAGATCAGTATGTATAGATGTATCATGGCTCCACGGAAGTCGTCCCAGCCGACTCCTCCCCGACAACCCTGGGACCACCACACTCCAGCGGGCGTGAGGTGAGTGAGCCGTACCACGATGGCCTTCACAGAGGGCATAGCTAAGTAAGTAGAGTACAAGTGCATACAAGATACAACTCGTTCTCTTCAACTTCAACCTTTGTCTTCAACTCATCTCCATCCACCATCCACCATCCACCATCCATCCACCACCTACCCCCACCATCAACCGTCAACCAACCTCCACCTCCACTCTCCACTCTCTACCCTCCACCCTCCACCCTCCACAACCCATCATCTCCATCCCCATCCCCATCTCCCCTCCTGCATCTAAATATCACACTACGCACAACCCTTTTCTCTCTCTTAAATAAAAATAAAATAAAAAATAAAAAATAAAAGCCACAAGCTTCCTTCCTCCTTCCTCCTTCCTTCCCCTCCTGCTCCTCGCGTCTTCTTGCATCTAACAAGTTCTATTATCGGCACACTCCCTCCGCCTGCTGTGCGAAATGATGGAGGGAAAATTTGCTCTTTTCTTTTTCTTTTTTCTTTTTCTTTTTTTCGCTTTTCCGCCGTTGAAATGACACACGCGCTGCACTGCAAGGTCAAAGCTCCTGTCGCCCGATAAGGAGCTAAGCAGGAGCTACGGGCGCGCCCACCACACCTTCCTCGGGTAAGCTGCCCTTCGGCCTGACGCAATTGTTTACCTACATGAACGGTGCATGCACGTATGTACAGCTCTGTCGAAGCTCTTCATGATCAGCAATAGCACTGAAACCTACCTTGTACATATGTAGTGTCCTGTAGGTACGATGTACCTACTCTAATTACGCAACTGCCCCCGTCCGTGAGTGATGAAAGGGTGAAGTAAGAGAACGGGTACATCCTGTAGAGTATGATGAAACGGTCCACTCACTCGCTCGCTCACTCCACGGAATATCTCGTCTCCTTCCCTTCCCCCCCCCATCCGTATACGTCGAGTACCCACAAAAACGGAGCTTTCTCCATCTATCCTCTTGCCTGCTGCTTGTTACTACCCTGCTTCCTGCTGCCTGCTGCCTGCTTCCTGCTTCCTGCTTCTGTTACTCATGCTACTCCTAATACTCATGTTGCTTCTCAGACTGCCTGTAGAGTACTTTACACGAAGGGGTTTCCTTCAACATAGCCTGTTTATTTCCCGCACGTGCCATCGGTAGGTCTATCCTCCCCTGCCTGCTGCCGCTTGGAGCTCCTGCTCTTGGTAACAACCGTGAGCGACTTCCCTGGTTGGATTCAAAAACTAACCTCTTTCCTTATGCCTGTTATGCCCCACCAGTGTCACAGCAGCTTCGCGTAACTCGAAAGTCCTTGATAAGGGTGTTTGCCGGAATTGCTTGAAAATAGAAGGCTGGGATTGGCCGCTTCATATTATTTCAACGGCCCTTGTTTTTAACCTTTGTCCGTTGAATCCCTTGCCAAGCAAGTATCGTCCCGAGTCCGCGCTCCAACTCCTACAAACTTAAGGGTCCTTCCTCCGGGAGAACGGGTATATAATGTCTATTCAATATAGACCCAATATAGAGAGGGTGATTAATAGGGGATCATAAGATAACTGACGAGATCTAGATTAAAAAAGCTCGCTTGTGACAACGATATGTACAACATGCATATACCTATATTGTTTACTTTACTTTGACTTCGAACATGGGATAACCCAACGGCAGGCAACTACCAAGTCCCAACGGAGATCCCGTGAGCAGAGAATATAGATGGAACCGAGGTGTGAATCACCTATGCGGTTTGTACGTACAAAAAAATGAATATTTCAGTGACTTCACTAGTTCTCACTCGTATAAGCATCATCCACCTTCACTCGGCAGCTAGAAAGATTACCAATATAACATGTTCTAGTCAACCCCCCCTTCTAAAGTGGATCAAGCGGCTAGAACTCTTGCCGGAGTTGGAACGCTTACGAGACGAGATTAAACTCCCGGCTGACGGAGAAGGAAAGGGAGAGAAAAAAAGTACTCGTTTTGTAAACACACTTAGGCTCCGCCAACTAATGTTTTCGGCCCGAGGCCTTAGTGAGCTTCTAGCGCCCAGCCATCCAGATGCTGAAGTTTAGAATCCATCTAAGGAAGCTATAGAAAGGACACCAGTAGTAAATATTCATAATATACAAGACCATAACGAGTATGGTGTTCGTCCGAGCGTGCGCGGTTCCCCCCCCGCATAAAGACCCCGCAAGCCAATCCCGGTAAAAAAAAAAAGGAAAAAACACCACCCCCAATTCATTATATCAGAAATCACAACCAGCGGCTCGGAAGTCAATACCAATTAGGCCACTTTCAACAATTCAACCTATATATATAAATGATACCGAAAAAAATTTAGGTTTATCCCCTCCCTTCTTGACGATGCTGAAAACCGTCACTCATTCCTACCTGATGTTTAGATGTGCCGCCAAGATACAACCAGGGAAAGAAGTCACCATCCCTCGGGACTGGTACCGGTTGAAAATGCCTCCCAGTGTATTGGGGCAATGCAATTGGCGTTGTGCTGACCAGCAGCACATCAAATAGTATGGGGAAATCAAGTATTTCATCCTAGTGAAATAGATGATCATACTACGCAACAGGGCTCTATTGAAATTGGCGAAGCGGTGAGGCAGTAAGAAGGCATAAAGATGTCGATCCTCGCAGCTTGAAAGAAGCTTATGCCCTTGGCGTACCGTCAAGTATGTATACTTGTTTAATAATTATACGGGTATATTTACCAGCGCGGTACCAGCGCTTTCCCCCAGAAACCGGCTGTGGTCGGCTATGATCCAATACCCGGTACCGGTGCCGGCCGGTTGTAACGTTGACTGCTATTTCCCGTATGAACTAAGATATAATCAACCTATGCTTGGAGCTTCCGAGATTGATGACCGTATAGAAGCATATTACAGCAAGGTGTATGATTGGTTGGTTTCTATTGTTATTGGCTGATGCTGTCGAGTGATGTTATGTGATCTTGCGGCGCAGACAGGGGTGGAAGTCTTTGATCACAAGCAGATATAGAAAAACATGGTTCTGCAGGGCAATGCGTGTGACAACGCAACGATTACATTCCACAATGGACGCAGAGAGAGAGGCGAGTACGAGTAAAGTATCGAATGATCATACGGCTAGCGATAAGATAGACACCTTGTGTTACACTGCGACAGCAACCGGCGTGGTATTGGAGCTAAGCTGCTTGTTTGTTTTTCTGACTTCACATGCTTGTTGACGTCAGTTGATTATAAGCTTTTCATTGATTTGGTCTTCTATACGCATGTGCAGGATCGGAATCTACCAACACGATGGGCCCAAATCGAAGTTCTGCGGACTGTTCTTGTCTTGAGATAAAGATCTAGAAGAATGGGGAGAATCTAGAGTAAGGTTGATACGCGCCAATAGAAAATAGTAGTTTGACGAGGGTGTCTTTTGACAGGGTCCTACTAGAGGCTTCTCCAGGGAGCAGATATAATAGAATACAGAGGGAAATGGCACGCATGAACTGTATCACAGCACCTAGGAACTGATAATCTTGTTTGTTTCCACCCCACCAGTTTCAAAACCAACGAGTGATAACAAATGATCCCGAGTTGAACCACTTGATGGAAAAGTACAAACAAAGCACGGGGAGATGGCCGGATAGCTACCTACCCGATAATTACAATAAACCAATTGGAATTATCTAGATCTTTAATATTATGCATGTCGGTTACCGGATGTCACAGCATACGTGCCACGCCCGATTATCCGAACGTCTGTTGTATTACTTCGGGCGTTTCCCTGAGACTACTTCCGTAATTCGATAACCTCCGGTAATGTATAACTCGGGGCAGTATGCAGGGTGTGGTTTTGTTGGTTTACCCTTGTTTAACCTAACCCTTACTCGAAGCAAGGCATCTACGATTATGCATGCATGCACGCAATCTTGAGACATCACTCGGGTGTTTATTTGGTAAATTATATTTAAGTGAGACAGAGAAACATCTAATTTCTTGATCGATCATATCCTCGTCTCCGTAACTAGAATATTACCACAGTCCAATATCCCCGGATTTTTTTTCCTTGTACCAAAAAACTTCCCCCCCGAAGTGGAGGGTACCAAATACACAAAAGTCAGACTTTAACAAACCAAGAGCAACGATAGCTACCTACACACCATAAATTTTCCCCCAAAACTCAAAAACAACCGAGTTTTTTCTTTTTTTTTAAAAAAAAGCCTCTAATCTACTCTAATCTACTCTACCGTACGCCACTCAATTACGTATATGAAACCCTCGTGGTAGACGATAGGCGGTAGGCGGGGTAGTCTATCAGGAAGCCATACCAAACAAGTCACCGGTACATTATAGGCGCCAGCCAACAAACTCCTCGGCAACGCTACTATTGGGCAGGTATTAATCCAAAACAAGAAGTATATATGTAAACCTTTTGCCATCATCACTAATTGATATGTGTACCCTTTTACCTTTGTTTAAAAGATATTTATTTTGTGTGAACCATGTAGCTATATAGCGTAAGGATCGTAGGTGATGTCAGTCTGGCCAATAGTGTGTTATATATTACTCGACTGCCAAGATAATTTCTAGTGGCAAACCCTCCCCCCCTCCCTCTTTTTTCATCATGGGCTGGGGATGTTAATCTGTTTTAATAATCGTGGTGAGTTGAGTTGTCTAATAGATTTTTATACAGATGTTGTATCGTTTTTTTTTAGTGAACTTAGATACTAGGCATAATTCCCGCTGGTCTATATCGAGTGAGCCCCTATGATACATGGTAATCCTCTTTAAAAAAATAAAAATATGGATCCGATAAGGCTCCTCTCGTGGAGATATATATAACCTTGAATACCTAAAAAAGCGAAAAAGCGAAATAGTTTAATGCACTCCAATAATACATCTCCAGTAATGACATAAGAAATATTACGAGAATTCTTTGAAAAGCTGTACTATAGATGTATTACTTACAGCCATCGCATGATCCAAGGCCGTCTGCCCATTCAAATCTTTTAGGTTTTTTTCAGAGCGCCCTTTCAGTAATCTTTCTACGGAAGATTTAAGGTTGCAACGAACAGCAATATGCAGCGCTGTACTCCCATCGTTGTCCTGGGCATTGATATCGGCACCACCTCTAAGAAGCATCCCAATTATAGAACTCTTAATGGAAGGACAGTACTGTCTGTCCAAGTCCGGGTTATATGCCGCTAGATGAAGGCAGGTTTTCCCGTCAATAGTGACTGAATGAACGTCGGCCCCTTTCTCAAGCAAACAACTTATAGTATCGCCTTGTTGACACATGGTTGCCCTGTGGAGTACTGAGTAGCCTCCGAATGACTGGGCAATATCGGCGTCATATTCGAGTAGGAGCTCTATTACCGCTGGATACGCACCTCGTAGGTACGGGCGACCTTCAGATGCTAGGTATAGAGCTGTGAATCCAGCGTCATTAGTTGCAGAGACATCTGCCCCTTTCTACAGTAATTCCATGACAACATTTGCCCACCCGCTATTTGCAGCAGCGATTAAGATTGTTTCTCCTTCATTTCCCTTGACCTCTAAATCAAAATTTCCCCTCCTCAGGAGTAGCAAGGCCGATTCTTCGTTGCCATACCATTCTACCGCGTTATGAACGACCGTGTTGCCTCCAGGTACACGTGCATAGATATCAGCCCCCTGCTTTAGAAGTCTACCAGATGTACAGACCCTCCGGAAGCAATAAACAGTGGTGTATGCCCGCGAATATCCTTCGCTTCAATAGAAGCGCCGTATTCCAAAAGCAACTTGGCAATTTCTACATTACACCTCCGCGCCGCAACGTGTAGAGCCGTCTCGCCTTCGTAAACGGTAGTGGGGTCAGCGTCGTTTTCCAACAAGATTTTAGCCGCTGCTGTTCCATCACTGTGGCAGCGAACCGCTAACATCAAGGGTGTTGCATGCTGGAGACCTTTCTAGTCGACATCGGCTCCTCGCTCTAGTAGTAGCTTGACCACAAGGTCATTCGCGTACTCGGCCGCCGTGTGTAGTGGTGTTCCGTAGTAAGGAAATTTGGTACAGTTGGAAGAAATGTTTGCACCGTGATCAAGGAGGAACTTGACTGGTAATACATTGTTATATCTAGCTTTTAATTGCAGGGCTGTGCGGCCGTCTTCACCGACGTGATCTATATCGATTCCCATACCGAATGCCATCTTAATCAACCTCTCACTCGTAGCATTGGCTGCCAAACAGAGCAAGGTCACTTCTGGTCTGTCGAGAGTAGGTTAGAAGAGCGTCGAGATGGCGGTTCGTTTGGCAGAATGAATTGAGACTACTTCGGTCAAGGTTTTCTGCGATAATCATCAGGAGTTCGTTTGGGAGGGTGAGGAGGGACATTTTGGGTGTAAATTTGTTTCTATGCTCATCAGCTACATATAAAATTACTATCGAGGAATAAGAAAAGCACATACATTTATATGATCGTCAGAACAAGCACTATACAATATATCTCGATTCACGTAGAATAAATCAGGAGATGGCCCTCTTCATTCCTACAAGGTAGAGCATATATAAATTTCGTGATCTGTGGCATATCATGCTCTGACATTAGGAAGACACACGGGATACGTACGTACGTACGTACGCAAAGCACAATAGCCCTTGAAACCCAGTTGATTTGTGGTTATAAACAGAGACCGCTATGCAGGAGAGGACAGCCGCGTAGGAACAAAACCTAGAGGTCTATAGACAAAAACAACGGGCAACTCTGGTGTTGTAGGATAAGAGGGAGACGTCCAGAAGTACCTAAAGGTTAGTCATCATATGACCAGTCAGCCAACCCCCTAATCAGCCGTTCCTAGGCGTACTTCTGGTACCGCACTATCAAGCTTTCCCAAGCCTTGCAGGGGAATTAGCCGAGCCGAGCCAGATGAACCCCCGCACTCCACTACGTGCCCGCCCTCTCCCCTCCACGTTCCTCACGTAGAGCCCATTCTCCTCTGCAATATCAAGTACAAATTCATTACCAAGAGTTTCCGATTTAGAAAAATAGAATCGCCACTATGGCTCGTGAGTCAGTGTGGCACATTATAGCTGCGATAACTTTAGGAATGAGTGGATTCGCAGAGTGACCTTCTATCCTGAGCTACGTAAACATGGTAGTAGCCTTGTGCAACTCCACCCACTCCACTGTGAAACACCAACCTACATTCACCACATATAGGTGTCCTCCCGTGCTCGTACCTATCACGATCAATCAATTTCCGCGTGCCCATCCATCCAGCCAGCAGGATTCAAAGCCCCGATACAGGAATCTTGATATGTATTGTATCGTGTGCTCCCCTACTGGTATTTTGCTTGTTGATCCGTGAGTGATACAGGTCCACCAGCCTTGCCTTGACGAGAATCTTCCTTGATAATCAAAAATGCTCGGCTAGCCCACCACCAAAGGAATCGAGAATATACGCCCCTCAAACAAGAAATCATAGAAACATAAAACTGTGGCTGCGGTTGAAGTGTCTCAGATGAGCGGCCAGGCATTTCTTCCCGTGAGGGAACCTCTTCGCGCCCAGGCTGCGGCTGAAATACCTTAATGCTTGTCGGTTCTATGCGCACGATACCAAGCCCCGCATTTCTGTGCCTGTATTTTGGGGGCTGGTTTTGGTGTCCAACTCCTGAGCTTCTTCTCCTTTTTTCATTCACAAAGGCTCTAGTTTCCATACAATACCACCTCTTGTGAGAGTGCACTTTCCCCGAAGATTTCTGAGCGCGGTCGCACAGTTGGGGGTCGTACAGGGCTGCTCTAATCACTCCACTTCATACCCGGCAAAGACGCCAGAAAGCCAACCATCCCCCTTAGCTTCTCTTCCTTAGCTCTTCGTCTTGTCCTCATCCTTGGCCTCCCAAAATGATCTACAGTGATCAGCAATATCCCGCCGCGGTGGTCGACCCGGTATATCAGTCGCAGCAACCGCAACAACTGCAACTACAACAGGCAGCTTATGGGGCACCAGGAGCCCCCAACATACCCCAGGCACCAGTGGTACCCCAAGGATGGGATGCACACTGGGACCAGGGGCAGCAAAAGTTCTACTTCCATAATACTTCAACAGGAACAGTGACATGGGAACACCGTGAGTACTTATTAATTTCCTATCATTGATCCTCTCCGGAGGTGTTGCTCCGGTGGTGTATTGCTTTATAAGTATAAATGTATTAAAAATTGTGTTTGAGTGCAATATTGTACTTTTCATAACTTGTCAATTCTTGTAGCTACTTGTTCCTTGCGTCTCCCTTTCCACCTAAATTGAAGCACATTATCTAATATTCCATAACTACCTACCAGCCCAACCAAACCAGCTACCAACACCCCCGACAAGCTCAAATGGCATGTACTCCTCGCAGCAGCAACAGCACCACCCACAATATGCGCATCAGCGACAGTCCATGGGCCCTGGGATGAGCCCCCAACAGAACCAGTACCAGCAGCAACAACCACCCCAGAATCATGAACAGTGGCCTAATCAGCAGCAGCAGCGGCCAATAAGCCAGACGCCAGCCCCCCAACAGTATCCATATGGGCAGCAGCAAAACACATATGATCACCAGAATATTCAATCACCTGTTTCACCACTCAGTGTAACTCGCAAGACCATTAGTTTGAGATCTGCTACTGCAACACCACATCCAGTAGGGTACGCTGAGGTCGCCGGCAGCGAGGTACCTCCTTCATCAATACCTCATCCGCATGCCATGGTCGAGAGCGGTCTCATGCTCTCCTCGGAACAAGATGAACCCGTGAAGATGTCGGCAACCTTTAATGGCTTTACCGAAGAGGACCGAATATTTACAGATATTCATGTATCGAGTGGAGTGAACGCTCCGCCACCATCAATGATCCATGAAACAATAAATACCACCCGTATTCCTACTACTTCACCACCTCCAAAATTGACCGCGAACTCTCAAGTTGCGTACGTGCAACACCCAAAGCCACAAGTACCACCATGCCCCACTAATGTTCCATTTTTACACTCAAGGTCATTCTCCGTATCATCAACAGGGTCAGTACCGCCAACACCCGCTCAACATAATACAGTATTCAATCCGCCTATATCTAATGGGCCAAACGTCATACCTCCTCGAAAAGCAGTCCCAACGAGTGGGGCGGGTGGTGCTTACTATGCCAATACAAACCAGGGTCGCCCGGGAACGGTGAACCCTCAACAGCAACATAATCTGCAGCATCAGCAACAAGCTCCATTAGCGTACGCGAATCAGCAACCAGCACCCCAGGCCTCCAAGCTTTCCCAAGCATTCGCAGCTCGTGGGCCCTTAAATATGAAGACCACCATCGCCCCTGCCCCCCGAAAGATGGTCAATAACACTAAATCCGGTTCAACCATTCGTCTTGCCAATAAACCCCTACCAAATAATCCTACAATAGCTGATGGTGCCTCGCAGGCTGCTGCAGGTATAAACATAATAGTAAATCGGGGTGCCGAGGCTACTAAAAAGGCTTTTAAGAACTCTGGGAGTTTCTGGGTTCCAAAAAAGAAGCCGAAGCCTCAAGCACAAATTCAACCCCAGCCACAATTTCAGTACGAACAGCAGCAACTACAGTCACCACAGCAACAACAAAGTATAATGCAACCCATAATGGCTAGGGATGGGATGGTCAGTGGGGGAGGGGGTATGATTAGTGGGGGGGGTGGAATGGTGAGGGGTGGAACGGCAAGAGGTGGGGGCGGAATGGTGAGAGGTGGAACGGTGAGAGGCAGAGGTGGAAGCGGAATGGTGAGAGGTGGAGGTGGGATGGTGAGAGGTGGGATGGTGAGAGGTAGAGGTGGAAGAGTTACTGCTGCTGTTGGGCAGCCACGGGGAGGAATGAGTGCCCCAGCGGCCACGACTCTAATTACCATTGCTCGTCTTGCTGCTAGTGCGGATGATAGCGGGATAACTTCAGGTCTTGTGAACATTGCGGCACCGATGGCTGGAGCTATGCTAAGAGGTGGGGCAGCACCGCGTGCGAGAGGTAGAGGACAAATACGGGGACGGGCCCGAGGAAGAGGTGGCATGGTGGCGACTCAGACACCGAGAGGGATACCGACATTTTTGAGTGAGGAGCAGTCAATGATGAATATGCATCAGCCAGTGGAAAACACGCATCAGCCAATGATTAATACCCACCAACAACAAATCTCAAATATTAATGCTGATTTCGGTGGCTTCGACAGCCCGATACCACCACAGACGAACCCACTATTAGGCAGCGGCCGTGGGATGGCCAGAGGTGGAATGAGAGGTGGAATGAGAGGGGGTGCAAACCATAACATGCAAATCCACCCTAACCCCACAGTCCACGCAGGCACTGGTCGGGGGACATTGGGAGCAGGTAGAGGTACAATACAGTCCAATGCTGGCCTACCCATGGGTCGTGGAGGTGCAACCGGGCTTCATCCTGTCGGACGAGGTGCTGGTCATGCCCCTATTGGGCGCGGAACTGCTCCTATCCAACCTGGACAATCTCCTACCGGGTACGGAGTCAGCCCTGTTCATCACGCTGGGCCCGGAGCTGGGCAATCCCCTCTCGGACGTGGAACTGGTCATCCTCCTCCTTCCGGGCGTGGGACTACTGCTCACCCTGGACATGGAGCTGGGCACTCCCCCCTTGGACGCGGGGCAGGTCATCCTCCTCCTTCTCACGCCGTGCACGGAGCTGGGCAACCCTCTCTCGGACGTGGAACTGGTCACCCTCTTCTCCCTTCCGGGCGTGGGACGACTCCTGCTCATCCAGTTGGACCTGGAACATCTCTTGGTCGTGGAGCTGGTCAACCTCAGTTTGGTCGTGGAACCGGCCCGCCTGTCGGTCTTGGAGCTGGTAAACCTCAGCTTGGTCGTGGAACCGGCCCTGGAGCTGGTAAACCTCAGCTTGGTCGTGGAACTGGCCTACCCACCGGCCGCGGAGCTCCACTTGGTCGCGGAACTAGTCCAATGCAACAAGGGAATCAACAGCTTACCTATCAGCAGCAGGTTCAGCAGCAACAAATTCAACAGCAACAAGCACAAATACGGCAACAAAACCTGCAACTCGCTGCGCAAAGGATCATGATGAACCAGGGCCAGCAGCAGCAGCAGCAGCAACAACAACCGGCTGCCAGACAGAGACAAGACCAACAGGAGCAGCGCCGAGAAGCAGCAGAGAATAGGCGCGAGCAGCAAGCAGAAGCGCGGGAGCAAAGAATGGAGCAGCAGCAAGAACGACAGGAGCAGCGGCAGGAACAGCAACAGCAACAGCAAGAGCAGCAGCAGGAGGAGCAACAGCTACAAGAAGAACAAACAGTAGTACAGGAAGAGCAGACTAGTGCCGAGGATAATGCTGCAGGACAGGAAAACAGTGCAGTACAAGAAGATGTTGCAGTACAAGAAGATGCTACAGGGGAAGAAGGTGTTGCAGGAGAAGAAGTTGAGGAGTGCACATACACTGAAGAAGTAGTATACACAGAAACAGGAACAGGAACGATGTATACCGAGGAAGTAACTATACAAGAACAAACATATACCGAGGACCCCTCAGCATACGAAGATCCCTCGGCTTATCAGGATACTACTAATGCTGGCTACGAAGATCCTGCTGCTTGTGGAGATCCTGCTGCCTACGAGGATCCTTCTGCCTACGAAGATCCTGCTGCCTACGAGGATCCTGCTGCCTACGAGGATCCTGCTGCATACCAAGACCCTGGAGCGTACGAAGACCCTGGGGCATACGAAGACCCGAATGCAGGATATGGCGGCGAGGAGTATGCTACTGAGGAATACGCCGGGGAATACGGTGCTGAAGAATATGGTGTTGAAGGGGGGTATGGCGAGGAGTATGGTACTGAAGAATATGGATGTGAAGAGTACGGAGCTGAGGAGTATGGGACTGAAGAATATGCTGGTGGAGAATATGCTGGTGAAGAATATGCTGGTGAAGAATATGCTGGTGAAGAATATGTTGGCGAAGAATACGCTGGTGAGGAATACGCTGGTGAGGAATATGCTGGTGAGGAATATGCTGGGGAGGAATATGCTGGGGAAGAATACGCTGGTGAAGAGTATGCCGGCGAAGAATATACAGTGGACGAAGGCGGTTATGAAGATTATAGTGGTTGTGGGGGAGAGGATATGGGAGGCGGTATAATGGAATCTTTGGGTGGTATATTTAGCGAACTTTAACTTTGAGGCTTGTAGTTTTGTATACTGATACTACATTTATTAGAAAGCCTTTCGTATTCACAAGATGTTGTGGCGGAGATCTAATCTATTGAATTTAGTAGCTCTTTAGTTATGTGGTTAGCGGTTTGCATGCATGTATCAGTTAGCGAATGTATTTTTTATTAGTCAGTAGGAATTATTAGGATTTACCCACTACGGAGAATTCTTAGGGATGACAGCCGTTAAATGAACGGAGATCGGATGTCAAGATAGGAGAGACCTATTGCCCCGTCATGGGCTCTCACTCGGGGAAAGTAACACGCGGCCCAACCCGATCTAAAGGGCTAGTGAGACCGCCACGGTGTTCCCGTGTGGCGTGCGGCTGACTTTGTACCTTTTCCTTTTTCTCTCTCCCGGCACTGAGACCATAATATGCGGGTGAAGGAACAAGAACCTTGCACAGCGGAGCGAAAAGATTACAACTATTGTAGTCTGATAAATGAATAGTTATACACAATATAGATATGGGTATTTGATTTGATTTGACAGAAGAGTACTTTTTCAGTTTAGTTTAGTAATGTGAGGCAATTTTCTCTCTCTCTCTCTTTCTTTAGTGCTATCACATAATGTAGTGTACTCGTACTGGTACTACTCTCGCTTCGCCATACCGCATAACATGGGACATAGTAGGCGATTGTTTTTGTTTTTTTTGTTTTTTTTTGAGTACCCGATATACCCCAAAGAGTATACCTGGGCATATCGCAAAAACCCGCGACGGGTAGACGGGTGGGGCAGGGGGGACCGACCCTGCAGGGTCTGTTGGACACAATATTCGGATTCGGGTTAACGATATATTTTTTTTACTCTGAGTACTAGACTTTTTCACCCGCATACTCTATGTACGTGCATGCATGCTGCATTGAGAGTGCTCTGCCCTCTCCCTGGGTAGTTCTACAATGGGGAGAGGGAGTTTTTTTTGTTTTGTGGGTTCTTTTTTTTCTCCTTCTCTATAGCTGGCTGGAAGATTCTAATCTTGGTAGGGAATAAGCGACTGATGGACCGCTGGGGTAAGCATGCCCGGTGAGAATCGAATCGAATCTCATGCACTGTTGGGCCCGTTTCCTCGGCACTGGTGAAGTGTTGTTGGTCAAGTACCTCCAGTCAAGATATAATACTGTTGAAAGGGAGGGGGGAGGGGGAGAGGAGAAGAGAGGAAAGTGTGGGGTTAAGGAGGGGGGAAGTGTAACCGGGTTTAGATAAGATATAAAATTTAAGGGAATGTTTAATTTAAATAAACATGACTCCCCACATGTACTTGTTTGTTGTTTTCTAGGGACAGTCATAGGGTCTCACTCGCCTCAGGTACACCGTACACGTTTGCCTGGGAGGCGTGGCCGAGTGAGACCATTTGACGGGACGGCTTGCTCGGTGTGACCTTCTTGGCAGAAGATATTCCTAGTTCCGGTTAGAAGCGCGCGATTCTGATTCCCTCGGGGGGCCCACTGAGGACTAGCACCGAGCGAAGGAAGGCTCTCTCTTGTTGTTGTGACTAAAAGAGAGGGAATCTTTTTCTATCTGGCCAATTGCTGAGAGCTTGTTCCCGGGGAGACCCAGCCTAGGTGATGTCGGCAGTTATGCGATTAGCTTTCGTAAAGCATGAACACCCCTCAAGGGAAGGCTTTCAGTGACAGTTGTCAGTGGCAAACAGTTTTGCTGGAGCCTGATATGTAGGAACAGTCAGGTAGCTACATGTATTTTTGTACGGAAATCCAACAGGACGTGATGGCTATACTATATTTATGGAAATCTCCGAGACAAGCTTGAGAGTCGATCAGGTCTAAATCTAGTATCTACAATAGACTCGGTCCCCCCCCTCCCCTTTTTCTTTTTTTTTCTTCTTCCTTCTCTCCTCGGAAGACTAGGTTTCCGAAGTGTGGGGGAGAGAGAGAGAGAAAGGGGATAGGGGAAGAAAGGGAAAAAAAAAGAAAGAGGATTTGAAATAGGGAAGCTTTTTTCTTCTTTTTACCAAGTCGAGTGTTTTGAGGTAGAGTACATATTTCGATACGAAGGACTCAGGTGTCTTGCATGCTGGGAAGGGTCTCCATACATTCATCCCTATCGCGTGCAAATCTCCATGTACCTGGATATTGTTGGCTCGATTCGCGGTGTAGCGTGTAGGGGGAGTGTTAGGGGGAGCCGGAGAGGTACTTGGACTGTGTTGTCAATGATTCAGTTGCATCATTGGGGGGGGATCTCGAGAGTTTCAAATGGCCTAAAAGAGAAGACAGCGCGGGGGCTGTGGAGTTTAGAGGTTGACGATGGTTGGGTGAGCTTGTTGTCGACCCGTGTTGGGCATCTTGGCGATCTAAAGCCGGGGCCATCCCTTGAGGGTGACATCACGGAGGGGGTACAGGGAGAGGGAATACAGGGAGAGGGAAGGTACAGGGATGGAGAGTACAGGGGAGGAGAGTATAGGAGAGAAGGGGAAGGGGGAGAGTATATGGAATAGAGGGAGAATAGAGAGAGAATACAGGGAGAATAGAGGGAGTAGAGAGGGTACAGGGAGATACGAGATACACGAGATACAGGAGATACGGGAGATACAGCGAGAACAGGGGCCCGGAGAGTACAGGGGGTACAAGGAAGGAGAGTACAAGCTGGAATAGAGAGTATAGAGCATAGCCACGAGTAGCAGACTAGATGGAATGGATAGAATGGACAGAATGGACAGGCATGGACAGGCACAGACAGACACAGCTAGACACATCCAGACATCCAGACATCCAGACATCCAGACACCAGACACCCAGTCACCCAGACACAGACATACACCCAGATACAGAATAGACAGACACATCCTGATACGCCTCATCAAGCGAATTCATCTAATCTGTCCTCCCCCCCCCCCGGTTGTCTCTTCCGACGACTCTACCCCGGTCGGCGGGTATCTTATCACCATCAGACTTATTCATAGCTCTGCTTATTCCAGCCGTGTTTGAAGATCCCAATCCCCTTCGGTCCTCCCCATGCCTTGTCCGATGGTGATGGGTCTGATGCTGATGGGTAATGATGAGGCGAGAGTCGTCAAGCGAATTGCTTGCAGCCCTCCTCGGCACTCCACGTCACGTCTGGTGTCTTGAACTTCAGCCTCTTGCTTTGTTTTGGGGTAGCCGTGGAGTAGAAGAGCCTGATGGATGTTGCAAGCCGTGAGAGTCTGGTATTCACAACTCTCTGCTACAGCTGTGCTCTTCTCTCGTTTCAATACTCAATCTCCTACTTTTTCTTGGAAGTCTGTGAAATTGTGTTGGCATTTGTTTGCTGAGCATACTTTTGTAAGAGTTCTCTTGGGGTTGAACTCTCTCCATCGGCCAACCTCTCGCTTTTTTTGACTCTCTCCCCCCACCTCTCTTCCCCCCCCCACCGCCTCTCAACTCACCGTGGGATATTAATCGGTTTTTTGTATACTGGTCCGCACAGAGTCCTCTCATCTTCCCCGCAAAATAACGTAAAAAAAGAGAGTCAATTGTTACACTCTCAAAAGAGAGAGAGGGAAAAAAAGAAGGGAATCTCTACAAATCCATTACCGTTGAATGAGACCTGGTGGTGTGGATGCCGTCATTTCTATCGCCCACGGGCTCTAATCGTCTCCGAAAGACCCGCGACCAAATACCTGTAGTAGAGACAACAACAACCACAACGGGATCTTCAGGAGCACTTGGATCAGGAGCACTTGGGGCTGGATCAGGAGCTGGAAGATTAGGAGGAGCATTGGGATCGGAACATCCCCCGCCAGCACAGGCACCGGACCGCAGAAGTTTTGTCTCGTTTACAAAAAGACCCAGCACAAGTACCACCACTTCAAGTGTCAATAACCCTAATCTACAACGCTCAGGGTCATGGAAGCGCCGCTTCACTTTCAACATCTTGTCGCGAGGAAAAAATAGATTGAGCACGGAACAGCAGCGTGGAATTGACCAGGGGAATGTTTCGTCTCGGATTGGCAATGTGCAGCACCAATCGTCTGGGTCAACAGAAGCTGGGGAGCTCGGCGAGAGATCAAAAGATGGGAACCCCCTCCTCGCAACTTCAGCCCAACAGATCTCAGCTCTGGGGCCTGTAACACAGAGATCAAAGCTATCAAAAGCTCGACCTGATCCCTCGACATCATTACCGTCGCGCCTCCCAGTTCTAGGTCGGTCCAGTACAAAGCCTCCGTCGCGACTTGTTGTTGCAAGTAAATCAGCACTTGTCCCTCCAGTAGTTGCCCCAGACACGCTATCGCTTCCGTTGGAGTCGAATCTGCAGCAGCAGCAGCAGAAGCAGCAGCAGCAACAACAGGGAACGGCAGAGATGGCAGCCACCGCAACCGCAACCACAACCACCACTATGACCTCTATGATGCAGGATCCCAAGCCCTCATATTCGCTCACCCTTACGGCCGATCAGCCACACAGCTCTCCTCGTCATGCCCAGCACCAGCATCAACATCAACACCACCAGTACTATAATCAAGCTTCTCCCCCTCCCCCACATCATCCCTCTTCCGCAACAGCTCCACCGATGATTACTCCCAGGAATCCAGCACGTCTATCCTCACCTCCTCCTCGCCATTCTTCACCGGCGGCGGCAGCGGCGGCGCCCAAAGCTCTAAAACAGACGACAAATGCTTTCTCTAGGCCATCCCACATTGAGCTATCGAGACCCACGGCTCAACGCTCTCCCGCGGAGCTTTCGGGTGCTATCGATACACCTCTGACATATTATATCACCCCAAGCCAGACTCCAACACTACCAGACGGTCTCAATCCAGCGTCTATTCCAACAGTCATGCGTCCTGGTCCAGCCACTCCCCCACTCACCGAGGAATCCGGGTCCACGTCTTCCTCCACGAAATTGATGATTCTCACGGATCCATCGGTCGAGCCATGGCAGGGTGATAATATTCATGCGGATGTTCCTGGGGACAGATCCTTCAATGGTCCTCCTACGCCTGCTTCTTCAGCTTCCTCTCAAACAAACCCTGGAAAGCGCGTAAATTTTGCTGAGCCTACCACTACACCCACCAGTAGCATCCATTCTGTAAGGAGCAATGGTCCTTCGAACAGTCGTTTCGGCAACTATCGTCAATCTCCACAACGTCCCGTCAGTTTTCCCCGTGGTGATGGTCCTAGGCAATTACAAATGCGTGGTCCCCCACGTGGGGGGATGCCTGGCAGGCCACCTCGCCCACCTAGCCCGATACATATGAGCCCCCCTAGTATGAAGACACATATCTGGGCACCACTTCGGCCTACGCAGATTAATTGTGCGGCAGGACACACGTTTTTACCGTTCAGAAACAAGCAACACAGCATTCTGTGCACAATATGCAGGTCAATGGAGTTTGAGGGCAGAGGAGAGCCTGTAAAAAGGAGCTTTTACTGCACTTGGTGTGCTGTCCGTATGTGTGGAGGCTGCAGGGATGAATTGGTGGGAGAATGCGATGGCAATCTGACAAAACTCTGGGATATGACTGAGGAGAAAAGAGCCAGTAATATGGTTATGGTCAAAGAAGGCAAAATGATCAAACGCGAGAGTGCAAAAACTGAAAATAAACAGAAACCGACTGATATTAATAGCGAGTCTACTGAGCCCAAGTCAGATGTTCCCACAAATCAAGGAGAACGACGGAGTAGAACTCCCCAGCCATTTAGTACTACTACTGCTACTACTGGGGATTTCCCATTTCCTACACAAAGGCCCTTGTTTCAGGAGCAATCACAACCACAGCAGTCAAGAACGCCCCGACCAAAGTCGCGAACTCCTCAGCCAGAACAGCAGAGAGCTCCGCAACCACAGCAGTCAAGAGTTCCTCGACCACAGGCACGGACTCCCCAGCCAGAGCAGTCGAGAACTCCCCCACCTCAGTCAAGAACCCCTCGACCACCACAATCACGAACTCCCCAGCCAGAGCAGTCGAGGACTCCCCAGCCACGAGAGCCGAGGGCTCCTCAGCCACCACCAAAACAACTGAGATCCCCACCACCAGGGATGGATCAGAGGCCGTCAGACCGAACACCAATACTACAGAGACCGCGTCCAACAAGTCAGGTCCCCCCGGCTTCCACAAAGCAATATTCTAGCCCAAAAGAGGTGAATGGAGCTTCCTCGTCACGGATCCCAACACGTGCATCAATGCCTCAGCTCACACCAGCTGAGACTGAGAGGTACAAACTTATTCCTGTTACCAGCCACCAAAAGCCACAAGCATCGGAGACTGTAGTTCTCGTTGGTGAGAAACAAAAGGCGCCAAGTATAGCTGCCGCTAGCTTGAAGAAGAAGAAGGGTTGGTTCCGGGGTTTTGGGAAGAAATAGAAGGGGTGGTATGAGCTTTTTGACGAGTGGCTATGAGGAGCAAAAAGTGGCGTCATGTTTCTTTTTCTCTTTTCTTTTCTTTTTTTTCTATTGTGGGGTGCGAGCATCTAAGCGAATGGCGATTCGCGTTCAGCATTTCTTTTTCAGCCTTTCTCTCTGGTACTCTATAATGCGGAGCTGAGTCAATACTCCTATTTGGTATTTTTTTTACCTGGGGTCTTTTAATTTTTGCCTTTGGCCCAAGGTGAAATTTTTGGCATAGGGAACTTTCAAAAGGGTTTACGGCAGTTTTTTTTTTTTTCCTTCTTCGGTAATTTTTTTCGTTCCTTTACGCATTATGTGGACTTGGCAATATGGCAGAGGTTGAGGTTGAAATTTTTCCCTCCCTCTCAACTTTTTACACTCCCTTTTAATTTTTCTTTTGTCGCAACTCTCCTCGGGTTCACGTGTTTTGGATCTGGGTATACATATATGCATGCATACTCACGAGTAACTGTGTGATGATTCCTCGCAACGTTTTTTTGTATAGATTTCATTTGTTGATATGGAGTGGCTATGTGGGTTATATTTAGAAGATTTTGATGTGGACAGGGATGTTGAATGGATTGCATGGTATATCTAGCGAATAGCGAATTTACGTATCGATTTTGGACGCACGATTGACTGGTTTCCCCGTTGGTCCTCCAATGAGAATTTTTTGTCAAGCAGTAAAGGCCTCGTCAGCGGTGATGATACGCTGGTGGTCGATCTGTAGCCAAGCGGAGTGATAATGGATGACCACGAGCGTCACTGCAGATCACTCGCCGTGTGGCTATTGCGCAATGAATGGATCTGGGCCCCCAATGATTAGTGTTATCCGATAAGAATTAAGCTGAGCGGCTGTTACTCAATATCGATCGGCACATTCTGGCTATCTGTTGATTATAAAACAGTCCCTGCGCACTGTTCATCCTTGGGTCGATCAACAAAACAAGATAATCGGCGAAGGTAGGGAGGGCTATATCACCAGCTGAAACCTTTTTCTTCACCGCCATCATCCAGTTGTCACCACTTCCCTGAGAATTTAGGTCAATAGGCGTCTAGTTTCTCTCCTCCCTTCCCTTCGGAGTCCGGCCGGGTAGGTAAGTCGGTAGGTAGCTGGGTGGATAGACGGACGCGCCGGAAAGATCACGGAATACACCTCCCATCAATCAAGCATTCGCATCCATCCATCCATCCACCCATCCTTTTTCGGCGAGGGCTAGCTACCACGCTAATCAGGCACGGACCAAGCTCTTCTGGAAAAGTATGTCTCACCATGTGTGTATGGTATTTGCAACCTCGGGGAACTTCGGGAGTTAGCTCCCTTCTGGTGTTGTCCCTTTTTTTTTTTTTTTTTTCTGTCGCGATAACTACCCGCGTTGTTCTAGATAGAGTATGTGGTTTTTTTTTCTCCGAGACAGTGCGGCTCGGGCGTGTCGTCTACTCTCCCTAATCCGTCCTGGCTATCATAAGGTATGATGGAACCCCCCCCCAATCTCCCGCTTGGAGTTGGTGGATACGTCTTTGAGTTATGGTAACTTGGCCTCGGACGTTCGGGTATCTGTCTCTCTGTCTAGTCTAGTCGACCGTTTTTTTCTCTTTTTCTTTTCTTTTCTTTTCCCTTTAGCTATCTAGCTGCACTTGTGCTTTTCGTAAATGACTGACGTTTACGCACTAGGCTAGGCCCGTGCCCAAATACTTTTTTTTTCGTACATAGACCCAGTCTTGTGCACAAACGTCAGTCAATTACGAATAGATACGGTAGTTTACTAGCCTTGCAGGTGTTCTTCAGCCCGGTATTTTTTTCTTTACTGGTACTACCGAGGTTTCTGGTTCGTTCGGGTTAATTGACCCCCCTTGTCAGTAGAAGTGGGGGGGGGGGGAGAATTCGCCGAAGTAGTAAGTGAGGCTGAACTTACTTCCGTCTGAGCTGGCGAGATGAAGGGGGAAGGAAAGACAGAGAGGGATATAGTGATGGATTTAGTTACGGCGACTGTCAAAGTGACGTGACGGCTATAACGTGCATTTTACTTATGCGGCTAGGAAGGGGAGAAGAAAAGAAAAAAGAAAAGAATAGAAATAAAACACGTGTAAACAGGTTTTTGTACCAATTGGGTAAATGCGGTTTAAATGCACCCTGCTTGGCATTGTGGTGTAGGGCTGTTTATAATTGGGTGTGTATATTGCTATAAAGTGCTTCTATGTGTGCGCGTGTTCTAGAGGGTTGGGATTATTGGTGTTGTTTGTGTTTGCTTTGTGGGTTGTTAACCCTTGTGGGATTTGAACAGTGCTGTGAGTGCGAGTGCGAGTGCATCACTATGGAGCACTCGGGTTCATGGCGTTTTGTGAATGTTTTATTGTCAATTCGTTGAGGACAAGTTGCCGTTTGTGGACGTAGATGCCAGGGTACTTCCTAAAGAGACGTTTTAATAGTATTATTTATTATTATTATAGCCCTGATTGAGCTTAGGTAGATATAACGAGCCATGGTTCGGTATTTCACATCCGAGAGGTCGACTCCTGTGGTGCCAAGTCTGCTTCTGATCTTCTGCGAATCTAAATTAGGGCGTATCGAATGTTCTAGAGTTCTGTGTAGAATAATATAGGCTCTGGTCTTGGCGTTATCTCGCCTCCAAATTATAAGTGTGCCTTCCCAGTGGTAAAGTAATATAGGGGGTAGCTATCCAGGGAGAGGAACCTTGGGCCCACTCTATTTACCCCGCACCCAGGGACCTTCTGTACATCTACTGGTTCCCTTCTGTACCCTGCTCTAGCTTTGAGGGAAGGAGGGCTTATTTACAGCATATGGTAGAAAAATTGAGAAACCAGGGTCTGCTAACAAGGTCTTGTGGCCAATCACACTACTAGGATCTTTACTAGAAACCTAAAGAGCCAATAAAAACACTGGGTCTCGTGTCTCACGTTTCTCGATCTTTTTTGCTGTAAGTTGTAATATTTAGTATGGTAAAATGGAGAGGGCGAGAGTAGGCTGTAGGCTTAGGAGGACTTCTTCTAGCGAGTGCTTCTATGGCCTCTATGTATATGTGCCCCTACACCATAGACCCAAAATCTGCTTGTATCGGCACTGTACCTATTCGATACCCGCATGTACTTAAATGATAAATTCATTCATTCATTCACCTATTCGATACCCAAATACAACATTTATCAGAGAGCTAGGACAGGCCATTATACTGGAATACGTCCTATACCCATAATACAACATTTATTAGAGGGCTAAGACAGGGAATTGCACTTGAATACGTCCTATACCCGACCAATAAGGAGCACTGGTTATGGGGCAGGCTGATGTGGAGCGAGTTTAAAAGAAATAGAGCAGAAGCTGTGAGGAGGAGAGAGCGGAGGAGGGAAGATGAGATGAGAGAAAGAGGTAGGTCAGAGAAGTGGGGATGGGGAGGACTCTGGGGAGATATAGAGGAAATGGAGGAGGAGAACGAAGAATAGGAGAAGAAAGAACGAGAAGGCGAAGAGAGTTTGCTCAAAAAGCGTTGTTTTTAGCTTTTGTTTTTATTTTTACTTGTTCTGCACTTTTTTGGGTTTTGAATACCGTAGTCTAAGGGCTTCATTTATTTATAATTAATTCCAATTCATTTATTCATTCATACAACATTTATTGTTGTAGATGCTTCCTAAAAGGATAGCCGATGGGGGTTTCATATATGAGTCACGTGTTTCTCTATTTGATATGTTTGAGGATCCAGGCAAGGCATCCCATATATATGGGTTTAGGGTTTCTCTTTGCTGGAGCATATATCGTTATATCTCTCTATCTCTTTTAGACAATCGATTCAGCATCTTTTACTTCATTTATTAGTATAACGAATGCGAGTGAGAGTTTGTGTTTGTATTTGAAATTTTTTTTTCTTTTCTCAATGTTTGTGTTTTAATGATCACACAACGGTTTTTTGGAAGTTGCTAAATTCGCCTTGCAAAACTTAGGATAGGGGCTCTCAATTCACTAATCCCATATTCTCGAGATATAGCTCTTCTAAATGGCAAAATTTAGTGGAAATTAGTAAGAGCATGAGGTAAATACAAGGGAAATAACTAGGGAAATAAATTGGTATGAATATCCGCAGCTCCAGTGGTCTAACGGCTAACTGTCTGCACGTCGCTAAAATCTAATCCTTCAATGTTGCCCTTCCGGGCCGGAGGTTCGACTCCTGGAGGGAAACCAGGAGGGGACGTACTTTAACTAGGAACCCTTTTGCTGCCGGTCTTAAATATTAGTACCCATATTATTCTTTAACATTAGTATTTTTTTTAAATCATGTAGTTTCTTTTTTGGGTACAAAATCTGATATGTAGTTACAGTCTATGGCCTAGCCTTTAGCATCAGTAACTCCTAGGTTATAATGTCTAAATGGAGGTTTTATTTAGATATAACCCTAACCCTTGGAATAATCTGAAATAAAATAAATATTAGGGATATATCCTTATTATAAACTAAAAACGTCACGAGTTCTAGCGATAAATTATGGAGAGTGCTTGAACTAGCGAACCTCTAATATTGACGGACCCTAGGTTGTCCTATTCGCTAGAACATATATTATATTTGATTTACTACGTGCTTATATATTTACAATCATACCCTCATCATCATTCTCTACCACATCTCTTTACAAACTTGGGATTCTTCCTAGGAGATATTCGAGATGCCTATAACCGGCTCCAGGTTGGAATTGTGGGACCTGATTAATAGAGAGTTTTCGTTAGTTCCGATAACACCCAGAGATTTGGAGTGATGCTTACCATATGACCGCTCAATTCGATTTCAACATATGTGAGTTTTCGCTCGGTGTGAGTAACCCCCATAATTCCTTGGTTCTCATAGGGGACAACAAACGGCTCAACAGGAGCTTCCTGGAAACCCTGCTCACCACCCCAGGTCATATTCTGGATTGCCAGCCTATATAAAATTATCATTAAAAAAAAAGAGGTTCTAAATTAATATACGGGTGATGTGAGAGCTTACAAGGTGCCGTTAGTCATCAAGATAAAATCTAATAAACCATGACCAATGATAGTTCTTTCGTTCTTTTCGATTGTTCGGGGAAGAACGGACCAAGTAGTCGGATCACTTGTGTCTATGCCACCGACAAAAACATCATCGCTGGAACACTCTTCCCATTCCATAAGTGGGGCGTTGATTGCCTTTTGTACGTCTGTCCTGTTGAAGTAGATTTGTGCTCCTTCAGGAAGGTATGCGAACGATCCTGGGAATCCAAGTACGTCGTATAGTAGTGGACATGTCGTGGTGATTTCGTAGACGTTGAAACAAGGGTTCTTTAATAAGACTGCTCTAAGGAGTTTGTTAGTACGTAGGGTTCTTATATAGGTGTTGGTGTACACATACTCAAAGACAAGTGACCACACATCACACTCAGAACTAGTGTTAAGCTGCGGCGGGGTTGGGAACGGTCCCTTGGGTGGGTAGACGAGATTCTCCTCAATGTAGCTCGTATACCCGCAACTCTCAGCCTTATCATGGAGCTCATCCATCGTAGTATTATCAAGCCCAAACAGCGGCGCCCAATAATCGACATAAGGCGCAACGGGGATCTGCTGCCCCACGACGTCGGATGTAAGCACAGGGTCGTATATCATTAATCCCCTCGCATCAAAGTGTTTCGTGTCGTTTTTGGCGTGCATCGCGTCAACGATATAAGGAACGTAGGCTCCGGCGTAGGATTCTCCGGTTACGTAGATCTTTTTGTGCTCTAGTCCGAATGTCTGGATGAAGTTTTTGAAGAACCCGAGGAATTGTTCGGCGATGTCCTCTTCTGAGGTGGCGTTGGGTACGCCTTGGGAGAAACCGGTGCCCACGGGTTGCTCAACCCTAGTGAGGAGTCAGTATCGTAGTTGGTAGATTTTATATGGGTGCTATTCTGCGGGAGGGACAAACCAAATCATGTTTGTGAGGTTGTTCCACTTGTATGGGTTTGGAACTGGCTTGTAAGTTCCCCATTGCCTTAAGTTGCACTTCATTAGTCAACGGTTCGCCGTATATCAGAGAGTTGTAAATTACCATAGGAAAGGACCATTCTCCTGCAAAAGCCCCTCAAGACTGCCTTTAAAAAGTTTTAGTATATCGAATTCTGTATCCGCGAATGGAAGTTAGGTAAATAACTTACTGCATCTGTCCGTATCATGCAAGGTCAGCGGTCAATTGCAGATTTTATATGGAATGAGGTAACTTACCCAGGACCCCCGTTTAGCCAGATGACTACCTCATCCTTAACATCACCCGTTGTCGGAAAGAACCAAAACCACAGCTTCCGGGTCTCGTCCTTCTTATTAGAGATAGGCAAGAGACCAGCATAAGACTCTCCGACGTCGAAATCAACCTCGGGAATGCCTGTTCCATTGACCCAGAACTCTAACAACACAATAGGTAAACACAATTGCTACTAGTTCGGTACAATACTCATGGAACAACATACTGGAAGTCTTAGAGTTGTAGTACTCGTACTTCTTGAAAGGGTCGTCCTTTGTCGGGTGGCTGCGTTTCTCAAGGTGCGCACTATCAGTCAACCCCCGCCTGACAATATCCATAGGCCTGTGAGCTGCCAGAACAGCTGATGGAAGGCATGCTGCCAGAGAAAGCAGAGCAATTGAGAGTTTTTGTAACATCTTGGAGGTCCGAATGACAGTGCTCAATGTGCAGTACTACCCAAGAGGAGAAACGGACAGCTCAAGGTTACTTATACTGAAAAAAATACATACACCTTCAATATCGCGATTAATTTCCCTTCTTCTTCTTCCCCGGCGCGCGTTGATCAATCATGTGTTCTCGCGAGACGAATACAATCGAGGCAGGTGCCATCCTTGGTTCGTAGTAATTACGATTAACGTATCTCTTCTTCTAGGTGCTATCTGCACCACGACAGCCCATCTAGTACCCCACTTGTAGGGGGAGGTAATTTAACGATGATAGGCGAATAGGATTCCGACGTCACAGGTATTCGACGTTGAAGCTTGTTGTTTAGACGGTCCACCTACCGCTTTTGATAACATGCCTTGGTCTTATCGGTATCGATGCAGCGGCCACTTGCCACTTTGGTCTCGTCGTCCGGTAATTGTTTATACGGTCACCTCCAAGCCGGCGGTATCCGTTACTGCACTGCTGGAGGTTCTGTGTTCCTCCCCCCCCCGCGATAAAAACGTTGCGGTTTACATAAGTACTTTGGAGGCGACTGGTCACCACGGATGCAGTGACGGATAGATCGGTTGTACCTACGTATCCATCCCCTTACCTATCGTCTATCTCCATGTTCGCCAGCCTAGGCACGAAATACCCGGTATTCATTAGATCTAGAGGAGAAGTTGTTTATTTACATGTGACCTTGCATATCTATGTAATTGAGACTGTGGAGGATTGAAATCAATGTGATCGTGTCAATGGCATTTATTGAGAATCTACAGAGTATTCTCCACAATACTCTCTCTCTCTGCAACTGCCTAGATAGTAATTAACACCTTGAGTGACCGAAGATCATACAAGATATGTCGTTCGCCACGTTACCACCCAGTCTAATTACTCGTACTCTACTTTCCACAATGGGAACTCCCCCCCCTCTTCACAGCCAATTACACGGCACAGCCCGATTACTAGCAGGGAGTAGGTTTTCCAAGTCTTAGCCAACCACAACGCCAGAACAAACATCAAAAGCCTCGGATTAACTGGTCGCAATTACTCTGTAGCTAGCCACTAGAATACAGCGTAGACTTATTAAAAGATAGTATTATAGTCTTTATTACATACCAGGAGTTCTATCGTTCTATCTACCGAACCTGGACGTGCATAGTAACGAACCATGGGAAGGGGTGTGTATACTGTATCCGCGCCGCATCCACTACGGGTTTCTGAGCGTGCTCTCGAACCATTAATAGTCTAACAGAGTAGATTTTAAAAATATCTTTTTTTAATTATCCTAAACTTCGTATTGCTTTGCTGAGCCATCGGTCTGCTTTGCGGTTTGGTATTTACATTTCCCTCTCCCCTCTGTTCCCAGCCTCTCTCTTGGGTTCTCTCTAGTGGAGTAAGACACCCTAAACTACAGCACCCGCCATCACTCGGCCCCGATGGTACCTCGGTACAGCCTCGGGAATTACGTATGTCTGTACCATAAGTATCAGCCCTTGGACGCGGGGTACCAGATCCAGGCCGATGGCTTCCCGATGCTTTGTCCAACAAGTGAGATACACGCAAAAACATCTGCTATTACCTAGTCTATTGGAAACTACCCCCCGATACAGTACATCACCTCTATCCCATATATACCCACCCCACACAAAAGAGATCACAATTATTTTTATCAGTTTCTTTTCTATAATACAGAAAATACAAATAAACCAGAAGATATCACATGCACGAAGAAAATACCCATAAAAAAATTCGCGATGGAATGCAAATGCTCGATTTACCCAATCGGCTCTCTCAAAAAAAGGACCAAACATTAACAGTGAATAGACATAAGAAATCGGTTAAAATGAACAAAAATGAGAACCGATACAGAAAAGAGATACCAAAAGCTGGATATGGTATAAAAGCAAAGAGTTCAATGGTATGAGCACCTAGGGTATTAGCAACAAAGAAAATAAAAATGCAACAAAAACACCCGCCCGGTCCTAGTCCCCAGTCCATTGCGAGGAATCATCCGTTCCATCAGCAGTGTACCCGATCTCCAAGAACATAAATAGCCCAATTCCAACCCGGTAATATAAATAAATAAAAAAGAAAACCCCCATTTAATCTCTAACCCCTAAGAAGCCAGTAGGTCAAGCTTAGCAACAGTCCTAATATGATCGCTGTCAAGATTCCAGCACCGGCTTTGTCACCAGTCGTTGATGGATCTGTCTGTAGCAGTGTGTTGGGATCCACTGTGGTGGTCCCTGCCGCTGGATCTCCCTTGCTGGTTCCTCCTGTAGAGTTGGTGACTGGGGCAACCGCAGTGGTAATGAGATTCGCCTGGAGAACCTCCATCACAGACAAATGTTCACCAAGACCACCCTTTGCAATACCATACGGAGAATCGTCATATGTCTGTTTGACCCACGCGAGGCCGCACACCTGCTGGTCCGAACCTCCATTACAAGTTGCTGCTGCAGCCTTGGCGCTGGCCTGGAGCCTCGGTAGGATCCACTCCTGGGTGAAAGGAGCCATCTGGTAGGTGTAAGCCATGAAGCGGGACAAGTAGGCCTTGAAAGAACGCTGATCAGTGTTGCAAGTCGGGGTGGTAGTGCTGGGTGCTGGGTCACAAGCCGACTCTCTCATGATGAAGTCGTCGGTGAAGAATGGTGTCTGGATGGCGTTCATGAGGTTTTCGGTTTCATTTCTCCATTTTTCCTCGCCATTAGTCTAATCAAGCAGTTAGTTATTGCGCTGTCAAAAAGATGAGAAGAAAACATACAAAATTGTACATGAAAGCGGCACCAGCAAGGTAGACGCCGGCATTGTACGACCACTGGTAAAACTCGGTAACATTACAGACAGAGCTGCCCACCCCATCGGTGGTATCGGGAATATGGGAACCGTCATAGACTTTGTAGTCGCTCCCGATGATCCCGGTGGTCTTGGACCAATCGTATGCCTTCTCAGCCCATTCCGCATATGTCGCGTTACCAGTATATCTAGCTAATCTGGCGCCCATCTGGAAGAACAACCCGTTGGAAATTGCGTTCTTGTAGTCGTAACCCGTATTAGTGGAGACCACTTGCCACCTCAAACCACCGCCACAATTGACCGTGTCCCATCGTGAAGCTTGTCGGTTGAAAACAGCTTGAGCGAGAGTGAGCCATTGGGGCTGGTCATCGGGGGGATCAGGAAAGACGCGCTCGGCGGCAGAGAGCACAGCAAGAGCCCAGAAAGCCTGATCGTCGTTACCGAGGGAGAGTGTTTGCGCCGAGGGTTCGTAGTTGTCGTCTTCACCGACCTGGTTGAGTAAGGCTGTGGTTACAAGGTCGTTGAATTGGTCGTCGCCGGTATAGTGCCAGTATTCAACCCAAGCCTGGAAAGTTGCATGGTTAGCTAAACTGACAATCACCTTGCGACGAGCTTAAAAAATGAAAAGTGAAAAAACAAAAAAATGCCAGATCGCCGGCGCAAGGAAATAAGGTTTAAATACCCCCATGGCAGCACCAGCCTCCCACCAGTAGTAACCTTTGTCATTCTTACCATCCGCAGTCTGAATAAGTCCAAACTCTCCGGCAACAAACCACGTCTCGTTATCAGGATAGAGCGCCCGGAGCTTTAGGGCGACAATTTTTGTAGCCTCTAGTAAAGAATCTTTAATTTTATGGGGGGAAGTAGGTCAGCATCACGACCGGTGAGTTTTGAAAAAAGGGGGGAGGGGGGGTGACGACATACCAGTATTGGTTGGATCGACATCTATTCCGAACACCGAACTCGAAAATAGGGAAGCCGTTAATAGGGCTGTAGAGGCAAGTGCCCGTGCAAACGAAGCGAACCTCATGACGAGAATATTTCTTGGGATCCGAGATGGATTCTAGCGAGTATTCTTTTTTTTTTCACTTGGGGGGGGAGTAGGGACGTTATATCAAGTGGCTACGGGAGAGACAGACTGGATGAGTAGAAACGAGCGACTAGTTTGGAAACAAGGCAAAAGTGAGTGAGAGGCACAGAGGCTGATGGGGATCTTCGACCAGAGAAGACTAGGGATGGACTTGAAGCAGAGTAAGAATTTGAAGATGCACCAGGCTGAGTGAGAGTGAGAGGGATAACTAGAATAGAAAAAGCAAACACGGTCAGAGGTCAGGTGGTAATGAGAGAAAGCCGACCGTTGGCTGCTAAAGATGGAGGACACGGATTGATTGTGATAGGTGATGAGATAATGATGGAGGGGGAGGGGGGGAAGGGGGGAAGGGGAGAACAAAGAGGGGAGAGAAGGGGGAGAAGGGAAGGGGGAAGGGGGGAAGGGGACAAGAGAGAACTCAAGAACTCTCACTCTCTCACTCTCACCAAGAACAAAGAACATTGGAATCCAGGGGCTCTCCTTCCCTATTCAAGGACATGAAACACACGTAAGCCGAGAGGAGCCTCAACCCTCCCCCTTTCCGGTTTGACGGCTGTCGCTTGTGGACGGAATGGGCGTCTTGACACCAGGAGGGGAGGCTGTGCAGAGTGCTATTCCAGCAGTCTCCGCTACCCAGCAGCAGTCTCCCCGCAACCCATCCGCGTATGCACTCAGAGATGAGCATTGACTGCTCTCTCTGCAACTGCATATGTAAAGGCATGCATGCACCACTTACACGCCCAACGGTGCCTCTGAAACCCCCCGTAGACGAGCGCCTAAGTGCAAGTGTAGATACCTACCTTTTTGGACCAGCCCTGACTGGCTATACACTCAGTAACCTGCGCTTCTGGCTGGCACCCGATCCAATTTAAATGCTTTGATTGCTCGAGTTCACTCATCAAAGCTGCTGTTGGGATACATGTCGGTCCCTGCCTCTGCTTGCTAGCTTACCGCTGCCGCATCTACGCCATTCCCTAAACAATTCTCCGACGTGAATTCGAATCTGTAAGGGGGGGGAAGGGTGCACCAGGGTTAGGGTTGGTTGCCTGCCCATGCCCACCCAAGGCTCTCTGCAAGGCGCATATCGTGACGATGGTAACCGTCAAAGAGGTTTCGGCCAGGCTCTTGTTGGAAATACAGCTCTTGAGAAATATATAAAACGATCCCAGTCTTGCATTTTGAATTAAAAGCAACATTTCATACCAATGTCATGTGGTTGGTCCTATATTGGTAGTGGGCTATTGATGTAGGTGTACTCTGGTCTTGGGTATTGAATTCTTCCCTTCATTACTTGTTCCCTCGTTACTCCCCCGTTATTCCCTCAGACATTACGTCGGTCCCCATCGTTAGTCGGGCTCTCGCAGTGCCGCGTGGACGGATTGCATGGCAGCTTGGCATATTTCCCGTATTATTTCGGGTGCTCACACTGCTCGTAAGAGTTTGCAACATTCCAAAAATAAGGAAGATGACAAATCGGGCATCGCTTACATGGGCACTCGTGGTGATCACTCCCGCTGGGATCCGGCTTGTGCAAAGATCAGAGCAGGCTGTCTGGGCTTGCTTCACAGCCACTCACTCATTTCGCAGATCTTGGCTGGTGTTGCATCCTGGCATACTTAAAACCGTAGCACATTTGGGTATCCGTATATCCGTTCTGGCAGTAGTTGTTGAGGGGGCAATAGTAGTTGGTAGAGAACTTAATAATTCCAGCTCGTATGCAATTACTGACTATAATTCGTGAATTATATTTGTCATATATCCCTAAGTGGAACTCTATACTCACGGCCTTGGACAACTCATGAAAAATACCTACAACATTTGTACCCCCCACCAGTTCACCCCTCTCTTATCCTCCGCTTCCTTCATAGAAGCATGTAATCTCAATCTCAGGTACAATCTCCTCCCTCTTCCCGATGATCTTCCACCCCCAACTCCTTCAAAGTCTTCCCCCAGACTGTGCTTGGATCATCCCTATGGAAACTAAACGGCACCCTCGCACTCTTCAACGGATTCGTAGTGGCTCTAGGAACTCTATTCCTCGAAGCCGAACGAAGTATCAACGGATACATCAAGATCACATCTCGTTGATCTCATGGAACTCACTATACCCCTCTATTACCCTCTTAACCCAGCCCCTGGTACTCTGATTCCTCCCCAACAGGGACCATCCTCGGACTAACACCCCCCCGAATGATCCTTTAAATGCCCGCAATTCCATCCAACAGAAACCATCGTCTCCTACCTCAATATCCGAAAAGAGCGGCACGACCAACAAACCCCCCCCTGCTCCAGCGAACCCAAGAGAAATCCCCCATAAACTTGCCAATTATCCGGATTTGCCGGCGGGGGGACTCCCGAATGCTTGGTACCAAGATTGGCTATGAGCCCGTCTGACCATATTCCTGCGATACGGACTTTGTCGGTGCTGCTGCAGAGGGGCTCACGCATTGTGCCCCAGAGATGCGGGTGAGAAGGTCTCAATGTGCTCTCGTTCGTTTGTATGCGGGTATGTTGGTGCGGGTCTTGCAGATAGGTGGATTTGTCGGTTGGGGGAGTACCCGAGATGGTCCTAGAGTTGGAAGGTCCAGGAGGTGGGTTTCTCGGCGCTGGAGGCGTGTGTGTTGCGGAGGTAGCCCGTAGGTCGTGAAGTTGGTGGTTTGGTCTGGTGTGGGGAGTTTGTATCCGCGGGGTGACATTGTGTGTAGTTATGGGGTTTGGTGTGTGTATATTTATGGTATTTTTTGGATAGTACTCTGGATGATGTTGAATAGAGGGTTTGAAGAAAATCGTTCCTTTGGATTAGAAACTGTAATAAAGGATCATTATTTGGGAATACCTACGGGGTGTGCGAAATTAGTATTGTGGCATAGCTGTACGAGCGCTGCTGGATTTCCCTGAATTCGGCGGCCCGATTTCTCCATGAGATCTGGGCATAAGTTATCATATGATATTAGTTCAAGATCGTAGCTCGAGCGTGTTGGCCGATGGGTAGCTTGGAAGGGGATTTGGTACAAGATTATTCATCTGCTGGGAGGTGTCTTGTAGCTAGGCTCTATTTGTCTACTGGATAAATTGGTAGAGTGGGGTTAGGGTTGCGTGGGGGTCTTCTATATTTGGAAATGAATGAATTAATCACAAGTACATGGATGGCTATTCAGATAAATATGGTAAGTCGTTTTTATAGGAAGGCTTTGGCAAATGCTAGTGTCATGATATTCCTGTATCGGTTTGTATTAATAGAGTGCCATATAAAGGGAATATTGTACTCAATTTAAGAAGAGAGATACATAAAACTGATAAGGGAAAGATCTACGCATGGATAAAGGGGGCCGAGAGTCACTAATCAAATATCACAGTACTTTTATTAATTTACTAAGTAAATTTTACAATCTCAATGTCCTTCATGATTCTTTCAAGATGCCACTGGCATATGTGTTACTAAGACGTTTTTGATCATAGTATATATTTCCCTAGAGTTGCCCTCCAAACACTTAGTATAGGTAATACCTTTTACTTTACCGACGATAAATCTATCTATTAACACTATCAAAATCTAATCCGTGGGGAAGGACTTACTGCTGTAGTGTTGAACCTCCTTTATCCCCCATAGCGCTATCCTAAAGCTAGATATCACAATGATTTCAGCTATGAATATTTTTATATTCCTCCACTACCTTCCATCGTAGTTGCTTTATGAGAATATAATAGCTAGGGTGATTTGTCGGAATAAACCAATCAAAAGAATATGCTTCAATACACTGTATCCTTTGATGGCGGATATCTCCGATATAGCTCTCCTATCATCTTTTTGATGTGAGATTTCTGATTCCATTGTAATGCCCAGCTCTTTAGCCTTTCCTATGGGGCCCTTGATATCTGCTACTAGTGTGGAGTTAGCTATGGTTCGAAGTGAGAGTTTACTAGAAAATATCTTACTGATAACTTAGGAGACAGTATCCAAGGGTACTCTCTGGTTATATATGTCATGGAATTTATGGTAGGACTGATAAGCAGTACTTTCATCTTTAAACATAGATGGAATTAGTAAACGAATTATTAGAAGAGAGTGAAACTAGTAGGGGGTTGTACAGCAATGGCTATTGCGGTCATTCATGGATAGGCATCTGTAGCCGGTCTTGCTGGCCAGCTTCAGTGGACTAGGTATCCGTCCCGTATTTCGGGAGGAATTTTCCTGGGGACCAATATGATAACCTTGCATTCTTGTACCCTCTCCTGATCCTCATACTTTGGTATGAATGTATAAGCCAAGCCTGCTTACCACTCCGGACTTGTCTGATATATTCTCGAGCATATCGTTCTCATTCGGCGAGCAATTGTTATCTTCCGGTAACTGATTGTTCTTCGGTGTCTCATAGAAGTTTTTGTATTTTGATTGAGAGTGGCTCCGCAGAAACCTTGGTGTTTTCAGGGTTAGGAAACCCCCAGCCAGCGATAACTCCGGGCGTCTCATGAGATCCTGTATTCTCATATTCAAGACCATACGGTGTGTAGAAAACCTGCCTCTGGGTATAGGAATGAATCACTAGGGTTGAAGGGAGGATGATGGGAATAGAATGGTGATGGCCAAAAGTAATGAAGGTATCAACGTAGGAATGTTATCGAAAGGCTTGGCGTTTCTAGTCCAAGGTGGCCCCTAGTGACCACTTCAAGCGCTAGTTCACCTGTAGGCTGTATTGGGATAATATACATGTACTTATTAAAACACCATTCCGAAAATAAGGATAGGATACTGTATCGATACACGAATTCCAAACTACCCGATTTAACTTAGGAAATTTTATAGAAGACTGTCCGGGATTGCCCTATCGTAAAATGCTCGTAGTTTATGCTAAAAAATGTATAAAAAATTGGCCGTAGAGACCTCACTCCAAAAAAGACTTTAAATCTCTATGAAACTTGTGACGAAGTGAATTCAAACAATGGTATCTCATAACCAAGACAAATAAAAACAAAAAACCAATCAACTCCGCGCTGATACGCTAAAACCCAAAAACTCGTGACCTATACACCCCCATACCTATCCTCATTAAAGATTATTCGTTACTCGTCTACAGGTAGTTTCTTAGAAGAACCTCCTTCTGCGACCGGTAGGCCTATCGCCAACGAGCGCGCTTTCATCGGCGTATTGCTTGTTGTTGGTCTTGTCCTTGCGACTAGAGAAACATGCGCCGCACCAGTAAATCGAGACGATGAGCATGGCAGCGACTGCACCCCAAGTCAAACCGAGATACTTGGGTGAGTACGAGGCGGTGACTGATATATCCCTGAGTTTATCGTTGATGATATCGCGCATCTTGACAGCAATAGCAGTTGCGATTCCAGAAGCGATTCCAAGACTAAGGAAGGAAATCTGCAAATTATTAGCTCCAGCTATTTATGAAGGGTTGAGGGAAACGTACAAATGCAAATAGCCAGTTGAAGCAAGCAGCAAGACGGCTGGTGAAAAAGCCCGCGAACCCAATCAAGAAGCAAAGGCCCGCGGTCGCAATCCCGATGCAGTAAGTAATAAACATTGCTTTATATGCAACATTCAAAGCGTTGACAGCAGACTGGACGTCCTGTGTCGGAAACCCAATATCTTCCAATGTGATTCCAGTGCCCGTATCGTTCAACTCTTTCTCCAAGATGGTAACGGGGTCGAACGTGAACATTGGCTTGCTAGTGCAATTCGTGACGACTTGCCTGGTCGAGCCCTCGCTGCCAGTGCTCTCCAAATCCCCCTCACAGTAACCCATTACCTCAGCAATGTAAAAGTCGTGGATACCGAGCTCGTCAGCAGCGGACCTGATGACGGAGCTGACGACATCATCCGAAATGTTATCTAAAATGGTGACACCAGTGGTGGGGACATTGATGGTGCCATTTCCGATATTATGGGTATCAAGCTACGAGCGAGAGTGTCAATGTGTGGTCCAAGAATGGGTAGCAAATCACAAAGTACCTTGATAATGTAGACATCAGTCAGAAAGCCTGTGTTGCGGCCGGCAAGGAGCACGAGAATTGATAGCACGAAGGCTACTGCGGAGAGCAGGATGGGGATGACTGCTGAAAAACGCATGGTTGCGGCTGGTAGTAAGGTGAGGGAGAACGACTGTGGTTTCTCTACACACTCTACTCAGACTACAAGAGATGGAAATCACAAGTTTCTATCAGCAGCAGGAGCAGCTGCAGTGGGGTAGAGAGTATGAATAGATTGATAGATTGATGGTCTTGATGGACTTGTGATAAGGACAAGGGATGTTCAGCAAGAAGGAGAGAACAGCACACAAATGTGGAAATGGACGTGGCAGAAGAAGGGCACAGGATTGACTAAATACAAGAAGTAGCCCACTGCTGACCGGTTCCCCTCTGCCCTACCGGTCGGTGCAGGCAGCAAATTGCGGGCCCGCACATAGCTACGTATCTCATAAGGCGCAGGAACGTCCCCAGATCCACCGTGCTCTTGGTACACTTGGTATTGGTGAAGCAGGTTTTGCTGTGTGGTGTGCACAGAGTCTCTGGGTGATAGGCCGAGACAATTGACTGGTGAGTGACGCGTTGTGGAGCGGATGACGTCCGATACAGCCGCAAGAGGGTCCATGTGCAGCAGCAAGCGAGAGAACAGAGGGAAACCTGGCTATGCTTCTTCTTCGTCGCAGGGTAACCCGACTGCTCTATTGCAGAGCACAAGCAGGAGTAGTCAAGTATCCCGGTGCGTGGCGTTGCCAAGAGGCCATTACGTATGCGAACATCTTTAATGTAGTTACCCTGCGTGTTGCACACCCACCGTGAGAAACCGGTAACATGCCCAATCCTGTCTTGCTAGCCAGATTAGGGATTGCTACACTTGCCCAGCATCCCGGGAGAGCTAGAGCCTCCAAATGATCTCTCTCTAAGGCCGGTCTGCACTGCCTCCGCGTCGTCACGTCTCGGACAAAGAACCGAATACTACATGTATCGACAAACCCCCAGCTTGCAGAGTTTTTTCTGTAGAGCACAAGAAACACCGAGTTATCATGGGTGGCTTTTCGTGATGCTTATGTCCGAAAGTAAAAAGGTCTCGGCTGTCAGGTGATGTCAAATACGAAGTGCGGGACTGAAATAGCTCATAGAACGGGGCTGATCCGATCGATAAGATAAAGGAGTCTAATTACAGTAGCACTTCACAGTATCTCACTCGGAAAGCTAGTAGAAGACACGACATAAGACGCGTGTTGCCCCCTCGATTTTATCCTTCATTTCTTCAATCGGGCACCAATGCATATCTCTAGCACAGCCCCAAAGCACGTCTTATGAAATAACCCGACCGATGCAATTGCAAACACCACCATACAACTCAATGTGGACGTTGAAAATTTTCTCGGGGGATTGCTATTTTTATCTCTCTTTAATCCTCAGCCCTATCAAACAGCTTACTGCATTTTGATAACTTATCTTGGGGTCAATAACCCGCTTCGCTACAGGCAGAATCCGGGATGGGCGTACATGTAACTTTTGCACACAGTTATTGTATCCTACGGGGGCTTTCGGGCTGCCTGCCGAGGGGCAATAAACTCAGATCAAATTAAGGACCATGATCGGGTGCCATTGCTTAAATTGCTAAGTCAGAAGGCCCACGACGCGTGTCACCTCTTGTTTCTTTAATGCAATTTTTCTCGAAAGTAGGGCCTACTTATCATATTTCTGCGTGGACTTCAAGTTGCGCAATGTTCTGAAGTACGCTAAACCGATTAAAGCGGAAATAGCCGTTGAAACCACTAATAGCACTAAAGCATTCTATTTGAGTAGACCGTTTCTATACTCAGTACTCTGCATTGGTTTTTCATTCAGCCACAAATTACCGACTATCGGGGGTGTCTATTATCTGGCGATCAAATAGTGTGCTACAAGGGGTATCCACTAATTACTACTTGGGAAGTCTTGGAATAAATTTATCAGCTACTTATAGCTAATCATTTGAATTAATGAATCGTACAGTATATAGAAATAACATTCGTCATGAAAGACTACGTAACAAAAGAAAGAAAAAACAAATGAATGTGTGACTGCAATGCAGTAGCTAAACATTAAGTAAATTAAGGAACCACCTTGGGATTCTAGACAGTTTAGTGCCTTGACCAATTGGTAGCCCGAGATCTGGTTTTCTCTAGCTTATTACTTAGATAGCGCAATTATGTCGGCTCTTCTATTAGCTTCGGGGCTGAGAAACCCAGAGGAGGTTCATCTTAGGAATTGTTGGAGATTCTGTAGAACTAATCGCTTTGATGGGGGTGGTTCATCGTAGGGTCGAAGGCCATGATACCACGGCATTGACCAATGGTATTAATGGTATTAAGCGCTTTTTAGCCAACCAAGTAATCTGGTGAAATATATTAGTAAACATTGGAACAAGTATTATATGAATGAGGGACCAACCGTAGATTAAGTGAACGGAGTGGCGGAACATGCCGGTATGGGTGGTATTTTTTCTGACGAAATTCGACCAAAGTTGTTCTAGTGCATTTATACAATTGAGTGCCGGGAAACCCTTGAATTGAGGGCTCTAGGGCCATCCCGGGCCGTAAAAAACTTCCACAAACCGCGATCCAGAGACTCCGGCAGACTCATAGCTGAGTATCTTGTAGGAGAGTAGTTTGCTCGCGTAAAGACTCTGTCTTATGGCACGTGCCACTTGAGCTTCAGAAGGGAGCGGTCGGGCCTTGAGGTATGCATCCCATGCCTGTAGTTGGTCTAGGAAGGAAGTCTCACGGGACTCGAACATAATAGAAGGGAGCATTTTCACTTGTCTAGAAGTTGGTGAATATATCTTTTGTTGGATGCGAAGTACAATCGGGGTGGAATTATTGCTTGTGAACACGTAGGATATACTGTAGGAATATCTCTGACGAGGAATACCAGTGGTATATATCGTGAAGGTGGCGGTCGATGGGGGGAAGTCACTTGATCTTTGGATGAGTCGAGTACGTAGCTCTCTATTTGTTTACTTATACAGAAAAATCTTTTCACTGAGATTTGAATGATGCCGACAATCCCGTCATAGTAATAACGGTTGAAACTATCTTTACACTGATTCTTTATTTACTGGCGAATGGAAAAAGATGAGGCTGAGTGCTTCAATCATGAGGCCAAGTACCTACGCCATTGGCGAAGGAATCTCCCGACAATAGTAACCACTGAGTTTCTTACACTGGGCGGTAAGACATGATTTTGTTGGCACCATCTAGTGTAAGAACTGCGGGCTTAGACCGCGGGGGAGGGGGAGTATTGTTGATGCGAGATGACAGCTCTTTGGGAAAAACGACCAGCGGCACCTTTTCCGAAGACAATGGGAAATGCTTTAGATGCATTGCTGGTGTTGCATCAACAGGGTTTCTCCCCCTTTTTCTATTGTTTTCTGTAACGGTCGCTGCTTGTAGCTTGCCGAGGCTGATTGGACCATTCATGCAATAGCCACACATTGTTACTGCGCCACACGAGAGCCTCCAGTAAGGGGGATTTATTCTCGGAGCGAGTATATGTGTGGCACCATGTTCATTCCAACTATCCTACTCATGCATGATACAAAGAACCCCCCCCCCTTCCGTCGAGTGATAGAATGTGTCATGTCTAGAATGTTTGCTTCAATCATCTACTCTAACCTATTTGAGTGTGTGTGTGTGATCTAATTTTAGCTACACAGATGACCATGCAAGGCGGCTTTGGGTAGCCCAAGGCGAGATCTCGCACTCCACTCGGGGTAGACAGACAACAATGTGGGAATGATTTCTGTTGACAACGGTTTACAGCTTGGAGTAAGAATTTAGAGATTTGGACTCTCGGGTTCTTTTTTACTTCCGATGCCGTTTAGTGTGTTTCTAAAAGTATTCGGCTACGGAAGCTGTATTTGCCGGTTGGTATGACCTAGTTCTTGGTGAGGGTCGCTATATATATGGGGCTTACCTTTTGTTATCAATCTCGTGGTCGAACACACTCCTAACGGAAGGCGCTGTTTTTTGGGGGGGGATTGTCGTGCAAACTTATTTTTGAGGGTATTATATTAAGCTTCGTAGATCGAAAATATATGGATCAGGAGCTAGCTTCATAAGGGATGTGATAGAAGGGTGGAAGGGTTTCCAATACGTCGTGGAATTCTAAAAATAGGGGTTCATACGCTAGAAAGAAGAGGTAAAATAGGTATGGAGCTGCTATGTAATAAAGTTCCTGTATGTACCCCGTCGGAGACTTACTGATCGGGATAGGTTCTAGTGTTTTGTTGTCGTAGATTTCGATAGCAATCGTAGGCTATAAACTCGCTATCATCGCTTCTAGGTGCTCGAATAAATAGTAAAACAAACTAATCGCTACTTCGGGTACCTTCTTACCGTTTGGCTTCTGCTCTTGTAGAGTTTTACACCGACGTTAGGTTCTAAAAACAGCTTCTGCTAGTGGTTCCTCGTATACTAGCGAAGCCGAGAGATCATTAAATCACCATCCCCTCTATTTTCTCAGTTTTTGAAATTCAACACCAAAAATTTGCGTGGCAACCGTTTTTCCACACCAAACTCACAAAAATCCCAGGCTTCAAAATGCCAAGCCTTGACCCCTCCCTCTCTGAAATCTATGACAACCTACAAACTGGTCTTATTGACCATGAAATAGGCATGCCAAACTCCTCTCTCATCTCTTCTACTGTCGCCAGCGCCATGAATGACGACAATACTTCCCCCATGGAAAAGCTGCTCCTCACCCTTCTCTGTTCTACCTTTAAGGTCGCGGCTCAGGCCAAACATGCCGCCCTCGAACTCTCCCATCAGCTCGATTCAATCACCGCCGTAGTCGATGACATTCAGACAAAGACTCGGTACGCCTCCAACCATCCCCCCACCAACGTTTACGACCGCTTCGAGAGGCTTGAAGCCATCGTTAAAAATATTAAAAATTCAACCTCTTCCTCCCCTGCAACCTTTCCCCATCAAAGAACACAACCAACTCCTCCTGCTGGTCCCTCCTATCAGAGTCCTTCCGCCAAGTCTCCCCCCAAGCCGATCACTGTCACCGAAAAGGTGTCTTATGTTGACGCAGCTAAGTCGGCTGCCAACACTACCCCAAAAAAGACCACCAACTCTCGCCCCAAGCAACCGAAGGTCACGGAGGATAAGCCCAAGACCCTGCCCACTGCCCAGCGAAGGTTCTTTTCGTCTAGACAAACCCCTTCCCCCCTCAAAGACTCCGAATCTCTTGTTCAACGTCTCCCTGCTCTCCTAGGCCAGTTCCTCGCCAAAGGAGGACAAGTTGCCCCTGTTACCTCCCTCACAGTCTCTATCAATCAACAAGGAGCTGTCTCAGTTACCGCCCCCCCAACAGTCCCAGCTTCCACATACGCTCCCTTCTTCGAAGGGCTCACCGCCATCCTCAACCAAACGGTCAACGATCCCATGAACCCGTTTCAGCTGTTCAAACAAGCCCCCACCACCTGTGACGTAGCTGTCAGAGGCATCCCACTAAGCGAGTTTCCCGATCTCGCCCACTTAAAAAAGACCTTCCCTGAAGCGGTGAAACTCGCAACAGGGATCACTCCCCTCGACACCCGCTTTCTCACCGCCGACGACACCGCCCGAAACACTCAAAAGTTCTCAACAGTTGTCATCACTGTCACTGCTGAGGAAGCATCCATCATTGGCACCACCATCAGACTTTTTTCGCGCCCCCGCCACTGCTCCGTCATGTGGTCAGCCTCCAAAGCCACTCTCTGCCGCAACTGCTATAAATTCGGCCACCCAACCAAAGGGTGCAAACAAAAAGAGCCCACCTGCCCCATCTACTCCCTAAGTCACTCTAGGGACAAACACCAGTGCGCCGTTACTACGTGCCCTGGCCACGTCCGCCCAAAACCCAACTGCTGTGTCGCCACCCCCTCCAAGTGTGTCAACTGTGGAGGAAACCACACGACAAATTTCTCGAAATGCGCTCACCGCATTTCTATCATTAACAAACTTAGAGAGGGACTTACCCAGGAGGCCCAATCCTCTTCAGAAGCCACCGAGGAAGTGGCTATGAATGACACCAATTAAATGTTTAGTACAACCACTAAACATAACTCCTCACTTAACATCATTCAACACAACTGCGCCGGGAGCAACAATGTGTTTCTTTCTCTATTCTCAAACCCAGTAGTTCACTCGTCACAGGTCATAGCTGTGCAAGAACCCCCTTTGTTTAATCGTTCCCCTTTAATCGCACCCAACTTTGCTCTTTTTAAACCCACACCCACACTTCAGACAGACAAGGTGTCGGTGTGCTTTTATGTTAATCTTTCCTTTTTGGATAAGAACTCTGTTACCCAGTCCCCCTCGCACCGGGGAGACATTATTTTTATTATACTACACTTTGCAACTTCAAATCACTTATTTTCATCCTTAGCACTCGTTAATGTTTATAATAGACAGGTGTCCGATTCTGTTAGATCTGTTCCCCCTTACATGGCCTTTCCGGCCTTATCTGTCCCAACCGTCGTTGTTGGAGACTTTAATGTTCACTCTCCTGCCGCGGATCCCTTGCGAAAGTTCTCCACAACGGAACTAAACCTGTCCACTCCCTATTTTAGGTTAGCCAACCAACTTGGCTTCTCACTCGTTAACACCCCTGGGAAATACACCAGAATTTCCCCCGACCCGAGAAAGCGACATAGCGTTATCGACTTTACCTGGGCAAATCAATCCGCAATTCAATTAGTCTCAAAATGGCTTATCCCACCAGTTTCCTCAGGCTCAGACCACAGAGTTATACTCTGTCAGCTGGTCCCCCCGGACTCTGATTTTACTCCCTATAACACCCCCAACTGGTCCCTTATTAATTGGGACCTTATTACTCCCCAGTTAAGCGAATTTCAGCTTCCCCCAGACTCCTCCGATCTAGACAAGTGGTTTGACGAGTCTTTTAATCAACTTCACAACACACTCCTTTTACATACCCCCACAAAAAAAGTTTCATCTTGGTCAAAACCCTGGTGGAGCCCCAATCTATCCCAATTAAGATCTATTTATCACAGCGTTCACAAGTCCTACCGCAAAGGACTTTCCCCCCCATTTGAACTCAAAGCGGCCAAAAATGCCTACTTTAACGCCATCAAAAAGGCCAAGCGTGATCATTGGAACACGTTTGTGTCCAACGCCTCCCCTTCCGACATGTGGCGCCTTAAGAAAATGGCCACCAGATCCGAGGACCGGATCCCCTCCATTCCCAACTCCCCCACACCTCAAATCCTAAATGAAAATTTAGTGAATGCATTCTTTCCCCCGAGACCAGACACTGGCTCCCCCTCTCCCTTACGGCATCATAACGTTCCCGTTATTACACCTGAAGAAATTCAGCTCGTTCTTTCCAAAACATCCAATCTTTCAGCTCCAGGACCCGATTCCATTCCTTACTCAGTATGGAAAGGCGTCTACAGGATTAATCCCACAGTCATTCCCAGAATTCTTACCCCTCTTTTAAAAAGCGGCTATCACTCACTCTCCCTGAAAAAGGCAAACGGTGTAGTCTTTGCCAAACCAGGCAAAGACGACTACTCAGCCACCTCCTCCTACCGTATAATTGTACTCCTCCAAACTTTCTCGAAAGTTCTGGAGAAAGTTGTCACACTTAGATTGGCAAAGATAGCGAAGGCCACTGGCCTGGTACATCCACACCAATGCGGCTCAGTCGCAGGCCTCTCCACCTCAGACGCCACCACAGTCTTTCATAACGAAATTAGAGCTATGCAATTAGCCAAACTTAAAGTTTCCACTCTTTTTTTAGACATTAAAGGCGGCTTTGATAATGTGGTTAAACACACCCTAGCCTCCATTCTTACCTCTCAAAGCGTTCCTTCCTATATGGTTAATTGGATCCTCTCCTTTTTGTCCGACCGATGGGTTACCCTGCTATACAAAGGCTCCCCTAAGTTAGCCGTTCCCGTTCAAGTTGGGGTCCCCCAAGGATCCCCCATCTCTCCTTTACTGTTTGTTATTTACGTTAGCGTTTTACATCACCTGGAACCCTCACCAGGCATTACTTTATCATACGTTGACGATTTTGCCATCACGGTTGCCTCCCCCACAGTGGAGGAAAACATTCTTTTGCTTCAAGAAAATTACTATCGCCTTAAAAACGATGCAGCTCCCCGCAACGTGTCCTTCTCAGTTGCTAAAACTGAGCTGATGCACTGGCGCACCCCCAGGGACAAGTCTCCAGTCTCACACCTTTTATCCAAAACCAATAGTCCGGTGGGTCGGCTACTGGTTCTCACCCTCATTTAACCCAAACGATCATTTTGTAAGAAGACTGGCTTCAGCCCAAGCTTCTTTCGGCATTCTTCACAGATTTTCCTCCCCCGGGAAAGGTCTCTCCTCAAGTAATTGCAGGAAACTAGCCACCCTTGCCATCCGCCCCATGCTTACATATGGAGCCACTCTCTTTACCCCCACCTCAGCCCTAAAAGAAATGGAGGTCTTTTGGAACTCCGTCCTCAGGTGGGCCCTAGGCTGCTTTAGAGCGACCAATCTACACGTCCTATGGGCGGAGGCCTCCGCCCCCCCGCTAGTACTGTATCTTCAGTATCTCAAGATCAAACACGCCATCAGGGTTGCCACGGCCCATCCCCTTAACAACCCAGTCACAGCCCGATTTGACTCCTCGTTTCCAACCATCTCACCCGAACGGAGCTATTCACACTCCGAACTTCTCAAAGGCCTTCCTAATCCCCCCAAAAAGTGGAATTCGGTCGCTAAGGCAGGCGTGAATCACCTACCAATCGAATTCTTAGGCTCCCTCATCCAACCACTGCTAGGCTCCAATCTTAGCCACAAAACTTTTTCGATGGTTATCAAACAACAACTCCTAAAGAACTGGGAGACTCTCTACCCCTTACCCGATTACTACAAATACGGTTGTTCTCTTACAACACCATACTTTATGTCTCTTCACAAGTTTCAATCCTCTCGTCTCCATCAAATGCGGGTACACAAGAGCTACCTAAACGCCCACAAGTCGTGGATTAATCTCCACACACCCGACACCTGCCCCAGGTGCTCTCTCTCACCCGAAACCACAGAGCACGTGCTTCTACACTGCCCCAGTCTTACCACATCCAGAAACTCTCTTCTGCCCAATGTTAGCTCCCTTAACGAAATTTGGAGCTCCGAAACTCTTTCGCTACTTGTCGGGACCTTCGTGGTTCAAAATAAGATAAATTTTCCAAAAAAAGCACTTCCGTCACCAGTGCTATCTCCCTCCACTGTGTCCTCCCTCACCTCTATTACCTACTCCGAATCATAAGGAGTCAGCAAGCTTTTCAAGCCCGTGTATAACGGCAACAAGACAGCAAGTCATAAGAAAGAAGGATATAAACGTGCAATACATTTTTATTTTTTGTTAACTTTTTTCTGTGTTAAATTTTATTTATATTTGGAATTTTGAAAGGGGACGCGTTTTATTTTTAGGAAGGGGAAGGGTTCTTTTTAGGTCATAGTTTATACTGCACACCAGATTTTGTACCCAGAAACAATAAAATCACTTGATTTAAAAAAAAAAAAAAAAAAAAAAGATCATTAAATCACATGACGTTATCTTGGTGAGTAGGACGGATTTGCCCACCAAGATAAGGTCATGTGATTTAATGATCTCTCGGCTTCGCTAGTAGTTTATAGATAGACTTGCTCTTGGCTTGTAGGATAGGATAGACATGTCTACAGAATTACTGGTTTTGGGTGACTTAGTCATCAGGCCCTTGTTAGGTTGAAAGAGGTAGAGATCCGCCGTGACATGAGGAGATGCCTACTAAGATTTACTGCCGTTGCGTCGTTGTACATTTTTGGTAATGCGTTAATATTCAACATAGGAGATCACGGGCGCGCATCGTCCAACAACCAGGCATTCGTGTATAGGGGGTAAGAGGTAAGGTGTCATCGCGATAAGTAGGACCTTTTCACCACAGAGGGGAAAATGGCAGGAATATAAGCACAGGGCTGTATATTGGTAAGGGGGACAAAATGGGTGAGATATGCATATATGGTACATACATTACCATCAAGTAATCAATGATATTTTGTTCTTAATAATGGATAATGCAATCCGGGGTACAGAATACGTGCGCACTATAACTTGGTCAGTGTGCCACAGTTGCTTGGAAATACAAAGTGCTTATCGCTACACAGTGGGGTAACGACGTGATTGTTAAGCGACATTTTAAACGAATATTCGAGTATACACGCATGATGACCCCAGCGGATGGCTTTGAGTAAAGTGCCGAGCTTTAGAAATCAGTAGTAATTGATAAGCAAAGAATGGGATTTCTGATCACTCATTCGATATTAGCTGGATATAAAAGGCATTGGCTCTCATGCTCAGAATCAATATCAAGCAGCTTCCCTCTACATCAACCATCTCCAACAACATTGTTAGTTCAAACACAAAACACTACAATCATTCGAAAATGAGTCTTATTGCCCTTATCCTCGGAGCCGGTAAAGGTGTCGGCCATTCCGTTGCAGCAAAACTTATAGCAGAAGGCTACAAGGTTGCTGCAGCCTCTCGCAATCCAGACTTGTCTATCGCGAAAGAGATCGGGTTTCACCCTATTAAGCTTGATCTTGCAGACCCAGCGCAGATTCCAAGGGTATTTTCCGAGGCCGAGAAGGCACTTGGGGGGTTTCCTAATATCGTGGTCTATAATGGTTCGCACCCTTCTGTCCTACATACAGAATAATATGCTTACTCATATCTTGCAATTAACTATAGCCTACGGTCTAACCATCCCATCTGACCCAGAGGACATACTCCCAACAATATCGACAGAGGCTTTTTCTAAAGATCTCAATGTGAATACTGTCAGTCTTTGGGCAGCAGCTCAAGCGGCGGTCGCTGGTTGGGAGGGATTGGAGACGTCTCTCCCAAAGGCGTTGATATACACCGGCAATGGCCTCCCTTGGCTAAACGTGCCGAGACTCGTGACATTGGGACTAGGGAAGTCAGCATCTGCACACATTATCAACGCTCTCGCGACCTCATACGAGAAAAAGGGCTTTAGGTATGGAAATATTTCTTTTGAATAATTATTCTAGACATGCCTTTTGGAATATGCTGATGGTTGCTTAAACTATAATAGATTCTACTTCACACTCCAAGTAACCGAAAAAGGGGATTTGTTTACTGAAATTGATGGTCCACCAACAGCGACCACTTACTGGAATCTTATTAAGCGTTCTGAGCAGGGTGGTTGGAGGATTGCGTTCGATAATAATGCGAATGATTGGAGTGATAAAGTGTAAAGTCTAGCTGAGAGTGTTCAGTACTTTTTGAGTTTATAGAGGGAGAATTTCATAAAGCATTTACCGAACTCTATAAAGTCTACTACCCCTTGGACCGACAACGATCCCGAGCGGGACCGGTATTTGCCACAACCCCCGATTTTCCAGCCTTGCTACCCAACCACTAGCTATAACCCATTGAATTTATAATTATCATTGTTTAGAGAGTGTAGTCATAGTTCCTGTGATATCTAGGGGTGTTGTGGTTGAGGTATATCATTGAAGGACCGGTCCCGAACGGCTGTGTGTGACGGTTTAAGGGATAGTTCTTTGAATGGTGACTATAGACTAAACATGAGGTTGAGACTTGTGGCTTAACAATGGGGAAATCGATGAAATATTTCTAAAGCCTATTATCCAAAGAGCTTAGGCAGCTGTATTATGGTCTCCAAGACTTCTCAGAGCGGGGATTTAAGGCGCGTTGAAGCTTTCTCGCTATATGGTCATATATTTCCTATTTGAGCCTAAGTAGCTTTATTGTATTTCGTATGTTCCGGTTCTGCTCTCGGGATTACTGTAATAATCTTTGTTCGTGCCCAGGTCAATATGTACGTATATCATTCTAGCTGCTTTTCAGTGGGTCACTGGCTGAGAGTAGTGAGCCTAGTGTGAATCAAAGAACTTTATTCGTAGGGGGTATGGCTGAGTAATCCACGACCCCTTAATCTTTTTCTTAGGAGAGAAACCTAATCCTGGGCTGGGAGCGGTGGCGTTACTATTTAGCCTCTGGGGATGTACCTGCATAACAATTGAGCTTTAATCTGATGTTACCTCTTGGCCCTTTCTAGAATAGTGATTTGTACTACTAAGTGGAAGACAACTAACTTTCTATATTCGGAAGCTTTTTCTTTGATCTCAAAGGAAAGGTATTGTAGGGGGACAAAAATACCCGTTCACTCTCATAGCAACTGAGAGCCTCATCTAGATATATATACTTTCTCAAGTTGAACTTTCTGTTATCTATTTTGGTTGTGTAGTGATACTCATCTCAAACCTTTTGTTACCTTTTAGGTGACCGGGTATTTTTGTCCCCCTACAATATTTAACTAAATATTAGGAGAGATTAATCTATATTAGCTATTTTACCGTTACTTGGTAGATTTGCAAACATGGCATCACTACAGGCAAGAATATTTCTTTTGCTATGAACGGCTAATACTCTGTCTAGTTTTATTTTACCGAATAGGGGATTTTAGATGGAGGAGGCCTTGTTCTGAATTTGGGTAGTCTATGCTATTTAAAGCTTGGAAGATAATAGGTTATGTTCTTGCCAGTGCCAAGGAGTTGGTTTATCATGTAAGTTCGTAATTGCCGTGCTATAATTGGTTAAAAATTGCACTTCAAAGTGCTCGTAATTTTAAGGCGTTTCCCGAAAATACTGCGTACCATACAAAATGTGTCAAGTTTATGATTTTGTATGGAATGCAGTAGCAGTCCGAAAAGCCACTTGTAATTTCGAGTACCCGTAAACTATTGATGTTTGTATAATCGACTGCTATTGCATACCATACAAAATCACACACCTGGCGTAGTTTTGTATAGCATGTAATAGCGGCCCGTTCTACAAACGTCAGCGGTTTACGAGTAGTTGCGTTTTTATGGGCTAGAAACTTGTTAAAGAGACCAGGGAAGAGTAGATGCGGGGTAAAGTGCTATAAATTATGCATATTCTCATGGCGCATCTTAATATAGCACGGGTTGCAGCGCAAGGTAGGGGAGGGTACTGTAGGTAAAGCCAAGGAAGCTCGGGGTTTATGTAGCTAATAGTCAGTAATGAGGCTGCCAGTTATTTCACTATGTTGTATTATTTTCTTGGCTAGCTTTCGCGCCTCGGAGCATCTTAGGTTGCCTCGAGGGGGGTTCCTACCGTCTTGGGGCAGGGAGGTAGACATCCCACAATTTCGGAGCACCTCAAGGTGCCCAGTGAACCACACTAGAGTTTTATCAGGCTGGCCTCCCATAGAAAGTTTTAGGACCTACAAGATAAATAGCTATATCAGCTCCACAAATTTCTATTTACTAGCAACATACCTTTAGATCTACGGAGCAAGCCCGAAAACTCCATACCTGCCTGCACCAACGATTCCCATCCCTTGATATCTTTCTCAAAACCCTTGGGAATTATTTTAAAATGAAATGTCTTTGTGCTATTCTATCTGCTACCCTCTATCTCCTCTATATTTCACACGTGGACGCACAGAATGCGTACTCGGGGGTTTGGAGTCCAAGCACCCACAAATCCGAGATATTTCTATCCTCTGACTGGACAGAATTTCTCGCAAAATGGACTGAACTTGACGGTAAAGGGTTCCGCATGCATGACTACGAAGTTTATTTTGACAAGACCCGGCCTGTCTACCTTGGACTGTTTCGACCCGGGAGTGGCGCGCACGGTTACTCGTTTACTACAAACTGGACCGATTTCACCACAATATGGGACCAACGGGAAAAGGAAGGACTCTTAATGCACGACTATGAGAGCTATGAGATGAATGGCAAGAGGTGGTACGCGGGTATCTTTCGAGAGGCCGAAGGCAAGCAACGCCGCTATATCTCCAGGGACTGGGAAAATTTTAAATCAACCTGGACTAGATATGTCAATGACGATGGATATCGGATGCATGACTTTGAGACATATATCATTGATGGTATACGTCAGTATGTGGGAGTGTTTAGAACAGGTACAGGGCCTGAGTTGGCTTGGTTTACAACCTCATGGGATGACTTGATGGCAAAGTGGGCGGAGGCTCGGCAAAATGGGCTAATGATGTGGGATTTCGAGTTTTTTACCGACGGAAACGCAAGAACCTTTGCAGGCATATTTAGGCCAGCGTACTCATCATCATGGGCTGGTTGGTTCGGGGTCGACTGGGAAAGTTTTCGCTCCTTTAACAACGATTGCATAAACAAAAGCTTTACACTTGATGATATTGAAATCTTCCCTAGTAGCTGTGGAGATACATGCACAGATCAGGTCCTCACACCTCTCCCTGATATTGTCTACAACTACGGGATTACTAGTACTACTACACATTGCGAAGGTTTACCAGGTACCTGTACGGTACCCGGTCCACCCGTACTTTATCGATCACCTTCATACGATCAGAAAAACTCACGCTTTATCAGGTTGACGGCAATAATCGGTGTCAAGCAACTTTTCACCCTCCCTTTCAGCGAAAGTAATATGCAACACAACGGCTGGCTATATGCACCTGGCCAATGGCACCATGGAATCGATTACGTTACCGGTGGAACATTCATCGTTAAGGCCGCTGCTCCAGGAAAGGTTATATACGTTGGCTGGGACTTATGGGCTGGGAATACAGTAGTTATTAGCCATGATGACGGAAAGGATAAGGACCGGTACCGGACTATTTATATGCATCTTAGAGATGGTTCTGCAAGAGATTGCAGAATGTCCTGGTTTCAAACCGTTCCTTGGATGACTACCTCTAATCCTGACGGTATTTCTCGGGTCAACAACTTCAAGAGTTACCTTACAGCGACAAACTGCAACAGCGATGGAACTGACACTCCAATTTCAGAACATTGGGGTGATATTTCTGACCGTATTGCAGTTACACCCGGAGATATCGTCACTCGTGGACAATTCATCGCAAAGTCTGGGTCAACGGGGCCGGTAAAAACTCTAATTTACTTTTTTTTAAAAAACCTGTCAATTAAAGCTAATAAATATGTCTAAAAATAGGGTGGCTGTGGTTGCTCTGCGGGAAGAACATTGCAGACGAATACGCACTTGCACATCTTCTTCGCACACCGCGACGAGACAGATAATCAATGGTATTTCTTCGATCCTTATGGGATATATGGTCCAACAGAGTGTTAACCCACTAGATTTAATGCGAGTGGAGGCATGTCGGGTACTTCATGCGCGCGTTATCCTTTGGCTTGGGAGGGCGGTATTCCAAAGTTTCCTTAAGTGATTCAATTAAAGAATCCTATGGAGTTTGAATCTAATATTGTGTAGTTAGCTGTAAAGTAAAGTCTATATTTTCTGATTAGTCATGGCTTTTTCTTGTATACTTCTTATGTAGTTGTTTGGTGGAGGGGGTATTTATGTAAGCTTCTTGAACAATCATCTTCATTCATAGCAGGACTAGTTAGCTTTAGGGGTCAACGGCGAAGAACTAATATTGCTCTTATTGCGCTAGAGCCTCCGCCCCCCCCCAAAAAAGAAAAACTGGTACCCTCTGGTGCTAACCTTCGAGACAAGCCCTTCTAATAATTTTTAACAGTAAACACCTCCTCAATACAGCCTACTTAGCAAGCCTCTCTTGGACCTACACTCAGTGCAAGGAAAAAATGCCAATAGCTCATAGGGAATCACACCTATCAATTAAAGCTCACAGAAATAATTTGCCATGGACCTGCTCTACCGACGAGAGAAAGCTTACCATCGGTGGCCAAAACCAACACCAATGCACCAAAGCTGGCCTTGAGAAGGCATTCTGGAAGTATGTAGACTAAATAAGAAATACCAAAACGAGAAAAGGCAGCGCATCTGTCTAGTGGAATCCATACCGCTAACATTGCACCATAGAACTGTACAGTGTGTAAGAAGACGTCATCAAAAGGCCGTCAAGAGTGACACTTATCAGGAAATAGCCACACCGATAGATTGCCATGAACTTGCACGGAATGTAATTATACGAGTACGATGTATTATCAGAGGTCGCACACAATCAAGGAGCATCCCGCGCAAACGGCAGCCATGGAATTCGTGAGGGGGGCTCGACTATGCAAAACGTATGGTAAAACGAGGGAGATGGGATACATTCATGTTTATGGGGGCAGTCAAATTGGATGGCTTGGGCCATAAAGCTCCTCTTGTAGCATTCCTGGTCTAGTCCGAGCGATATACAGCACAACCTAGTATCCGTAGGACTTGATCTTAATATGATTACCGATAAATGGATTGGTAGGATTGCATGAAAGCGAGTGTTTACGATCAGATCTTAATGTTAATGATTTTTTTATGTTCTATGGCTTCTATTTCATCTTTTAGTGCTTGTTTATGACGGAATATAGGCTACGCGGTAAAAGAATTTCCGGTATATAACGGATATTATGTGTAGTTGTTCATACAACTATTTTCTCTCTCTGCCTATCTTGTCTCAAGAAAAGACAAAATCGACATTGATTATCCGTGAGTAGTGGAAGATATAAACTAAGCGCAAAGCTCATATACATCGCGAGCCGATGCGTGATCTTATCTGAGATCTTCGTGAGCAAAGCAGAGCTGAGTGGGTGATAGTTGAAAAACAACAGACTAAGTGCGTAAGAAGAGGAGGTAAACTAAAGAACAAACTTGATTGATACCTAAAGAAAAACGCAGGAGAGCCTGCTTATATAGTTACAAATCCGCTAACATAGAAAATATTCCGTCATCCCAATACAAAGTAAAAGCCAATCCGTTACCATACAATTCTTCCGATTCTCGGATAGAATTTCCTTCCGTCGGTTATACTATTCCTCCGCTTGGTTACCCTGCCGGTCCGTCCGGGATTCTATTCCTCCGGTGTTGCCACACCCCGTATTTCGCCACACTTTAACTTCACAGAGTGTCACTCACTCCAACAATAGTTTCCGTGCATTATATATATAGCCTACTTGTGTAAGCTAATATGACACTGGTAGTAATATTTAGGTCATGCATACATGTGTTAAGTCTGTAACCCGTCCTTAATTGTTATTATTTGAGAGATGTTTCCTATACATTGAAGTGTTTGTGGTTTCGTAACTATAGGGTTAGGGTTATCGTACGCATCATAACAGGTATTCTTTAATGAGTTTACATTGATAATAAAGTGAGTAATGGATTTGGGTTTATCCAGCCTCTATGTTAACGTCATCCGTCAACACATGTGCTCAGTGAAGCTAGAAAAGCACTATAGAGAGATCTACTAAGATCCTGTCTTCTATTAGAATTTTTGAGGTAAGGCATATATTACTCCTTTTTAGTATACCCATTACAAGTAGCTTTCACTATCCTTGGTTTGTCTTAGTGGAATCTTTAGGCAGGTTTCTCACTAATCGACTGGTATAAATAAGGAATTCCTGATAATTTGCTTTTTAGGCTTCTAAGGTACATTGTGGGTCAATTATGCTTGAATATCCCGAGAGTTACTATATATTTAGTCAATGTTGTAGGATTAGGTCCAGGCCAACCAGTATGTAGGAGGTTTCATCCTAGATGACTATATATGTGTGTTCTCTAGGTGAGTATGCAGATCATCATGCTCGACATCATGGTGGTATTCAATGCGTGTTTTTCCATAACTCTGTCCTTCAAACATGACTTCAAACTTAAGATCGGCCGATGATACGGACATCTCTATCTCCACATCCGCCTTTAGGATCTTGTTAGAGCCATGGCATTCACACGTAAATGTACGTAGAACACTAAAGGCAGAGTCTGGTACAGTGCTGAGGTCGGCTTGTACCACACCTATTTCGTAGACTCCTGAAGGTTTAAATTGGAACTTATTAATTTATAGGAAGAACTTATCAATTAGGGGAAGGAATCAAACGCTTACCACCCCGCTTAATGCTGACTGGAGCTGGCTCCGACTTACTTCCCATAATGCTTATGTTAAACTTTCTCTCTAACCAAATGTCGGGAAACGATGAAGAGCCACCAATTTTAAAGTGCTGTCCATTAGCAGCCTCTTGTCCCTATAGGTTTATGGAATTAGTAGCTAGCCTAGTTGAATCGAAAGCTCACTGCCTGAAGTTATACTTGCTTTTTTTGCGAACCATTCTACATGATCATGTGTCATGGTAAATCCATACAGAGGGTTAAAGTACGATGACTCGCTGTCATATAACCGTGGTTTATATGGTGCCGATAGACGTAGGCCATAATGTTCCTTTAGCTTCCGAGAATCTACCAGACTCTTGATTCCGTGTATCACGGCTCCGCGGACAACTGCAGTCCATCTAGGTAGCTTCTTGTAAGTTCTGATATTATTGAATTTAGAGGAGATTATGCATACGGATATAATGGCTTGATCACATCAACGGCGAAGGGCTGTGATTGACACCAATCACTCAACTTCTTGCGTAGAAATGCCGATTCCGCGAAACCGCCTACGAGTAGAATTTTCTATTTTCAAAAGATTGTTAGTGCTAGTCAATTGAAATACGTAGTTGTCTAGGTCTGTTCCTACCGAGACCATATTCTGGCCACCCTTATCATTTGCGTCTCTAATCTGTTTTGCGGCGAGATCAATGATCGTCTGAACGATGGGGTCAAAAAATTGTGTCATGTGCTCCCTAATATAATTTCTTAACGTAGGAAAGCCAAACAGAAACAAACCCAGCCAAATCATACTTTGTGAGAATAAAATGACCATCTTCAAGTCCATTAGCCTCATCATCTTCTACATTACCTATTGGAATACGCCATCTTTTGCGCCGGACTGTAGGCCCAAAGCTTCTCTTTGCTGACTCAAAGGCATTCATTAAGGAACCCCCACGCTCTGTTTGGGAGACACGCTTCTTCTGCTTCTGACCTTCGTCAAGAAGTGGCCTCACTATCTTTAAGAATGCCCGGTCAATTGCAGTCGAACCACATTTCCCGCCTAGTTTTATTTGGTTAGGCTATCAATCTATTTCAGGGGAACGAGAAAGCCTTTGAGTAATTACCAGAGCCCTCAACTGCCTCTCTTATACGTAAATATGGTGTTATATCACTAACCGCATAGGTTGCAAGGTCCTAGTGAATAGTTATTAATTTAAGTGTCGTATTAAAGAGAAATATAACGGGTATATATCAGACATACAACCGTACCACCACCTGCATCACATATCAAGATGCGTTCCCCCACCTATTGCCAAAACTTAGTCAGTGTGGTCTCACTAACTCGGCAAAGACAGGGAGATCAATAACTTTTAATTCATTACCCGAGCCCTCATTCATTTCACTCAAGCAATAAGCCCCAGCTGCCTCCGGCTCACTAACCATTGTAATTTGATCCCTAGTCCTTGTCCCGAATCCGGCCCGTTTAGCTGCGTCTCGTGTTGCGCGTTGTGCCGCATGCGACCAGATGGCCGGTACTGTCAAGACAAATTGAATGGGCGTCGAGTCGAAAGTTTTGGGAACGCGCTCCCGAAGGTGTTCCATAACATGCCCATAAAGTAGTCTTAAATATTCGAATGTAACATCATGGACAGATTTACCATCCGGCAATGAAGGGCGTGGAGAATCGTCGACTCCATCAGGTAGGTTTGGGTCGTCATACGTTGTTTTGCTGGCCTTCTTATCTAGCAGCAGTTTAAAGCAGCTATACCGCGCAGTATCCTCGGGTATTTCATATCCCCAAGAGGTCTGATCATCCTCGAAACTAATTTCGGTGGGGACCTTCTCAAGGGTTCTGTTGTCCATACCATCACCTCCTGGCCATGACTGTATAACTTTGATCTTGCTGTAATCAGGCTCCTTATCCGGGTACACATAGAGGTAGGCAGCGCCTTCAACCTCACCAGAAAACTCAGATCAGCAGGATGATTACTTATGCCTCATGGCATGTAGGGCTCCCCATAGCGATAACGCTCGAACTCACCGGAGTACGTCGTTCCATAATCAACTATTGCTCATTTCAGTGATTGCTATTATAAACTCGTTTACAGGACCCGTTACTTACTCCCAACTACAAAACTATTCCGACCGTCACTCATTTTGCTACTCTTTGTTGAATTAGTATCTGCTGTAGGGTGGTGTTCAGTTAAGTGTCTGAAATTTATATCTAGAAGGGTGGGTTTTTGAGCTCATCAGATCGACTGGGTGGTGAGTCCCCCGCTTCGATAAGGGAATGAGATGATGGAGGCCTAAAAGGCAATCTTGCGGCACGGATCTTAACTGCCATTCTAACATTAGGATATCTAGCTTGTTTCAGCTTAACTTTGTAAAAACCTGTTCATCAACTTGTAAATAGGGGGCTGCATGTAATCAATGGGTTTAACAAAAGCGGAATGGTAAACAGCTGGAGGCCTGAATCTGGTCCTGTAGGGCGGCTATATATTGCAAACGACGACCAATCAACTCATCAGTCTAAAAAGCTGTTTAGAAAATGAGGAAAGAAAGAGGTAACACAGCCGTGGATTTTACCCATACCCCGGGGCTCTGTTTAGTATTTGTACGATAGATGTATCTATATTTTTGCTATTTGCTGAAGTTCTACACTAAATACTGGCTGGGACTCATCCCACTATACCAGCGGTTATTAAAGTAAGGGCAATAGCTGCGCGGTAGTAAGGCTAAGGCTAAAGGTTCCCTAAATCTTTAAGACGGTATTTACCTACGAAAGAGGCACACTATCACTAATCAGAAGATATACATATACTTTACGTGTATAGTCAGTGGTTGGTTACTCAGGGTGGGTCTTTGAGCCCATATCTGTGATAGCCGCGCGGGCCGCGCAAGCCACCGGAATGATTCTTTAGGGGTGGTAGGCGGTATAATTGTCCCTAATAGATAGCCAAGTGAAGACGAGATATTTAGAGCCTATAACGTTGGATGGAACGCTCTCTTGATCCCGCTGTATTTCCAATGGGTTATTGAAAATATGACTTTGGAGGAGCTGGAAAGGGTACCCTCTAGACGGTTATCATTACCCCCCCCCCTTAAAGTAGTATTGCGGCACAGGCCACGATCACGTGGTAATTCAGGCAACCCAAAACAAGACAACCTCCCTTTAGAAATCGCCCCAATACCTAGCACAGTTTTGCTGAAGATATCATCAAAGATTCAACCCAATGCCGAGCTCAGTATCTAACGGCGTATCCGTCGTCAACACGGCTATTGGGTCTACTAAGCATGCTATTAGTACGGATGAGGAGAAGCCTCGAAAAGTTGCAAAATTGGAAAACCATTCCACCTCATCACCCACAATTGAGCAAAAATACCGCGATCTTCAGCTCGCACACAGGGGCCTTCAGGATGAGCTGAAGCGGCTTCAGGATCAGGATTTCAACGCCCGTAATAAGGATGAGGGGCCGTCGCATCATGTCGTGAGTGCGCAGTTTGTCGATGTGTTTCAGCTATCAGCGGACTGGGCGCGTGACTACTTCAAGATTCCTATTAGCGCCTTCCGGGTTGATGAGCATGAGCTCTTCAAGAAGAGTTTGAGTGGGGTTTTGTGTGGGGGATGTCACTGGTGGGAGAAGAAGAAGCTGAATGTTAGTCATCTGGTTCAGGCAGTCGTTGCAGAGGTGCTGGCTAGACGGATACTGCTACCACAGTTCACGGGATGCTCTGAACACGCTAGGCATGAGTTTGGCCAAGTATACGACGCGATGCTCAAAGGTTCGTGAAATTTTGTTTCTTTTGTAATTTAGCCAAGGACTTTTGAATTATGAGCTAACTAAGTTCTAGAGAACGAGTCAAAGGCACATAAATGGCGGGCCGCAACGTTCGTGGCATATGAACAATGTGATTTATGGAAATCTTCCGATCCTGCCGTCCCCCCTGAGACTACTTCTAAGATTCGGCGGAATTTTTATAATGAGATTGCGAGAGATATCGACATGATTGTTGGCCCAATTGCGCGAGCACATTTTCCGGACCGAGGGGACGACGAAGAAAGGTTCGAGGAGTTAATGGTGTTTGTCGAAGCGGCTGGAGACTTGGCCACCACGTTAGCCAGACAGGCAGCAAAACTTGAGATAATAGACAAGTCCTGGTTCGAGCGCTCACAGTGTGAGTTCCTTTGCAATGATAGTAGAATGAAGGGTAGGTTTATGGAGGAATACGAAGAGTCTGAAGAAGGGTTTCAGGTGGATATCGTTCTAAGACCTGGCTTTCTAAAGTATGGCAACGACGATGGCGAAGATCTCGAAAAGTATGCAGTGTGGATCCCGGCAATGCTCGATCTGAGCGAGAAATCTAGTTACGAGGATGCACAAGAAACAGCCAATGGGGAGATGCTGGAGGATAATACCATGACCCCACATACCCAGCCAGAACAAGAGCCATCACATTTGCTCAGCGGACACACTTCTACTATTGAACCATCCCCTGAGCCAGTAGTTCCGTTGCCATACCAAAATGAGCTTCACCCCCGGGAGTCTGCTGAGGTGGAAAACAGGGAGATTGAGAAAGACCGCAGTGTCAACACTCCTTCCAAGGAGCCGGCCAAGCCCCATGGGAAATCACCTCCCCAAGTTACGCAAATTGGGGGAGGCGAAAACTTACAAACTACACCCAGACGCCGCCGTGATAAGTTTTGGAGGCCGCTGAAGACACAGCTGAAGAGTATGCGTACCTTGTTTAAGAAGAAGGCGCGGAGGTAGAAGATTACCATGGTTCTTAATAGATCGCTATTTTCATTCACTTTCGACTTAATTTGTCTCTGCCCGTGTCATTATGTATTCCTAGTTATTTTATCCTGCATATTTTTAATTTTACACGTCCCGCGTTGAGTTATCCTATTATACAGTGACGCATATACATATATACTTGCTCTAAAGTTTTCCCACTGAGTATATTGTGGGGGCCATAAGGGCTTTCTGTAGCTATCTCACAACCATGAGTCTATATATAGATGGCGTTCAAAGGCTATTGACCGGTGTGACGGATACTCGAGACCTGATAGCTACTACTGTTTATTCTTTGTCGGTTGCCCGCGGCTGCCCGCGGTTCCATATGCTTAACTGACTTCTATCTATGAAGAAGTGAAGGAAAAAGGAAATACCGCGTGTTGTGGCCTAGCGCCTTATGCGGTATTACCTAATCCTAGGCCAGTGGACTAGTATCTGTTCTAGTCCGGTCATGAAGGTCACTTCACTTATCTAGGAACTTCCCCCACTGGACCGGAAGTCTTTGTATAAGGTGCTACTTTTGGTCTATTTACCTTTTGTACTGCTGAAACTAATTATTGTTAAGGATGGCCAGTAAATTTCTATGCGGATTGGAAAAGATTTTAGCTCCACCACAGGCCTGAGAGCTAGAAATCCAGTTTACCCACGAAACTTCATCCCTGGACCGGCCCAGTGAGGAAACTTTCTGGATAAGCGGCCATCTCAGCTAGACTAAAATATATCTACATAGGTACTCTACAAATTCGCTATTTCCGTGATGTGACTTGCTAATTCCGGACCAAACAGATTCAAGCTCGGCGGAGGTTTAATGATGGTATAGGTTTGAAAGATCTCATATGAATGGTGTTGATTCAGGTACGTCAGGATCCCAATTTTATTTGTCAATTAAGTGTCACTAAACCGGTACAGGAATACCAGTGGTGTAGATTGATCGTTGAAACCCGTTTACTTATCTCTTCGCTGTCTTTGCATATATCCCCTGTGTCGCTAATGGCATTCCTCTATTCATGACTATATCTTCTAATCGATCACTTTTAATTACCCCTTTCCGATGTGCTTTATCATTCTTTTTTGACTCTGAGAGTGATACAACGTGATTGAATACAGGCCAGATATCCCAGTCGCGTAAGCCACTTATATATAGCCCTTATATAATTACTGCATAAATCCTACTTGTAGCCTAGGGCATGGCCGAAGACATGGTGGCTAGTGTATTACATTGATAAATTCTAAGATGATAGTATCTAGCTAACAAGAGTTGGTAGCTTGCCAAGACCAATCACGTGAAGAGTTCCATGGAGCAGGGAGTACCGTAGGTACCTAGTTACATGTGAGTAAAAGCCTCAGATATACTGTGCATCAGTAAATCCTAACATACCAAATCCCTTGTGATACACTTATGGACCCCAAGATCGTCAGAATTTAGTAGTGCTTTAGATTTATCAGCTAAACTCTCCTTTCCTTAAAAAATAAAAACAAAATTCTCGTAAGACCTTCTAAGGGGCCAACACTCACTGAATTGCCGTGATATGGATAATATTTTAAATTCATGGGTCTAGCATATTGGTCCGATCACTCGCGCCTTGTTGCCGCAACACCGCATTCATTATGTGCTGCGGCTATGCGGTCCAAGGTAACAAACAGCAGTTTCTGGAGACAACGGATAATGGATTCGTGTTTGAAGTTTCTAAAATATGGGACGTGATCTCAGTATTTCAAACAGGCCTCTGCTGCGGCTGCGCAGCTGGAGTGGAGGGAGGTTGTGCCTGCTGTGTAAGCGGGCCAGGCATTAGAGCGATCGCTTATCCTTAGCAAGGAATAGCCGAGCAGGTTGGGCACAAGCCCCAGAGCTACCTAGTGCTGAGAAGTTCTAGGACTGGAGAGGCCCTGTTTGAGACACCTGCAAATGTAGTGTTGGATATTTAACAGTTAAGGCCAGTGCGTTGTGATCGCCCAGGTACTTCCAGTCTTGGAAGAAATATGTTGCATATGGGGTGCGGAAAATTTTCAACTTTGGCCCAGGAGCAAAGCCAATATATTATCTCACAAAACCCTGGAATAGGCGGGGCCTCGATATCCTGACCATGGGGTGATATATTAGGGCCACATTCTAGAGAGCTGTTTATAGGAGCATCAGATCGACGTAACGGCTGCAAATGGTCACACAGATATCTTGCGGTGAGAAAAAAGAGCGGGTGAATAGCTTCCAGGTGTATTTAACTAGAAGCTATCTTTTGTATATCTGTCATTTTGCAAAGGTTTCTTGCTCTCATCAACCGGTCTATAGGTTTAATTACTCCCGGAAAGGGGCAGCACGTGTAACAGTTACATATCCAAGCTCGCTTGCCTGCGGCGAGAAAAGAAACCACCCGACGCGTAGAAGCGTGTCATTTGTACCTTTAAAAATGCATGATACTCTCTAGATTTTAGACTGTAGCGTCAAATAAATTAGGTAAAGGCCTGGTAAATTTACATATCAAGCTCGCAGCTCGTCTGGGATCGACGGCTTCTTCCCTTAGTGAGTTTCCGGCTTACCCAATAAGTGGCAGCCGCAGAGCACCAAATGTGAGCTGTCGCGTTATTGCGCTGCAGGTGACAATGATTTTGGGATTTTACACTGGCTAATATTTCGGCTAGAGCTAATTGAGATAGTAACTGAGAGCCTCTTAATAACGAGTAGAAATACTTTTGGGTCGTTATAATATTTTACCTCTATCGCTGTAATCGCTTGTTGAACTAGGACTTTTGATTGCGATCCAACTAGGGTATTTATTATATTAATTACGGCTCAGGTACACATATAATCTGGTGAGACAGGGACTTGCGACTTGCTAAATTGGATTAAATCACTACTTACTGGCATGCAGGTGTTTTCAGCATATATGGATACCCCGCTTATTCTTCTACCTACGCAATATCCCGGCGGTGTGTCTAGGGTGTTTCTGGAATCGCAATAGCTTCTGTGGATCTTCGTATTTCTCTTTATCCTTTTCAATTGGGCTAGACTTTAGTTGGCCTGTGCCACCTCTAGGCACTGGCCTGTGTAAAGGTACTAGAGCCTGCTGTTGTGGTCTAGACTGTAGCCCCCTCTTAAGTTGTTATAGCAAACGGTACGACTAGCAACCTTACTTCATAGATAAACCGCGTTCCTGTCGACCACCTACAAACATTCAACGCTGCCAAAAGAAAGGGGAGCAGAGAGAATATAACAAATATGTCAGCTGGAAGTAATGTCATCGAAGTTGATCCGGTAAGTCAACCCGCAAGAATAGTCTGTTGATTGAGATTAACACGCCTAATGTCTATAGAACGCGGATAATTCAGGTTCCGACTATGAGACTGGGTCGTGAGTTCCCCCATACATGTCTGCCTACACAACTACTCCCGTATGCTAAACCTGCCAAAGGAGCAATTTCTCAACCGACTCGGTCTCATCTTCAATATATGCGTATGTTTGATAGTCGGCGTTAAAGTGTTTGGGAGAAATACTGAGATATTATTAGATATCGTTATGAGAATGGACGTCGGTACCATGCGTATAAGGATGGGTACGCTTCCCTGAACCGAGGGTGTTGGGTTTCCAAAGCTGATTGAAAAAACACAGGAAATACTCATTGCCTAATGATGAGGTAGCGGCTCTGCTAGATTTTGAGAGTTTCATAGTTCCGAGCTAACAATTTTTACTTGAAACTACCAGAAAGAACAGGACCGGTCAGTTGCTCAGCATGTTGAAACAATACCCTCCCCTAGCACTAGAAATTGTTACTAAAGGAAACTTTAGGCTCGACATTGTCCACCACATCTACCTCTTGATGATGGGAGACAAACTTCATTTAGCTCCAATTGGGGAGAACCCCCAGAGAATTCTTGATATTGGGACTGGAACAGGAATTTGGGCAATCGACATGGCAGAGTAAGTATGACAGATACTCAAAAGCTAGACGGAGTCATGCTCAAACACGTGACAGGCGCTATCAGTCTGCGGAGGTCATCGGGACTGATCTCAGTCCAATCCAGCCTAACTGGGTCCCACCCAATGTAAAATTCCAGGTCGACGATGCCGAAGGGGATTGGACATGGGGTAAGGATTTATTTGATTTTATCCATATACGGCATCTAAGCGGGGCAATAAAGGATTGGGGACACCTATTGGAGCAAGCCTTCAAGTATGTTTCCTTTCACTCATGCATTATAGCCTCTAGCACACTCTAAAATCTAAGTACAGGTTTACCAAGCCAGGGGGCTATATCGAAGTTGCCGAGTATGATATGGGCCTATACAGCGATGATGGCACATATCACGAGGGTTTATGCCTATGGAAATTCTACGATCTCGTTAACAAAGCATCTCGCATGAGTGGTATGTCTACCCCCTCTCGTAAAGTCTGATTATAGAAACTAACAGTAGGAAAAAGGACGAGAATTCCAAGCAATAGAGAAGATAAAAGAGATTCTTGTGGGATGTGGGTTTGAGGATATTACTTATCAACCATTCAAGATACCGATGGGTACCTGGCCAGCCGACCCGAAACAAAAGGAGTTAGGAGCTTATGCACTACTGAATAGTGGGTCTGGTTACAATGCTTTCGGTATGGCTTTGTTCACGAGAGTGTTGGGTATGGATGCGAATGAAGCGCAGGAGATAGTAACCGGTTGTGAGAATGAGGTTAAGAACAGGAAAATTCATACCTACTCTAAACAGTGAGTTCTACTTTCCAAAATGCTACTGGTATGGAGTTAACATTTAATAGACATATCTGGTGGGCGCGGAAGCCAGAGGTAATTTGAGAAGTAAGGTGTAGGCGGGTTATATATTGCGCACTCCTTTAGATATGAAATAAATAAAATATAATGAGGGAGACTCTATATCTGCAGTAGCACGGGATATGAAAATCGATTAATATATCTCTGAAAGTCTTTGACTCTATTAAACACTGTCTCTTAGATGGATATTCAGGGTGCCTAAAAGAGTGCTATACCTTGTTATATATTAAGGAGGTGGGCTGTGGTGCGCAAATGTCTAGTTAAAATTTTAGTAGCAAGAAACACCTAAAAAAGAAATAGTCACTGGAGAGGTTTCCAGAACTAAGCTGTAATAGTTGAGACAAGGTTAAGATAAGGCGAGCTTTTTTCGGTTTCGTCTGTAGGTAGTAATAAGGATAAGGGTAAGAGTAGTATTTGGCTTGTATAGATGTTATCAACAATCAATTTTAGGTCAAGTAACTAATTATGCACGAACAATCATCTTCTCTGCGCACGTACTGATCTTTGTTAGATCAGCAGATCATGTATAAGATAAGATTATATTCAATCTAAACCCTAACCCATACTGTCGTTGGGTCACTACTTTTGTTTCTTTCTCCTCTATATGTGTATGCGTATAGACTTATACATTTGTTTTCCTACACTAATATTTCATACTTGTAACTAAGGATAGTTTTGAATTACCGAAGAACATTTAAAGTATCTCAAGTACGTTTAAATATATAAATATCAGCCAGGGGGTCGGTAAAAGACCGGTGTTTGAGTTAAAGAACGCATGGGCTATATAGGAGGACCGTTATGAGGTGAATTGAGCTAACTAAATCATTTTTCCGCTTAGGATATGACCAGCGCTTTGATAGGAGTGTGGAGCGACGAGGATGGGGATTTGGATACAAATTTCTCCAATTACCATATGGCCCATGGCCGTAGTACTCAATAGATACTCTACTAACCTTAGATTCCATCAAGCACAACGGGACTAAGTGGGTCCAGGACCCGCCCTGCCCCCCCTGACACAAGTGATTCCAACCACCTCGGGCCTCGGATATCAGTTAATAAAAGGGGCGCCAGTGATAGAAGGACTAAAGATCGCCTAGGCTGTTAAAACCATGTGAAAAGTTGCGAAGGGTTCAGAGGGACCTATGGGTAACCCTAACCCTACTATGGCCACTCGACAAAGTCCACTAGAGATTCTATGGTTCTGTAATATTAATAATAAATAATAATAATGATATGATTATATATATATTATCTCAGGGTTAAAATAGAGTTACCACCTCAGGCTGCATATGTGATAAATTCGTGAGTTACGCCACTATAACACTGAGGCTCTTGCTGGATAGACTGATAGGTCAATATGTGTCTCACCGCTGCAACACACCCCGCCTTCTTGGCCACCCCGCAATCCTGGAGTGCTCGTCAGCGCCAGCTTGCTTATGGCTTCTCAAGACACAAGCATTTCGTTTAATCTAGGTAATCTCCGTAACAGTCAAATTCATTGAATAACTCGCTGATCAGATAGATAGGAACGGTACATGGGAACTCGCTTCACACCTGCCCTCACCGGCTAAATTACCTTATCGAATTTATCAGCCACTTGCATACTATTCAAGACTATAGATCTAGTCGATTGGCTGTCTCGGCAAAACCTTGTAGTTTGAAGGGAGAACTTGATAATACAGCCCACTCATGATGAATTGAGGGAAGTCGCCTAAAGCGGATATTCTACGGCTTCAGGAACCGAGTTGGTGCGCCCCGCTACACCCTCCTAATACTAGGTCGCTACAAAAATATGGACAGAGCTAATAGAGAGTAGGAAGAGCTCCATGAATTGCACGAGTGTTATCACCTAAACCTACTCATTCTGTCTCATATTCTCACTCTCGCACTGCTATTCTTTGATCGCTAAAGCTGTATCTTTATCTATCAGAAGTGATCTGGTACAGCACTAAGCCTTGGAATCAACCGACGTCCTGAATCCCCCGTTAAAGGTCCATGTGAAATTCCTCTATGAATGATACTAGATTGGGTCGGAGTGTGGAGTCAGCTGGGCGCAAGGTTGCCACAACTAGCCAGGCCTACCTATTATCCACTTTTCCCGTAAGAAGATTATCAGGGGCGTGCATGGTTAAAAGCTGTAAGATATAAGCCATCAGTGATAGCCTTCTTTCCTCAGCTGGAGGAATTTATCAAATTTTGGCATATCACGATGGAAGACGATAGTCTCAGCCTCAGAACTATACCCCCAGCGGTGCCGTCAGCAGCCCCGGATACTGATGATTCAAGGTAAGTACATCATTCAAAATAGTATTATTAGACTTGGAGAATTGAGCTTTCCAGGTTGTGGTGGGGATATGCCGCTAGGAATAATTAACTAACTATTGGCGTAATAGTTCTCCCAAAACGACAAAACCATCTAGCACAATCCTCACCACAGTACAGAGCACAACGCCCGGGACCGTGACAGAACCAAGCGCTTCAAATCGCTCTTCGAATCCCACCCCCCCATCATGGAAGGCCCGCACTAGCACGGCCCTGAAAGATATAATAACTCACTTTACCGTTCCACTAAATACAAAGTCCCTGTTAGGGTTTCGGCCATTACCCGTAACGGTTCTCACACTCCTCGTCTATATCAGTCTCTTCGCTGGTTTGATCTGGATCGACCGTGAAACACCTAATGTTGCATCTCAGAAAGAACTGGATCAGTGGGGTGTCGACATTGATGAAGCATATAAAGACCTCCAGGTCCTAACGAGGACAATGCACCCGTACAACAGTAGACAAAATGACGTTGTTGGTCAATATCTACTAGACAGACTACAGCAAATTCTGTCTAACAACGGTGTAAAGGGCTTCACTAATAGCGGGTCGTTGGATGCCCAAGATGGGTATAATGGGACAGTAGAGTTAATTAACGATGGTGCAGGTTTAACAACAGGAAGTAATGTTACTTTTTTCAGACCTGCAGATGGCATTACGGTAATACTCTATCATTTTCTGTTTTAATAATATGATCTCCTAGAATTCTCAATTAACTGCAACCATTGTAGGTCTACTTCGAAGGCATGAATATTATGGTCTACATTCATGGTGAAAGAGAACCCTCGGAGCTATCCCCTGTACTTGTCAACGCCCATTACGATAGTGTTTCTACTGGCTTTGGTTTGTCCCCCGGAATAATCTTGTTTGTTTCTGTAGAATTCCCCTTGGATTCTGCTTTTCTTATGAGCTTCTAAGATCAATCTCTAACAACAGGAACTATTAGGTGCTACTGATGACGGCGTTGGCATCGTTTCAATTATACAGGTAGTTAAATCGTTTACTCGCTCCGAGGCAAACGGAGGAAAAAAATTACAAAGAGGATTAATTGTGTTATTCAACAATGGGGAGGAGGACGGATTGGTATTCAATGCCCCTAGTCATTGATACTACTGGGAAAATATATTAACAAACCCGCGGATAGAACGGTGCACATGCGTTTGCTGCCCATTCTATTGGGGGGCTTCCTCGTAAGTCTTAACTCAATATATACCGGTTTTCCGTAGTTAAGGCTGATAAACTATGTTGTTAAGATATATTTTTAAATTTGGAAGGCGCCGGTACAGGTGGAAGAGCCACCCTATTTAGATCTAACGATTCTGCGGTAACAAAATTTTACCAAAAAGCAAAAAGACCTTTTGGAAGTGCTTTAAGTGGTGATGGATTTAAAATGGGATTAATCCGGTTTGTTACTTTGAATTAATATGCTCGTGTTACAGAGTTCCAGGTTTTGATATGGTAATAAAGACTACCATGTGACAAACCTTGACCTCAGTGACAAAAGTATAAGCTAAGTAGTGTCTTACCTTTTTATTCTTTAGGAGTAATACGGATTATTCATTCTTTCATGATTCTCTCAACATGAGGGGACTCGATGTAGCTTTCTTTAAAGCACGGAGCCGTTACCATTCTCCTGATGATGATGTCAGGCATAGTACGTCCTCTCTACTGCGTCTCAATAACTCCAATCTTTACTGATGATTTAATGTATAGCTAGCAAACAATCGGTCTGGCACATGCTTGGAGGTACTTTATATACTCTACGTGCAATGGTTGACGATACCAGCGACAAATTCGACGACCAGAATGGAGGTTCAGGGAAAGGAAAACCTGGTGTTTGGTTTGATTGTATGTTCTAGATCAATTCCCTTCCTTCGAGTAGCCTTGGATTCTCCTGCTGCGAAACTTCGGAAGTTGATTCCCTCTTTAGTCTTTGGCCGTGCCTTTACCGTATATGAAGTTAAAACACTCTTCGCTTGGTCTGTAACGTTAATCGTTATTGCACCCTGTATCATTTTTGCAGGGCTTTACGCTGTTGGCCGTGTTCATTTACCTAAAACAACAATTGGTCTCTACCGCTTCCCCGTGGCATTTTTGCTTGCTACTGCGGCCACCATAATAGCAGCTTTAATAATCCATAAAGCAAACCCAATGATTATTTACTCATCTTCGGACACTGTCTGGGCAACACTTTTGAGTACCTGGTGGGTTGTTGCATGGGGAGTCCTTAAAGGGGCAGACACGATCAGACCAACTGCGTTAGCCCGAGGATATGCCTTCGTCCAGATTTTCGTCTTGTGGTTGCTTATCATGATTGGGGTGGCTTATACTAGCTCGCCTAAGGCTAATTTGGCTATTGGATACTGGATTCCGGTGTTCTATATGGGGGCATTCGTTGCTGCTTGTATCTCGATATATGAGTTGTTTGCGTTACGGCAGAAGGAGAAATCGTCGGAGAATTTACGAAGAGAAGGTCAGGGTGATGTTCCTAGCCCTCTTGACGATGGATATGAGGAGAACACTTCCCAGGCTATTGGAACAACTCCTCTTGCTCATTCTGCATGTCCTACCTGCAACCAAAATAGCTTTCCTAGAGATGAAGAACCGGCGAACGACGATGTTTACGGGCGCGAGGAAAGTTGGAGCAAATTCCTACCCTACTGGACATGGATTCCACAATTGCTGCTAGCAGTGCCGCTACAGCTTATCTTTGTTGTACCGATCGCTCTACTATTAACAACAGCGCTGGAGCAGACTGGTTGCGATGGGGGTAATACAACAATGCCCTATTTGTTTATCGCTTTATTCTCAGTAATTATCGCCTTACCTATTACACCTTTCCTACACCGGATTACCTACCAGGTCACACTGGTCCTCTTCTTGATACTATTATGCACCGGCATCTACAACTTGGCCGCCTTCCCTTTTTCGTCGGATGCTAAAGTGAAGTTATACTTCAAGCAAACTGTCGACCTGAGCACAGGAAGTAGCCTGGCCCACCTTGTAGGGCCTCCAGACTTTATTGAAAGCATCGTATCTACATATATCCCTAGTGCAGCAAATAACTTAAGCTGCACTCCCGAGACAGAAGTGGCAAGATACAAAACATTGATAAGGTGTTCTTGGGAGGTACCCTACCCAACGATTAATACAACAGCGAACGGGACGGCTAGCTGGGTATCTTATAATATCACTAAACTCGAGGATGGTAAGGCCTTAATTTCGCTCGCCGGAAAAAATTCAAGGGCATGCAAACTTGTTTTTGATAACAAAAACATCACGGGTGTTAATGTTCTGAATGGGGCTGGGGGTCAGTCATCTGAGAGTTTCCTACCTTACGCCAGCAAGTCAACCCAGAATGTACTTAGTTCGCAAACAGTTGCAGAGCCGATTCCAGAGTCGGGGTCGAATGAGCTGAGGCTTTGGAGTAGAGAATGGGGACGTGGCTGGGAAGTCGAACTCACTTGGGATGCAGAAACATCTACCTCCGCCGCTACCCCGGATAAACATAGTCCCAGCCATATAGATCTAAGATATATAAAGCGCGCAGTCTATAAATCCGAGGAAAATTTGAAGGGAACTTTGGAAGGGAGGATTGTATGCCTCTGGAGCGATGCCAACAATGACGCGAATATCCCGGCTTTTGCAGAGTTGAGGAAATATTTGCCAGCTTGGGCTAACTTCAACAAACTGTGTAAGTTTCCTTCCAGACAGGGCTTATAGGGATGACGTGCTAATCTTCTTACGTGGGTGTAGCGGATGGACTTGTAGAGGCGTCGGAGGTATTCGTGATTTAAAATGGAAAGACCGGGAGGCATTTAGGTGGGTATTAATTATTATTTTAAGGGTTAGAATTAAGAGAGTTTTAGTACATATATGGGTTTTGTGTACCGTAAATTTCTCCTTTTTGAAACTTTCTAGGAAGGGAGGTTGTTTGAGAAATTTCAGGTGGTGTTTGCAAGTTCTGCCGTGAAATACATGTAGTATCGCATCATCCACCTATCTAATAAAAATCCCAAGGTTCTCAGGCTACATACATGATGTCTCAAAAATCGTGTAACCTATAGCCATGGAGATAGTATATGTTGTGATACCGGCTGGAAGGTTAGGATAAGGAGGTTCAAATTAAAGACCTTCTGCCATTATAATTAACCAGCCCCATCTTCCAGTTCTCAGGCTAGCTACTGAGTTCTATATATTTCTTCTCTAAACCTAGATAGCTGTACCTCTATGTAACTCCCCCCCAGCAGTCATGACGGACGTTAAAGTCGAATCTCAGGACTGGGTTAACATTAGACTGGAAGTTAACCCTAACCCTATTATTACAGAGCAGTCGAAGGAATTAATGAATTAATCATAGATGCATGCAGCCCGGTAGCTATGATATTCGGAAAAATTCTGTAAAAGAAAATGAAAGTAAGCTAAAATAAAATATAATCGAGAGCGCCGCTATCGGCGGCCGGCCACCCCCCATTTCTTCAGCCTCCTCATCGCCATCGTCGATCCCTAACCTGTACTTAATTACCTTAACTTTGTCTCTCTTTCACTCTTACGAATAAAAACCACTAATGAAAGTTATATTTTACAGAAAGATAAATTGAGTCCGTCATTTAAATTCTTATGTATTTAGGTTATATTGCGATAGGTAAATATATACAGCTGATATTTACATCGTGTCCTTATACAGTCATGCCTACATGGGCCACTTTAGATAAATCATGTAATTCATCGAGATAGGCGTGCTAGAGCTAAGAGCAACACTAAACCACAGCGAGATGTTCTTCTCCAAATAGTAACAGGCTCTGAGCCCTTCTCAGGGAATGTGGTATTAGTGTGGGTTGATAATCTAGGCCAACAGTGCAAAGTCACATTTAGACAGACAGCATCGGGATTTAAGTTATAAATGCCCGCATGCTACGTGGCTGGTGAGTATGATTAGGTACTTTTCCAAGGCTTAGAGCCTTCGTTCTTCGCCCCCCCCCTCTTCCGTAGCAGATCACCCATTACGCACTCGATTAGGTATCATACAGTGTTTTGGAATTCGTTTGCTGAGCACAGTATCAATTATATTATCTTGATTGTAGTCGATATATAGGCACCAAATTCTGCAGAGTATGATATTGGCGCTTCACGCCCGATAAATCGACGGTAAGGCCATCACATAACGTAATCCTCTTATTACTTCTGTTAACCCTAGCCCCTGTTATTGAGTTTACTTACAAGTTCTCTTTTTATATCCGTATATCTTTCTTATTAATTAATTAACGGAGGGAACTGTAGATATACACTTTTGACATGAAAACGAGTGACAACCTATCAAGCGAGTGACCACTAACGAAGCTCATGAGTAAACAAATGTCAAAAAAATTGCTGTGATCCATATGCTATCAAGCCTACACAACTGGCTAGATCACAGCTATCAGTATTCTTCCTCTGTTTAGGCTATGCCGTGGCTAATATAAAACATGCATGTGCCGGTAGAGGGCATAGCTAGTACAAAGGTCGATATATAAGGGAAAGTTGACTATCATCTCCACCTTTTAGTAAATAAAAACTTTACAGTTGAAAGGTTCATTTTAAGAGGATACTATACAGGAAAAAATTAGGCTTGTATCACCTAATAGTTATTGTTACTCTAGTGTTTCCAGAAACCTATCCCATAACCCGGTGAAGCTGCTCATTTTGTGTGGCGCTAGGGTCGTGCAGCTCGACTCTTTTCATAGGCTGAAAGCCATCGGGCCACCTTGGAGAGGCAGGCAAGAGTACATGCATACTAGTCATAGGTCTAAAGTAACTAAAGTAGGGCATATATACTACACTACGTTCCCATGCGGAAGGTATATAGACCTAACCTTCCTGACCCTCGGGGTGGCTTAGTAGTTTACCGCTTATTAGCGATTACCTCGGGACAAAATTGAAAGTCAGAACATGTACTCGTCCGCCCAGGGAAGAACCAAAAGCAAGAGCACCCATAAAGATGGCAAGGTAGGGTTAAGTGGCAGCAGCACGTATTTTGACACTATATACCAGATTGTATATCTTTTTCGTAACGGAAGGTTCTGAAATTTTAAAAAGTAGGAGTAATAGCCTGTTACCTGACTTATGTGGGGTTTCTAGATGGGTTCGAGGTTCTGAGACACCTCCGTGCATAACCCATCAGTTCTCAGGTTGCCATGGAGGACGAGTACTTATAGCGAGTGGTAATTCAGCACTTAAACATGATAAATCTCTCCCGTGTAGCACTCTAAGAAATAGCCTAGGTCCCGTGGCGGACACCAACAGGAGCACAATAAACGTAGTTTACACCCCTGAGCAAGAAAGCACTACTCCTATATATTCCTAGGGCATAGCGATAGTCGATGGCAGAAAAGAGAGTGGTAACTATAGTAAGTGATAATCGACGACTGATAAGGTCCGGGTTAGCACGGATTATCGGTATAACATGTGGAGGATTATTTGTAGGGCTATGACCATTAGATTATGGATGTTTCTTTATCACCCACCTTATAATTATCGTTTTATACTTGGCTTAAATAAGTTAAATTATGGTACTTAGAAAGCTAAATTTATTATTTAGCTTCTCATCATATAGCTGCTATTATATATTACATTGGTCTCGTGCCCAGCCCAATTGTTTCTTTTGCCGCGCAGCATACGGTGATGCAGAAAGCTACGTTATATACCTATAATGCTTGCTTCAAATTGAAAAATCTTTCCGGAGTGAACTTTGTTAGCATATTACTAAGAGCCTGCTCAAATGATGCGGCGGGCGCTCCCATTCGGGTTTGGGAGGGTCCTAAGGCAACGAGCGTTTAACCAGAAGCATGGTGTCGTAACTACACAAGAGTTTAAACAATTCTAGTTTTCTTTCTAAAGGTCATTATAGGTGCTCTTCCCTGCATTTATCATCCTCCATATTCGATTTCAGTGCGTTGGCTTTCTTGTAGATTGTCTCTAGTAATTTTGTTTCTGCTCTTTGCGGTCAAAAACATTTATAGAAACAGGCGCGAGGGTAATATTATAAACCGGTTAAGTACATACAAACATAATCACGTGCTGGCCGCGAATGACTAGGACACACCCATAGCCACCAAACCTTTAACTAATGCTCCCACTGCACATCATGTAGACTATTGAGTATGATATTAGTAAAAGGACCTGAAATCAATATGTTCATTATAAGATTGCCGAAATTTTTTGATTAGAACTGTGTTGAGGATATGGCGGGATTTTCGGAGGTCTTTATGGAAGCGTAAACCGGTTTAAGTTCGTTTACCACTGGTGGTAAATTGAAGTATAAAAATGTTATATTCCAGCGCTTGTACGTGCTATTTTCACTGAATCCAGCACTCTGTACTTGAGTCAAATTGATTTACTGAGATATATGCTTATATATTAGTGATAGTGGCTTACCTCTCTAGTGGTTAGGTCATAGTTTAGAATTACATACCAGAATTTGTACTCAGAGCCAGTAAAGTCACTTGATAAAAAAATCATTACCTCTCTAGTAGCCTAGTCATTTTGCCACCTAATTAGGGGTGCTTAACCTAAGTATAATGCGCTAGATTCGGTGAAGATAGCACGTACATACATAAAGGTACTGGAATCTAGTATTTTTGTACTCTGATTTACCACCGGCGTTAAAATTACTTTTGGCCGATTTACGCTTCCATATGACGCTTCCATAGGGTTTTCGGGATTCTTGGCGTCGCGGCGACATTATTGTGATTGGTTGATAATTACACTGCGCTTTGTTGCACCGTGGTGTAGCGGGGGACACGATCCTTGACCCCACGTGATCTAGGCTGGGCACGAGACAATTGCAAGGGAAAAAAGTCTAGAGAGCTTTTTACATATCTCTTTTAAAAACCAGAAATATACCCATGAGATTATCTCCTGTTAACTTCCCTCATTACCCGAGGGATGGGGCATCTAATGCAGGGACGGTTTATCCCTATTCGGGGCTTGGCGTTGGTTCCGTAGGGTTACATCATGAGCTGCAGTTTAGATATGCTTTGAACCCTAACCCATATGGTTACTGACTTCTTCTGCTCACTACCTTAGTTATGCACAAATTAATGATGACCCCTATCTATAGTTCGATTTAGAGGTCAGTATGGCAGAAAAGGTTCAACTCTATTTGGTGGTCTATAGCAATCCCTCATCTTAGTAAATAGTCGCTCCTCTTGCACCGTAATATTAGTACTCTATCGTACGCTTTATTTCTGGTACGTACTCTGTTACACTGCCGCATTCGCTCAGTCCGTTCTGCTCGTTCATATCATCGCCCAGTATTTTGCACCTGCGTCTGAAAATCCCAGGCACTCCCCCTCTACTGCGGCTGACATACCCTTCATTGGCAGGGGCGTGATAATCTATACGCACCGCCACCTTAGTCCGTCGTGCTAACATAGCTATGAATTTCACCCCCATGGAAAAAGGATAATGGATAAAGAATAGGATAATGGTGTATACATTGGGCCGGTAGGTCATGGGAGCAGTGAAGATTAGATTAGATGCCCTTTTTTATTTGACCTATCTTTAGAAATCAATAATTTCATTTACAACTTTAAGATGAATCGATCAAGTACTACTAACGTAACGTACTGCTCCTAACTACATCTTGGACATAGAAAGTTTCTAGGATAAGTATTATATGCCTGAGAGTAAGCCGACCCGTCGGTTTACACTCACCCTCCTATCCTGGGTTTATATGTCAGGTTTTGTTAAGGACTAGGAAGAGCCAGCATCCACACGAAGGCCAGAATTCACATGGTCATTTATATCACGCTGAAATCCTCTACTTGGAGCCCTCAGCCGAGCCATGCAATGTTTATGGAGTTATTAGTTAGGGCAATAGCAAAAAGTGGTAATGTGATGCCGGTAGGTATGATGTAGTATCTACGATATTGCGGTATGCATTACTACTTAGTACTAGGATATCATATTTTGGGCATTATTTATGAGGGTTAGGGTTTCAAAGGTGAAGCTTGTGGGGGCTGAGGGTAGGACCCGAACATTGCTGTAGTAACATTCTATCGTGTGATCAATACTTGCCCACGATATTCTAATTTAGGATTGTTGGGGTGAAGATTACAGCATTTCATTTTCAGAGATACCGGTATTTTATTGAGTCATTATAGTATTAAAAAGGGTCAACGTTCAGTATACCATATTTTTAAGGGAAAACGTTCAGAATACCATGTCTCTAATAGGTTTATATGCCATATACCATATTATCCATACTGAGTCTGTGCCCACCTCAGAAACTCTGTTTAAGACAACAACCACAACAGAGTAGGTACTGTCACCCCTTTAGCCCTTGAATTGTCAACTACAGATTTACACACTGGACTGATAAAAACATGGGGGGAACTTGCAAGGAATATTCTGGGTTTCTCTAAAATACTAGTACAAAGCTAATCATAAAATATAGTGGGCGCTTTTCAAAGAATAGTGAGTTTATAATTGTGGTGGGTGGGTGGGGTGGTACCAACACTAGTAACTTAGGCACAGGCAGTGAATAGGGAAAATGGTATATGGCATACAAACTCGTTTAAAACATGGTATACTAAACGTTTACCCTATTTTTAATGAGTTTGTATGCCGTATACCCTCTTCCCTATGCACTGTCTGTGCCTAACTTACTAGTGTTGGTATCACCCCCCCCCCCACCCACCACAATCAAAATCTCACTATTCTTTGAAAAGTGTCCACATATTTTATAATTAGCTTGGTGCCAGTATTTCAGAGAAACTTAGACCATTCTTTTCAAGTTCCCCCATGGTTTTACCAGCCCAGTGTGTAAACCTATAGCTAACAATTCAAAGGGCTAAAGGGGTACTCTGTTGTAGTTGTTGTCTCAAACAGAGTTTCTGGGCACAGACTCTGCATGGATAATGTATACGGCGTACAAACCTATTAGAGACATGGTATTCTGAATGTTTTCCCTATTAAAAACCCAGTATACTTAGGGCGAAATTAAATATTGTCAGGTTTTAAGTCCTATTTGTATTGCATTGCGACAAAGCGAGGGACGATACTTAATTTCTCCCCAAGTACGTAGTCAATATCCCTATTTAGTGCTGTCAGGCTTGACATATAGTCTCAAACCAGTGAGATATCTAGAAAATGCCCCATGACCTACACACGGAGAAGGCTGTGCCGTGTGCATGTGGCGCTTATTGAGACATTCAGGCATGCCAGGTTACCCTATTCACCCCGCGCGATCGATCACCATTACAACCATCACCTTGCCCACTTTGGTACCTCATCCTCTCGCAAGATGTCCAGTACCCATCGAACACCACTTACCGCCGGCCCGTACGTAATCCGTAACAAAAAAACATCTACCGCGCTACATATCAGATATGCTACCTCCGACAATAATTCTATACTCGCCTCCCGTCAGGACGAGTCACTGTATAGGGATCAGCAAATATGGTGGATCGAACCACTTGCTCATTATACGTCAGAAGAAGACCCAGAGGGGCTTGTCTACTCCATTACAAACCCCGGGACTGGAAAATCACTTGAAGCGGATCCTAAATCAGGTAGGGTCTCAAAACAGCGTGTATAATATCACCCTAAGCTAATATTCGATCCCTCACCCGAACGTAGGTTATGTGAATACAAATGAACACCATGGGGCTCCATGGCAACGTTGGAGGCTACGCGAAGCTCTTAATGATGATGACGGGTAAGCGATCTATTTTACTTTCGCTTTTCTAATACTTAGCATTATATTGACTCGCACGCCAGGGAGATCTACTACAATATCGTCAATATCTTCAACGACAAAGTGATCGATATTCAAGGCTCTTCTCCCAAGCCGGGTGCCTGGGTCCAGGAAAGTGTACATAAGCCTGACCGAGACTTGCAGTGCTGGGAGTTTGTTGTTCCTGCAGTTTTCTTCCCTGCGGGTTGGTTCTACATCGAAAATGTTAGAACCGGTAACCTCTTGCGCCATAACTACGTTAGCAGTACTCCTGAATTCCTCCCAGCCCCAAATGCTTTACTAGAATCACAGTATAAAGAGCAGTGGGAGTTCCAGTGGACACTATCGAACCCCAAAGTTCATAAGCTGTACGATGACATCGAGAGAAAGTCATGGATGATTATCAATCGTTTGACAAGAACACCTTTACACCCAAGTTGGATTAATATGACTGTTGAAGACTTACAAAATTATGAGAAACTGGTTCTGTGGACACTCGAGATGGATGGTTTTTCTAAGTGGAAAATCATGAACCGCAGCACCAATTGTCTTCTTCAACAGGCAGAAACCCCTCATGGTCCAGGAACAGCATTGGTATGCTCAGAGAGAAGATACCACCGTAATGGAAGCCAGGGGTGGTTTCTTAGGCATGTCTTACCCGTGATTACTCAACTTACTGGTATCGTGAAGTTTTGACCAGTGTGATAGATTACCGTTGCTCCATACTGAGGAAAAGGAACCCCATAAAGATATTGTGGTTGCCGATACTGAGGACACGACCCACCATGATGATACAACTATCCATACCCCTGTCAACGTAGATACCCCGTGGGCAGAGGAGCACTCTCCACCGGACTACGCATCTAGTTTGACATAGAATATTTTTATATGACGATTGGTTGTTGTTTATTTCTCATTACTAGCGTTCTATTTTTGCCTTTTGTTCCCGTAGGTTTTGTTTTCTGGGGTAATGGATGTTTGGCGTGACATATGTATCGATTATTTTTCTACGGATTAAATAGAGTTTTATATACGCTTTGATATAATTTCAAGAATCTTGTTCATGTGTCCACGAGTGACTATGTGTGTTTCAGTTTGCTTATGGCCATAGAAGTACCACAAGCCGATTATCACTAGTATAGTATAAAAGGGGAAGCCCACGAGAGAGAGACCCGATATCGCAAGGAGATAGTCCTTAGTACTGCTGAAGGGCGTGTATGCTTTTTCCAGTAGACTAAGAGATCGGGCGTGAGTAAATGTTTCATTCTTGACTAGATAGCCTAGCTGTGTAGGCATATGATACTTGCGATGCTGGTAGATGAGTGGGCTATATTTGTCTGGTGCCTGTTTTTTTGTTTTTTTTGTTTAAATCATTAAATACATGAACCTTTCGGTTATGGTATTCCTCCACCTCCAGCCTTTGCTCTAACAGTTGTCTGGTGCCTGTAATATATAGAGGCCCCTAGTGACATAAGAGAGGAAATTCAATAGCACATAAAATGTTAACCACTGATCACGCAATGAACCTATCTAATTTTAATTAACCTAAGTCTCTAGGTTAATTTCTTGAATCATCTAAGTACACCTACAGTCGTACCTCACTATGCCGGATCTCAATATGCCGGATTCCTTGCTGTCCCGTACGAAATCCTCTGGATTCTTGGCATCCGGCATATTTGTACAAGAGTGCAGAAAGACCTTTAGCAAGCAACCAACACCAACTCAAAAAATTAAAAATAGTTTAAATAGCTTGAGGGGCACTTAAATAGGGCAAAATACTGTGGGAGCCTTATATGATAAGGTCTATAGTACCGATTTATTTTTGAGAGGGAAAACTAAAGTAAATTGCATGTACCTATCAAGAAAAAAAAGGTGGAAGAAACTGACTCATAAGTTTACCTGCTAAATTACATTGTTGAAATTCGCCCCCTCCCTCACTCAAAATATTATTGCGGTCTTTCCTGTGAGGTATAGTTGTAATTAATTACAACTATAATTTATATTTTGATTTGTCCTAGCTATATTAGATTCATTAGAGGCTTATCTATCAACAAATATTACTATAGCTACAAAAGAAACAAGAATTTTAGAAGCTACAGATTAAAACCAACCTATTAATATACTCTAGTAGCCATTTCTATCGAATTTAACATTCTGTTGTGGTGTTGGCTGTCTCTTAGGGCCTTTCCGCACTCTTGTACAAATGACCCGCCGTACATAGGCATGCAGGGTATAATAGGCCGGGCTTGCTCCTCTCTAGGTATATTATCGAACTATCATTCTATTGCTCGCACCCGACTTTCACAACTTCTTTCTTTTTTTTTCGACTCGGCTAGTGACTACCGTTTGTATAACCCAACTCCTAGTAAGTGTTGTAAAATATCTTTTGTGATATGATAGTCACTCTGCACTATAATAAGAGTCCCCGCGATGAGGCAGAAGCTAGTGTGATAGCACTATTCAGGAGATGTGTGGTAAAACTATGTAGCCTTTGAGGTTGACGTGGCTAGCGGCTGTTTGCAGGGCCTCCCAGTGCCGCCATAGCCTCGCCCCCACTTCCTCATCGTGGATGTATAGAACAAATACGCACAAATGAGGAAATAATTACACTATTTTGCCGTCTAGAGACAAAATAGCCGACACCCATAACCTATGAGTACAAGCAACGTTTACACAATGTTACTACAACACCACTCTTTAACCAGGACCACAATTCTGGACATTTGTTTAGAAGTCCTAGAGTGCTTCCGGAGTACCCTAGCTGGTACTTGGATCTATTCATTACACGCGCTGCCTACCCAAGAGTCTTTGTTGTACCTATTAGTTTATGGAGTCGGTTGTTTTGTTTACTAACAATATTATCGCTTCTTGTGCACTCTATAAAATATGAGTGGGGCTGGGGACGTAGTGTATCATTTTCTGATATTAGCTTGGTGGGTAGTGGTGGAACTCTGTATGTAAATGAGAGTGTGGGACCATAACAAGAAACATGAAGAGTCACTTTGTGATCTCAGCGAGGCTACTATATTTTCGTTATCACTGAGGCACTTTATCTAGTGTTTCATAATAGACCAATTGACACGACTAATTGTTCTTAACCGGTTTAGGGATCCTGCAATACCGGCCTTCGATAGATCGTATGCGTATGCACGCCAAGCCACAGCTGGGCGCCATGGGAACATCGTATCCTATCATACAAACCGATCACAAGGCTCTACTCTCTTGTCCTGTAGAGATATGAGACTAGCTGTATCAAATCGGTAGATGTGTGTTCCGGTTTCTCACCAAGAAACCAAGTAATGCTTTTCCCTATATATTCTAATCGAGCCCCGGTTGCTAAGCCTTCGCACACTGCGCCTACTTCTTGCGAATAGCCAATGAATTAAGTAAAATCTATAGATGATCTATCGGTTAGCCCTGCTATGAGTTGATTGTGCTACTCATAATCAATTAAATTTGAAAATCAACCAGGGCTGCATATCTTACACCTACATAAATATCTATAATTACCATGATATATAGGTCTGATTGGTTTTCCGATTATGAGTTGTATACTGCGCTATTCAGGGTGGCCAAGAAAAACCAAACATGCAAGATTTGGGACAGGGCGTCTGTATCGGAGGTAACCTCCCTAGTGAGCGAGGTGTACCTAATGGTTGGTGAGAATAAAGCTTTCTTCTTATGGTTCTTGCTGCCTTCACTGGGCCCCACGGATATATTAGTTCACCTTATCGTCAAGGCGCTGGTTCCTGTGATATTTAATCCACCTGTACCGTTTACTTCTTGAAATAAGTTCGCCCCCGTTCCTAATTACCATACCTTGGTAAATCAAACGAATCAAGATCTATCTAGGGGACATAGAGAACTCGAAATATATCATTACCGACAACCTCAATAGCATCTTCACACGCGGCGGCCTGTGATATATAATAAGCGATGGTTCTGCGTGAAACTTTGCTTGGGTGTTTTGGCATCAATCAGGTAAGCAGACCTTGACTTCAATTTCAAAGATACAAGCAGGTAGTGTAAAAGATCGGAGTACAAGAATACCTTAAGGAAAAACGAAGAATATGAGATATTATCTTATACGGATATTCGATCTTAGGGTGAGGTTATCGTAGTAAGCGGGCTGCATATACCTGTATATATAACTATGGTGTCTCGATTACTAGTAACTAGCTAAAACCTAAGTAGAAGATTTTTGGCTGACTCGGTAATTTTATTAGGTATCCTGTGAGCTTGGATTAAAGCTTTTGAACCCGGAGGTTGATGATTCTCACGACAAGAAACAAAATATCCTAGCTGAGTATGTTTCGGTGACCCAGAAGTTCCAAATGATATGATCAACGCTCATACAGGAGTCACTGTTAGTATTATCGCGGTTCATGGGCTTGGTGGGCACGCAAAGAATACCTGGACTAGTAGCGACACAGAGTATTTTTGGCTGGGCGACACTGCAAAGGGTCAATACCTTGGAAAAAGTATACGGGTTTACACCTATGGATATGATGCCAGCGTAGCTTTTGGACGGTCAATTGCAAATCTTTCGCAGCATGCAGATGCCCTACTTGATGCCCTTAACGGTCAACGAGTCAACGGCGAAGTATGACGATCATATAATCCGTTATATCTGCTGTTTTTGTGGTGGTGGTTCAAACAGAGCTGATGCTGGGATTTGGTCATAGCTCGAGGTTAGGCGGCCAATAATCTTCATCTGCCACAGCCTTGGTGGTATCGTTGTAAAGAAGGTAGGATGATGTGGATACATCTGTGCCATGATCTGGCTAACGGTAGCGCAGGCGCTACTTAATGCTCACAATAACCGGGGTGCTTACGGAAAAATCTTCGAGTCTGTTTACGGTATTATGTTTTTAGGAACGCCACATCAGGGTACGGATGCTGCTGTTGTAGGGACTAGAGTTGCGAAAATGATGAGCTTAGGGTCATTTGGAAAACCTTCAAGTTTGTTGAAGAACTTGAGAACAAATTCTGAAGCCCTAGAGACAATTTCTAATGATTTTCAACATCATGTTTCTGGCGAACTTCGGAAGGTTCAAAAAATCGTATCTTTTTACGAACAGAATACAACACTCGGCAGTGTGGTTTGTCTCCAGTTCTCTCGCTATCAATCTCCTAGGATTAGCTAACCAGGACTTTGGCCCACACAAAGATTGTCACCAGGAATTCGGCTGTGCTACATCTCGCAGGTGATATTGAGAGCCAGGTTCCATTAGCTGTGGATCACGTTGGGCTATGTAAGTTTTCGAAACCAGATGATAAAAACCTCACAACAATTTCTAGGCATATCCAGAGATTGTTAGAAGGGGCAGGGACCAGGCATGAGGCTAGTTAGTATCCATTGTATAAAATACTTTAATATATAGTTTCGTACAATGCTGAGACTTACCCAGCTCTTTCGAGTGAATTCTTCAACCTTGGCAAGAGACTACACAAGGTTCATTATGAGGCCCATCAAGAAGAGGTATTATCAAGGAGGTGTGATAATACCGTGAAATGGATCCTGCGTCACCAGACCTACATCGACTGGAAGGAGCATCGGAAGAGCCGAGTTCTTTGGTTAAACGGTGAAGTGGGAAGTGGTAAGACTGTTACAGCTGCCTCCTTGATTAATACCCTACAAGCGGAATTCAACACTATTATTGGCCCTGGACATCGACCGTTGCTACTCTACTTTTTCTGTGACGGCAAAGAGGCGGCAAAGGCAGACCCCTCACTAGTCCTAGAATCGCTTTTGCACCAGGTGCTAATCCAAAGACCCTCAACTGGCTACGAGATCGATAGGCAAATTCAGAAGACTAATAGACAGTTTTCTTTGACCATAACGAATGGGATCAAGATACTACAGCAAGCCCTGAGGAATATCCCCCAGGCATACCTCATCCTAGACGCTATAGATGAATGTGGGGGGGAAAAGGCATCATTACTCTCTGGATTATTCGGAATAGTAAAACAATCAAACAATGTCAATCTGCTTGTTACCACAAGACCCCATCCTGGACCCGATCTTAGCCCCATGATTCAGCTGCTATTCAACGAGGGTTATCCAATTACGCAGATGTCACTCGCGGAGGAGTACGTCAGAAATGACATTGAGCGTTTCCTCTCGCAGAAAATAGCAGAATCACCTAGAATCAAGGAACTGGACGGTAGCCTTAAGGAAAAGATAGGAAGCATAATCCTACATCAGTCAGGTGGTATATTTTTATGGGCCTCGCTAGCATGGGAGATGTTTTCCAATTATTCAGACGTATGGACCCTCAAGGGTGTCGAGGAAAGGCTTGAGATGCTGCGTGAGCTGGGTCACCACACTGAGAGATCATCATCGCCCTCGTCAAACATAGTCAGAGGGGAAAACTCCTTGTATGGGCTATATACTGCCATTCTTAATCGAGTTCCAGCAAACCGAAGAGATGGGAGTAAAAGGCTTTTTAGGTTCCTGGTCTTTGCACAAACGCCATTAACTCTAGACGAATTGAAGGTTGCATACTCGCTACGTGAGGGGCACTCCTCTTGTTCATCTTTGGAGGAGGATCTTCCTATAGGGGACTTTGAGGACGAGGTAAAATCAAAGTGTTGCCCTCTGGTTAAGGTCATAGGAGTCAATCAGACCATCAAGCTTGTTCATCAGTCTATCAAAGAGTATTTTCTTGATGGTAACCACGAAGATTATTGCTTCACCTCCGAGCACGACAACGCACACTTACATATTTCAATATCCTGCCTCACGTTTCTAAGTTTTAGAGACTTTTCCAACACTCCCACCTCAACCACCGACGAAGAAGCAAAAGACGACTTCCACAGGATTGAAGTTAATCCTTTCCTGAAATACTCCGCCCTAAACTGGTCTCACCACGCAACGCAAGCTGGAAGTCATCCGAAGCTCTGGGATAAGTTTCTTGCCTTTACAAGATCCGGATCAAGTATGAATCTTGCATTTCGAATTCTCTGGTACTTTGAAGGTCGAGGCCTCTTTCCTCAGAACACCTCACCCATGCATATCCTCTGCTTCTTAGGTTTGGAGAATCTTATTAGAGATGCTTTCAAGGTGAAGGAAGGGATTACCGGGTGCTCTCTCTCTTGGGCTAGGACAGATACTGTTGATTGTCTTGGACGAACTCCTTTACACTGGGGTGCGATAAATGGGCACGCTGGGGTTGTTAGTACACTGCTCCTCGAAGGGGCCAATCCCCAAGCAAGAGCTCCCGGTGACGACGGCTTGAGATGCACACCCTTAGACCTAGCAGTTGAATATGGCCATTTAAATGCCACAAAGCTGCTCCTAAAGAGTAAGGTTGGCCGTACTGAGCATGGCAGACTACTTGCGATGGCTGCTGCTAGGGGCCATACCGAGCTGGTAATGATCATATCTTCTATTACTCAGGCACGTGATTTCGGCCCTGCCCTACATGCCGCGGTATATGGAGATCACATGGAAACGGTTAGATACCTTTTAGGAAAAAATCCTAGTATGGACTCGAAGGACCCGCAACATGGCACTTTGTTACATGTAGCAGCGTTTGAGGGAAATCTGAATATGGTAAAGCTATTGTTAAATAACGGGGCTGACCCCAACGCCGAGGGTGGGGTACATGGCAGTGCACTCCAAGCAGCAGCATATCGAAATTCACAAGATATCGCTATTGAGCTACTCCGGCGGGGGGCCGACGTCAATGCTAAAGGTGGGCAACATGGGAGCCCTTTGGAAGCTGCCACATTCGTCGGCGACATGGAGATGGTGGAACTTTTGAAAGATCATGGGGCAGTGTCAATAGGCAACCGTTTTGTTCGTCGGGCTTCCGTCATTGATGAGGCATCTTTAATTGCTATAAAGATGGTGGAGAAGGAAATTGTGAAAGGGCGGCTATACGGGATCGAGAAAAGAGCTATCAAGTTTAACCAAGATCTTTTCAATGCTGTGGAGACTGGAAATCATCGGGCGGTCGAGGTTATGTTGCATATTGGTTTGAGGTTCTTCAAATTCGCTGTTCAGTCGGACCGGCAAAGCTTTATGCTGTTCATTGTAAAAACTGCAATGCAACTACTACAAACTGCGGTGAAAAAGGAATTCCGCGAGGGCGTCGTAACCTTGACAGAACTGTACACCGGGGCACTCACCTTCGCTTTAAATGAGAGGGGCTCGCCACTGGTCGGGAGCTTACTTCAAGAGTGCATCAAGGACTTCAACACTATGATCGAGGAAGGAAAGGATGGTGATGCAGAGAATCTCGTAGTTTCTGGAATCGAAATCCTCCTAAGCGCTGTCCGGGGGGGGAACAAAGACCTGATACAAGTAATGATGACAAACTGGGTTGAAGCTTTCGAACAATTGATCAGTGGAAGATTTGAAAGTAATCTTGTGTCAATCATCGACGGTTACGCCTCAAGATGGGTAGCTGCTGTGGAGACGCATGATACAAAAAGGGTTATTACTTGGGGAACAACAGCAGCAGAAGCTTTGTCTACTGCTACCTTAGGTAACCAGAAACGAGTCGCATCATGTTTATCGGGCCTATTTAGCCAAAGGATTCAAGAAATATTCGATCACGAGTCAAACGACCTTGGTACCTGGCTTTTCAAAACGAGTCAGTCCGAGCTACCTCAGCTAGACATGAGCAAGATCGATAGTGAGCAGGTTACAAGATCCTGGACCTTTGGGGTAGACTTTTTGCTTGCCACAGAGAGTAGTGGTCGTAGGAAGCGTGACTGCCAGGAAAGTCGAGCTAGGGTCTTAGAGCTGTGTATCCCATTTTTCAAAGCAGTCGAGAGCTCCGGGTTCCTGAATCTGCTAGCAGAAACAACACGAATGGTAGTAAACGAAAAGTTCGGTGACTGCTCGGACAAAAAGCATGTTCTACTATTGGTAGAGGATATTTCAAGGGTCATTGATGCAATTCTCAGCACATATCCCAGTGCAGAGCTAGTGGATCTCATGACCGGTGTCAAAGAGAATCTTAGGCATGCTGCAGATCAGACTATAATTTCAAAGTGGGAATGAGACTTGCTTTCTAGAATGGTTAGTCTCGTTCAATATCATTATGATCTTAACTAACTATATAAATATAGGTCTAATTGTCCATAGACTTCAGAAGAGACACGGTGCCAAACGCGGCCAGTTCAGGCGTACGAGTAACTAAAATGGAGAATATTCTGATTACAAGGAACAGTTATAGTAGCGACTTTAGTGCGCCGAGTGTCTTTATCATTTTCTTTACTTTAGCTCTTTATTTTTCTATGTTTCCTTCTATTTCATACCTGAAAATTTGTATAGTTAAATCTGTTGAAATAAGCGGTTGCCATACTAGTGGTCATGGTTGTCACTTTGTTACAGGACTAAAGTGATCTATGGTGCGCACGGCCATAAAGGTGTACCGGCAAATTTGGCATGTGGAACACCCCTATTAGGCCTAAGCGTGCCCCAAGCATGCCCAAGTATGCCCAAGTATGCCAACTTTTTTGGCTGCTTTATCCTCTAAAAAAAAATATTTAGATATCTATGCTAAAAGTACTTTTAGTAGTATACAAAAGCACCCAGATACCTTCAATACACAAGATACCTCTCTTATGTATAATTTTTAGAAATTTTTGCCTAAGTATATATGATCATGTACAGTGTATAATGGAGAACGTTCCACATGGCCCCTTTTCACACCCAAAAGTGAGGTTTTATTCCACAACAACCATAGCTCTTGTTAGGCTATAAAAAGTTGGAGACCTTTAAAATTACAATACAAACCTTTCCAACTTTTCTTGGAGGGTTCTGGTAATTATTGGTGTTGGAATATTGGCTTCAAAATCGCGGTACACTTTTATAAGCGTGTGCACCATACCTTTTTTCTTTGCAGTGGTACAGGTTCTCAACGAAACCTCCAGGCATGCAAAATGTATTAGTTCGATAAAAGGAGGTCTTCGCTCTGGTATCTTTTTGTATTGTTGGGTTAAGAATTTAGCAAGTTGCATCTCTCTGAGCTTCAAAACCTGGTAATAGAGTCGGCCACAGATTAGTGAATCAGATGCGGTTGATTCCCACCCAGTGCTGAGGGATAGTCTTGATCGGAATGATAGACATATCGAGCTAGTCTTTCCTGGCTGAGGAGTACCTAGCCGGTGATAGAGACTATTAAAAAAAAACCATTTTTCTTACATCTTCATGACAATCGTGTATTGGTGACATAAACAAAGACAATTATAACACCTACGGTCATCGTAGTCCTGGGGAATCCCGCCTGGGACGGACTATATACCTTATGATGGTGAAAAATGCTGCCCCCCAAAGTGGCAGTGCTTAATGTATAGTGACCTATGAAAAGAGAAGGAGCCCGGGACTAGCCACACATATCTGGCCCCATGCAAAAAGGGAAACAGATCACGTGCTCTCTTGGCTCTGGCCTTGGCACAAGTGCCATAAAAGAAATCACTTGAATGTAGCTAGTTCACTATCTTTAATCTAATCGTTACATGTAATCTCATGCGTCACTTGTCGTTGAACATGTCTTAGCTTACAGGTAGCTTCACCAGAATATGGGATAGTTGTATATTTTATTAGGCTAGTACTGTGGCACCCGCTAGAAGATAAGGCTAAGCGGTATCAGCCACACATATACCTGTCCTCCGAGATGAATAGCTCAATATACATAGACCATCCCTCTCTAGAATAGTTAATATACGATCTGATAAAAATAGGACCTAAAGGCTTAGAGGGAACAGATTAAACTGGAGTGACAATAACTAATGTAAATTGATAGTAGAGTGCTGGACTACCATAGCCGAAAGGCTGCATGTAGTATATGAGAAAAAAAAAAAGTAGAGTGCTGACAGTCTGCATATATGCCCTGAAACCCCCCCAAAGCATCCAAATCCCCGCCGGGACTATACCTCCGTTACATAAAAATGCCTTTGTATGTAAGTATAATTTATTCCATCCGTGAGACTTAATTTAACACAATTATTCCCTATTGAGGCCTAGTCTATTTTGCTGTCTATCAATTTGATTCTTTGATCGTATCAAACACCAAGCAGTCTACAGTATGTTATGTGGGAGGTTATATCACTACTTCCACATAACTAAGATCAGATTAGATGATTTCTAGGGTTAGGGTACCCCTGCTCTTTTTCTTCACTTTTCTTTCTTTTCTCTCCCATATACTGTAGGAATATTTAATTCAGCATTCGTAACTGTCAGGGGCCCTACAGTTACCCTAGGACTGGATAGACTGTGAGTTGTAGACTTTCCGGAGCTAGAATTCCTCCAGACTATGGGGCTTATCCCATCAACCGTAGCAAATTGGGGACAGATCTGTCCCAAAAATACAAGTATAAAAATAAGAGAAATTGATTCTAAAAAATTTTAAAGAGTGACAAAGTAATTAAGTACAGTGAAATTCAATAAAGCAATTGCGCTCTGATCCTAGACAGAGTGGCTCCTCACAGGTCTGGCACTGCCAGTATGTTTTAGCTGTAATCCTCCCCTGTATATTCCCTGTTTCTCTTTCCACTACTTTCCTTACCCATTTACACTGAACACAGTCATGCCTTCCTTTAATCCGAATTGGAAGATGATCTCCGCCCTCACGTCTCGGCGGTCGCTTAGTCGTTCTTTCAGTAATGTACTTACATCAGCAAACTAAAATTTGTATCAGGAGGGACAAGCACTGTGTCAGGATACAGGCTTAGAAAATTGTACATCAGATGCATCCACACTGTCCTGATAGAACTTCTAGGAGCTCCAGTCTCATGATGTCTCCTGACGTCTCCCGGGAGGCTTCAGGGACTTTGGTGGAGTCTCCTGAAGTATCCGGTAGAGTCTTTTGGAGCACCAAAACTCTAAAATACTTTTTACTGCAGCTTTGTCTGACAAAGCCCTAAAAGCTCTGACGGCAGTGTCTAAAGCACTGATAGTAACTATCGGAGCTTTGGGGGTTATTTCTTCCGAAAAACACCTTCATCTCGCTAAAATTTACTAAGTCCTTAGACGGTTACCCGGCCTGCACCCATCACAACACCTATATCCCTCGCCAAAATCCTCTAAGTCCCCACAGTCTCGCGTACCTGCAGCAACCCTACCTGCAGCAACCCCCTACCTGCAGTAACTCCGTACCTCCTACCCCCCCCCACCTACAAGCAGTCTATTATAGAGCTAACAACCTATTCAGAATCACGAGAACCTCCTCCAGCAAAGCCTGCCTGCTTTTGGTAGCCACCAAGCAAACAACATACTCGAGTCGGTACAAACATCCCGTGTCCAACGCGTCAATGTGACCCCCAGAGAACTCCCAGCGCAACAACTGCAGCAAGACCCCCCCACGACCCCCAGAAAGGCTCCAGCAGCCTTCAGCAGTCTCTGGGCCACCAAGAGAATAACCTACCCGTCACGGTACAAATCTTCCATGTCCAACGCGTTGACATGACCTCTAGAGAACCCCCAGCGCAACAGCAGCAGCAGGACCCCCTAGGACCCCCCCAGGACCTCCAGCAAGCCTTCAGCAGTCTCCGGGCCACCAAGAGAACAACCTACCCGTCCAGGTATGAACACCCTTTGTCCGACGCGTCGACTGGACCTCGAGCTGACACCCAGCGCAGCAGCAGGCAGCAGACCCCCTAGGACCCCCCCCAGGACCTCCAGCAAGCCTCCAGCAGCCTCCGGGCCACCAAGCGAACAACCTACCCGTCGAGGTACGAACCCCCCATGTCCGACGCGTCGACGCGACCCCCAGAGGACCCCCAGCGCGACAGCAGCAGCAGGACCCCCTAGGACCTCCAGCAAGGCTCCAGCAGCCTCCGGGCCACCAAGCGAACAACCTACCCGTCGAGGTACGAACCCCTCCATGTCCGACGTGTTGACGTGACCTCCAGAGACCCCCAGCGCGACAGCTGCAGCAAGACCCCCCCAGGACCTCCAGCAAGCCTCCAGCACCCCCAGCAAGCCTCCAGCAGCCTCCGGGCCACCAAGCGAACAACCTACCCGTGACGGTACGAACCCCCCGTGTCCTACGCCTCGACGTGACCCCCAGACGACTCCCAGCACGACAGCAGGCAGCAAGCAAGCAGGCAGGCAGCAAGCAAGCAGGCAGGCAGCAAGCAGGCAGGCAGGCAGCAAGCAAGCAGGCAGGCAGCAAGCAAGCAAGCAGGCAGGCAGGCAGGCGGGGGGCAGGTTCTCTCCTATAGAGAGAACAACTTACCCAAGTAGGTACGAACTCCCTGTGTCGGACGTGTTGGCTGGACCTCGAGCTGACACCCAGCGCAGCAGCAGGCAGCAGACCCCCCCCAGGACCTCCAGCAAGGCTCCAGCAGCCTCCAGGCCACCAAGCGAACAACCTACTGGTCCAGGTACGAACACTCCATGTCCGACATGTTAACGTGACTCCCAGAGGACCTCCAGCGCAGCAGCAGGAGTAGGACTCCCAGGACCCCCCCCCAGCGCGATAGCAGTAGCAGCACCTCCCCTAGGACCCCTCCAGGATCCCCAGCAGCCTCCGGGCTACCAAGCAAACAACCTACCCGTGGCGGTACAAACCCCCCGTGTCCTACCCCTCGATGTGACAGCCAGACAACTCCCAGCGCGACAGCAGGCAGCAGGCAGCAGGCAAGCAGGGAGGGCAGGCAGGGAGGGGCGAAACAGCAGTATTTTGTATATAGACTAGAAAATGTACATAGTAAAATAAATAAATTTTTAAAAACTCCGAACCGTGACTCCCAGCGTGACTGCCAGCGTGACTAGCAAGCTCTCCCAGAGACTACTATAGAGTCTTCAGACGTCTCCTGACGCCTCCAGAGGCGACTATGGGAGCCTCCGGGGCTCTCCTGAGAGCTCTGACAGCTAGCCGAGCGTCTCTGAGACAGATCCCGTCTCCTGATCGTCGAATTCCACCAACTGCATCCCAAGCCTCAGATGCATCAGATGCGTCAGAGAGAAACCTTCAAGTTTGCTGATGTAAACCTTTTGGAGAAAAGTTCCTGTGAAGGTTCAGTTTGCTGTCTTTTGCGCTCCTTCCGTGTAAGAGGTTTAGAGTTACCTTTCCACCCTAATATAAATTCCCATGCAACCTGCATTCTAAATTCTTTGTGATCTATAGGTACTTTGATTTGTAAACAGCTTTTATAAATTATATAAGCGTTTACAAGAACTGTGTCAAGTGCCCAAAAGAAGATAGGGTACCAGGTGCGCCTGGAAATCATGTGGGTTTCATAGTAACAGCGGAGCTGATCTGCAATATCAACACCATTCATATGGTGATTATAGGCTTCAATGCATGCAGGGATTTCGGTAAGAACTATCCATTTGCCCGGTTTCCATAATTGAGACTTGCGAACACCACTGGCATTGGTGCTTTTAGGGCCAGGTTTTTTTCGCATTTTGAGAACCTCTGAGGATCGGCCTTTAATCTTGTGGATAGTAGTCATCATGCATACTGGAGCATTGTCGATCCAAAGGAGTACTGCTACATTGTCTTTTACTACTGCCGTATGATAGTGGTAGTCCAATTTAGCATTTTTAGGAACTGCAAGTTCAGAAGGGAAGTCTTTGGAGTTGTTTCTAGCGGTGCCACATGCCCCCACTCCTAGTCGCTTTCTGAGGGCTGCAAAGAGAGGCAAATTGACATAGAAATTATCTAAAAAGATATTAAATCCTTGGCTGTATCCTTCATATTTGCAATTACGCTGAATCATGTGAAACACAATTCTACTAGTTGTACTCATTGCGTCAACTTCAGGATATGCAGAGGGAGGAATAAGATCCGGTCCACACTGGTTTGAGGTAGGAAGAAAATCGAAAATATAGCCACTATCAGCAAGGCAATGAAATTTAAACCCTTGATCAATTGGCTTATTAGGCATTTTATATGTGTCTCGTGAATGTCCAGTACACCGTATCATGCACTCATCAATTGAGATATTAGAGGAGGGTTTTCGATATGTCTGAGAAGCAGTACGTAATTGATTTAAAATAGGATCAACTTTAGAATGCCATAAGCGCTGACCGTCCACCGTTTCTGTAGGTGCATCTGGGTGAGCAACATGAAAGTAGCGATGAATTTGCTCAAATCGTGTAAGGCTCATGTGATTTCGTATGTGGTGTGTTGGCCATAATCCATCATGCTTCCAATAGTCTTCCACTGCTGGCATTTTGCATACACCCATATAAATAAGAATACCAATCCAGCACTTTAACTCCTGAACGCCTACAGGTTTCCATACTCTTCCTTCCCCTACGGTGCCTTTCTTTATTGCATAGAGATTTGTATTTGTTGTCATCTCCTGCATAAGAGTATCGGTAAAAAATAGATTGACAATTGTGTATGGCTCAATGACATCAGCAAAAGTACTTTTCAATCCCAGAGCATCCCTGGGACAACTGTAGGACAAATTACATAGTAGCTGGAGACACCACCCAGTCCCAAGAGACAAAATGCCTGTCCCTGGGATGGATCTTGGGACTGGGTGGTGTCTCTATTCTGTCCCAATTGTGTCCCAGTTGTGTCCCCCACTGTCCCCCTTATCCCTGGGACTATCTGGGACTATTTTTGAAGAAAAAAAAACTTTTGCTGATGGACGTCAGAGTGCATGATATGACGTGGCAAGGAGTTGGTAGCTTCCAATAGAGGCATTGTATGACGATAAGGAGCAAAATATGGAGCAATAGGTAGCGTAGCTTGTAAGTTTGAGTGTGATTTATGGGATGCCGAGGCGGCCGAGTGAGATTTGGTGACTCGTAATTGCGTAGACTTTAATCTGATGGCTTTTGTTTTTGGGGAACATTTAGGAGGAAAGATAACTTCAGGTTTACTGGGAGCGTATGTGAGATTCACAGAGTGATTTCGAAGAGTTCTTGAAGCCATGGTTGATGGAAGTAAAAAGGATTGATTATAGAGAAGAGTTTAATATGGTAAAAAGTACTCCTATTTATACATTTTTATAAGCTTTAAAATCATATTTAGACACCTATTATTTTAATTATACATATCTTCAACTTCTCCTGCATCATTTAAAACACATTATGTCACAAGGTTATATATTGGTTAAGTTATTAAACTTAATAAAAATGACGTGGTTTGAATCGGGGACAGTTCTGTCCCGGAATTGCGTTGCTACGGTTCATGGGATAGGCCTCCACCAAGGAATAATCTATCATTTCTTGGGAAGTCACACAATATAATATCGTCTATAGCTCTATAGATGAACACCTAAAGTAAGTTCTTGGAAAGTTGAAAAATTTGGATAAGCCCTAACCCACCAGTCCTTGTTACCTACCAGTGACTAGGGGTTTATACTTTCCTAATTAATATAGTGTATTCCTGTCTTCGTACATGGTCTTTAGTCCATGGTCCTTTTTCCCAGTCATGTGCCCTAGCCCGCCCTAGACCTGTTGGAATAAGCGATCCCGACAATGGAGTGTGGTAAAACCCTAGTCTCGTGGCCAGCCCCAGGTTTACTTTGCTGCGTAGCACTGTAGGGTCTGGGGCATTAAGGTTTGGAGACGCCTCGGAGCCACCCCAAACTCTCCGCAGCGCTTGGGGGTCTCTAGGGGGCGAGGGGGCTCTTTTTGAGCTCCGGAATTACTTACTACAAGGCTTGGAGAAAAGCAATATTCCCTCAAAAGAACCGATAAAAGCTTAGAGAATAAGAATTCTAAGGCCTATAGTACTATAATATATCAAATAGGTATTGAGAAGGATCATGCATCGTGGGGTATGGGTTAATAAGCCTAGAATACTTCCGAGAAGTATCAGAGTTTCCCAGAGAGGTTGCCATAGATTCTCCGAGAGCCCCCAAGCCATAATATGCGACGGGTATGCCGGGACACGAACTGGCTAAGCTCGGAGGGGTAAGTACACCGGACCATACGGTGCTGCGCAGCGAATTAAAACCTGGTGATTGGAACCAGACTAGTGAAATCACAGTTATTTTTTTTATATTGATTATGAAGAAGCAAGGGGGTTTACTATGAAAAGGATATTTTATATATAAATATAGGGACAATTCCCCCTCGAGTTCCGTTCATCAAGGGAGCTCCATTTCTCTAATTCTCTAAAACTCATTCTGAAGATAGACTACAGCTTGTAGCCAATCCAGTCCTAGATCTACTACAGAGATCGCCATACTGCATATACTACCCTTCAGAGGTGATATATGAGGACTGGGCTAGGCACCGAGCTCGGCTGAATTGAGTTAGCAGCCCTTCTTGCCTGGTTACTCAATTAAGAGGGGTGCACACCCTAGCGCTGTAGGTACAAGATACCGTAGGCACAGGTCATGATCTCCTCTGGTCCACAGCGATGCTCCCTGCTCAGCAGGTGTACGGAAAGAGAGTCCAACATAGTTCTATAATAACCAGACCTTTCAATGGGCAACCCCAGGCAAAAAAAATCACCAGTCCGGCCAAGCCCAACTTATTTGATGGAAGCCTGGGCAAACCCAAGTAACACAAGTAAGAATTAATATTGCTCTTATTGCCCCAAGAAAAAAAAGAACCGGTACCATGGTGCTAACTCTCGAGAAAAGCTCCTTCTAACAATTTTTAAGGTTGGCCCAATTAAATATTTAGTCCGGCCAAATATTTCCTACGGCCCAGCACGGCCCAACCAGCAACAGTGCTCTTCCGGCCCGGGTAAGCGCAAATAAGGGTCGGCCCATTGGGAGGCCTGGTAATAACATCCTGTTATACTAGTGCAAAAATAAAGTCTGTTCGGTTTGGTACAAGCAACAAAGTCTACCCCAATGAAAATGTCAATAGCAAAAAATTCCCCTTATCCCTATTCATATACATAAATTCTAATATAGTCTTCTGAAGCTTTGTAGCTCTAATTTCATCCTAAAATTAGTTGCTGTGAGGTTTAGTTGTGAGGTTTGTGGTTGCATCGCCATGTACCGAACCGAACAGACTTTATTTTCGCACTAGTAATTTGGATTGATCAAATGAATTACTATTGACACTAGGAAGTTTAAATACAAAAAAATATTTCTTTTATCATCCCTAGTTTCTGTACTAGAACGCACCGGTGTAGCTGTTAAACGTACAGTCTGATATGGTTACCTAATCCTATGACTTCTGTGGCCCATCTGCGTGCGTTATGTCTCTCGCTTCTAGGTCGATATGATTGATTGGGTCCGTCGGGGTATCAAGAACGCGCTCGATCCTATTATAAAGGTATCCCCAGTTTGAAAATTGACTGTAAATACATGTTAGTATTGTACATGCATAACTACCATTATGATTCGAACATTTCTTGACTTATATAGTTCCCCCAGAATGCTACTGCAATAACCATTGCTACGACAAACGCAATGGGATAATGTAGCCAAGTTCGAGGGTGTGGTATGAATGGTGCATTGTATGGGAGTGTAGCGACGAAAAATGATAGGAAAATTCCCATCCCGGCGAATAGGCCCACTACTATCCCACTGAGAAAACCGGCCATCCGTACTTTTGTCCCTAATACGGTATCTGGCGATAGACTTGTTGCAAGATGGTCTTTGCAATTGGTGCCGACATTATGTCCATCCCAGTACTTATATCCACGAGATTTACTGTCTACCAGAGCTCCTGGAATAGATATTATGGCTCGCCGTATTGCCCAGCGCTCCTGCCGTGTGTCGCAAAGTATGACAGTCATTCCTGTTCCTTCCTCCAGGTGCTTGCATACAAACAAACTTGTTGTCCTCGAGACCCAAATAATGAAGATAAACGCTGTCACAAACAGAGTTGTCCACATCAGCGATCCTCCCCACATGGATCCAAACATAATTGTGAGCAGCCCAATCGATACAGCTTGGAGAAAACCGCTAAGAGTTAACTTGAGAAGGCTTGGGGTCCTTAAATCGCTTGAATCGCGTAGTACTACAATAAGCGGGTGTTGCCGTGTATACGTGCCCATGGTGAACGTCATAATGAGTCTTAAAAGCCCTCCGTTATAACTATGCAATAAATGTTAACCCACGAGCCTTAATATAGGGGTTAAAAAAGATCTAGTGCACCTTAAAGAATCTTGATTCCTAACCCCTGCAGAGTTCCATAGACGAAATAGACGCCAAATAGATCGTGCCCTTGGACGCTTGACAAGTGCTGAGCATGTTGAGCACCGATCGAGGTCCTTCCTTCCTAGTAGAGATATATACAGGACCTCATCCTTCTTAGCTGAAAAATGATTAGCGCTGATGGTCCTCGCAGTGGCAGATAGCATAGCCGTGACTGCCAGCCATGCGTTGAATACCATTGAACTCTGCTCGGGGCAGGCCCAGATGAAGAGTATATTTTCGATTTTTGGAAGAGCCCGAACAAGTGTGCCAAATAGAACAATCTGAAAGAGATTATAGCCCCATATAAGCGTAAAGATATAAAGGATTGATGGGCGAGGTTTCTTCGGCTCCTTCTCATAAATCCCAGGTCTCCTCTTGAACTTATTATTAGCCCCTTCCCCTACATCACCATCAACCCCCTCCCCAGTAGAGTTCCCTGGGCCTTTCCCCACATCACCTTCCGACCCAATAGTAACCTCTGTGCCCTTTTCGGCAGCACTATCCGGCTCTCCACTTGAATCATCCTCCACTCCCAAAAGCTCGAAAAGCTTTGAAAGGTCTTTGGTTGAGGGCTGAGGAGAAATACCATCTTGTATACCTGAATAGTATTTTTTTTTAGTTTCGCCTACTCTCAACAAAGAAACTATATATGCATACCTAAATCTGCTATCACACTATCCTTCAGCAACTCCGAAGCCTTTCCTCTTTTTGCAGGATTTAGGGTACTTTGGGTGTCTATCTTCAAGCCTAACGTCAAGGCGCTCGTAAAAAGGGCCAGTTGATTACTGATAAAGCCCAGGGACCTAATACTAGCTATTGGGATAGATGCGAAAACGATCATAGCCGGAATCAGAGCCATAACGGTCGTTGCTGCTGATGAACCTAATTTTTCGAACTCGTCGGTATCACCAAGTACCTTAAGATATTCATCTCGACATGATTTACCAAAGTTATTCGAAAAGATTCCCTGCACGATCTGTTGAACGGTTCCATCTCCAGCTGTTATGTTTTGGAGCCTCCTACTTGATAGGGTTGGCCCCTCAAATGGCTGTCCCAGTGCAACCACATTCCCGAGCATCGAAAAAAAGACAGCCGCTAAAGGCAACCACCAGTTTGATATTTTCTGTAGGGGATATAGTACCCCACTGATAGTTGAGAGGACCAACGCTATTTTCGGTATAAATTGTGGCAGATTAAAGGATAGATGTGCGACAACCTAGAAAATATTGTGAGTAAGAAATAAGTAATAATCTCAAATCAAGTATTGAAAAAATTAGACATCTATCATCCTACCATGACCGCAAATTACAACAGGTGTTTAGAGTACCTATAGACATGAGCTCGGCCACCAAATCACCACTAGCCCAAGTATAGGGGTCGTAAGCACTTACAATTACGATTGTAGACTCTGTCGTAAAATAGACACTTGGGTATTTGGTAGTTTGCTAAAGACTTTCAAGGTGTGTTGAATATAAGTGTTTAAGGCTTGATTTTCCCAAAGAGTCTTGATTTAATGTTAGGATGAGGAAACACGGATTGCTTTTAGGTGAGGGTTCTCCGGAGAAAGTAGTCTTGACACAACAGCAAAATCGCGTTCATCAGCCCGGCTTAGGTTATAGCGTAGCTCTAGCAGAGGGGTAGTAAGAATACTTCCGATTACAAACAGGGCAGTTGGGAATGTATGTCTCAGTCAAGGTACTCCAGTCTCCGGCATGAAAGATCGGGAAACCAGGGTTAGTAGGCGAGGTCCTACAGCCAGTACAATTACTAGAATCTTTGTCACAATACTGAAAGCCAATAGAAACCCTAAATTTGAATCTCACGTTTCTCGATCTTGTTGCCGGAAGCTGCAGCCTTTAGCCCTTCGGTTAGCGTAAATAGCTCCGATCCCAATTAATAGGCTCTTCAAGTCATTAAAGCGAAATCTTTCGATCTACGACACATGACGCACAATGAGTCCCCCAGATAACTCATCTCGGATCCATAGAGCGTGGCCTGCTAAAAGCGAGTAATTATATATACTAACACATCCACTGCAGCCCCGTACATCATCCGCACTGAAAGATAGTACATTTAGGGGCTGATCTTCATTAGCCTTTATGCCAACAATACTCGACGAGTCACTTGTCTAATTGTCTTAGAGTGCTTGACTTCACCCTGCTGGTGGGTTAATCGGGCGAATATCAGTAAGCAACACCGTCCTTTTCGGTAACGCTTGGCCACCAAGGATATGGTATGTATGGAATACCGTATTATCTCGGCAATAACAAACAGAGCTGTGTGAGAGCCTAGAATATTACTAGTGGCCAAAGCCTGTTTGAGTTGAGCTTGGCATATAGCTTTACTAGCCATAACTGAGCCTCAATCTATATTCAATCAATCTCAGAATTTCTTTCATTCCACAGTCGTGTTCGGTATCGCCGAGAAAATACGGTATATGGAGCAAGTAATAGATTGGTGGGGATATTGCGGTTTGTTCCAGCGTTGGTGTCGCTTTTATAGTCAAACCTACAACCAAGATCGGGGGTATTTTATAGGTCCTCGGTAGTTGCTTGGGCTACAGAAAACCTCGAGCAACCCAATAGGGCCGGTATTTCTCAAGCCATAGAAGAATGTAACAAAGCCTATAAGGTCATAATATGAGCGAGTGGGATAAGTATGACTTCCATTACCGTACTTCGGAAAGGATCGACGCTACGAGTAATGATATCCCTGTTAAAACTAGCGAAGGGCCTAGACCATGATGGAAGTAAAGGTACTATCGAGCCAATAGATTTACAAATTCCAGCTAGAGCTACTTTTAATCCAAATCGTGATTTTTACCGTTAAAGTTGCTGTCCAGCATGTTCGACACGACCACTATAGCTCCTTCGCACCACTAGCGGGCAGAGGAAGGCACCTCCAAGTAAATTACACATATTCAGGCTCGCACTGGGCACCACCCGTTATTATCTGCACAGACGTTGCATTTGCTAACAAGAGGCAAGAGCATAAGGAAGAGTGGGTGGGGGATGAAAACGCTAGACTGCTTGAAAGTGCTGCAGGACTGCTGCTCTAGTCGGTCCGGGGGCTATCAAGTGGAGTCATCGTTAATAAAATAAGTATTGGGACTTTTCTGCCTACTAGGAGTACCGTAATGTTTGAGAAAGCTTGTTCCGGCAGAAGCCTGCGCTGGATCAAATTGAAGCCACAGAATTGTAGGTGCCAACACCAAAAAATACACGTATATGAGTTGATAAAGTGTAGATCCGCTTTTGAGACAGCTGCTCACGCAAGTTAATTCCTATTTTAGCGGAAGTAGTTTCCCCAGATAATACAGCACTATGGTGTGAGTTTAAGCGACCAAAACTGTCTCCGATAGACAAGAAATTGACAAAATAGATAATCTATCGGAACAGTCGTGTAGAACGCTTGGCAATGAGGCTCTGTAGTTACTCTTTACTGCGAGCGGGGAACGCATATGACGCCAAGAGACTGTTAACTACGGAGTAAACTGCTCGCGAACATATCTACTAGCAAAGCTGAAGCTATGGATAAGTCACTTACTTGATCTACGGGACTTTGTTAGGTTGCCTTAAGATGATCAAGGCATATAAGCACGATCGTGATAAGTGCTGCGCAAAGAAACCCGCTTAGTCATCATTCATGACAAACATGCTGCGCCAGTAATTCCCGGGGCCAGTACAACAGATTGCCTCAACTACAATACCACAACCACTAAATATTGCGTTACTTCATCTTACGTGGTTTCAGTATCTATGAAAATTCTCTAAATTCATTTCACAGTAGCTAAATACTGTTGGTTCCAAATAATTGTATTACGGCGAGAGGCTCCGGGAATTACTTAGGCTCGACTACACCTCCAAGTACGCTAATGACACTGCCCTCACGGTACCATTAATAGTATTGTGGTTGGATTTAGGGGCATATGTTTATGCGTCGGCACCAGGTCTGCTAGATCTCCGATAAAACTACACAATAAACATATTTACAGTAGTATCAAGCAAGCATAGGTTTAAAGATACACGACATCCAATTTAACTACTCAGGAATGTTTACTAAATAGCTTATATATTATTTACTTTGACACCCTTCTATGTGTTAGGGAATATGATCAGTGTTTCTAGAAGAATATCTTATATATACTCAATATTAGATGTGTATAGGGCTCATAGTAGATTACTAGGTGAACGTATAATCAACAATCGCCTTAGTTTAAGAGAAACTGTATAACTATACCCTCACCGTACTAACCTGAGACCTCCTCCACTGAACGAAGTTTATCTGTAATAAACCCAACAGAAAGTAGAGTATAAAAGATATTAAAGTAGTCCTAAAAAAATAAAGAAAAAACTATACATCAAAGCTTCTACTTGTCCCAAAAAACTCTAATCGGCCTCCCGTCACACCATCAAAGTCTAGCCGACTCTTATTCAAGTCCTTCAGAGATATATTCCAAGTTGTGAAAGGCCCTGGCGCCGAATACTCTGTGTTTTGTTCCGGATTTGTAGTCGAAAAATTCACGAGATCTCCGCTATCGACAGGTTGAGTCGTGCCATCCGGAGACAACCGGTATGAATATACAACACGAAGTGGATCATGGATGAACGCGTGCCCCAAGCCTTTAGCATCCACAAACACGTCTGAACCTGAATGTGTAATTCTGATAGATACCAAGGGGTGGTTTGAGTCGCTGTTATTAGAAGCGTGGGCTTTGGCGCGTAGGCCATCAAGCCAAAATCTTACTCGGTAAATGCGGACGTTCGCAGAACCCCGAAATTCACTTTCACCTTGCGTGTCTGCAAAGACAGTTGGAACTGTGACATCTACAGTGTCATTCGTGAGTATTTTTGAAAGCTGTTCGGAATCAAGCACCACAAACTTTCCCCGACCTTTCTCGTAATCAGCAGGGAAGCGAGAAGCATCAGACCCCCTAGACTCCCGAAGGTTGAAGATTTCTGCTTGCATCTTTGACTTCAGGGACTCGAGCTGGGAATGAGTGAGGTTCAATACGGATTCGTTTTGGAACCCACCAATCTCGAGGAAGTTTGGCTGACAGAGGGTTGAAAAGTATATCGAACGTTTGAGGTACGACAGGAGCTTCATAACTTGAGAACGATTGAATGCGTGCATATCCTGGGCAAACATGGTCATTTTATCAACCTGCTGTTCATCATTCCCGTCGAAAAGCTGACTCTCTAGTTGGGTATTCTCCTCTAAGATCTTTCGCTTCTTCTCGTTGGACGATATGATCTGTTTCAATATTAGGTTGTAGTCGACAATTTTGTTGTTACGTGCGACAACGAGAGCTGTATACGCTTCGAGGGAATTTTTGAGATCTGTTGCTCTCGCGTTGAACGACGACTTCGTGAAATCATCAAAAATTTTGGTTAGGCGTTCTTGTTCGACCAGCATCTTTTTGCTGTAGGCTACATCCAGCTGAAAGGAACCATCCGCATCATCTCTCTCCGCGCCTTTGACTATATCCTTCAAACTTCCCGATACCTTCTTTAAACCGCCTAAAATCAGTTCTTTGGATACCGGCACTCCAGTGTCTGACGGGACAGTTGTCATCGCTTCGTAGGCCAACGAAGCACCTTGAATTCCCGCCATAGCTTTGTTGTCCGTGGATGCAATCATCTCGGCGGCTTTAATAACCGACTTAGGATCCACACTTATCAGAGAGCGAATTTCATCATCTAAGCCGTTTATCTTTTCCAATAGACTTCTCCGTTGTGTACTGAGCTTTTCTAGCATTGCCTTATCTTTGATTTTCTCTTCCAAGCCCCTTAAAGTTTCCCTTAGCTGTTTTAACTGAGAATCCAAGGTGCGCGTAGTGGACTGGACCTGCCCACGTATTGCTGAAACATGCTGGTTCGAAGCTTTCCTATCCTCGAGGGCATCAGTGTATGCCACGTACACTTCTTCCATCCTTTTGAGGGTATCAAGTGCATCCTTAATCTCTGTGTTGAAGGCGGTAGGGTTTGTTCTAGGGACCCAGTCGTCGCGAAGGCCGTAGTAGTCGATGGTGGTACATGTGAGCCTCAGGTACAAGTCTTTTGTCTCAGTAAGAATTCCTCGAAGATATGTTCCAATATCAATAGACGGTGACAGCCCAAGTATGTCACGGTTATTAGCATATACCTTGAGGTATTCCTCAACCGATCCTCCGGTCGAGCCAGATTCTAAGCAATGGTTATTTTCCAGGAATGACAGCTTCTCAAGAATTGACTCCAGTGCAAGCTTTGCATTTTCTCTGCTTTGCAAGTCGCCGAAGTAGAAGTAAGCCTTGGCTTTCTCTAGGAGCATGTTGCACTGAATCGGATGTGCAAAGACAAATGTAGGGACGGTTTTGAAATTTGGCTCGGCAACGAGGGAAATATCTCTCTTTCCACGTACTCCGTCTTCCCCATTCAGGCCTCGTGAATCTGAGGATTGCCGCCCACGTCCGGAGCGACCCCCCGTAACAAAAGTTTTGTTAATAAAATCGACTCGGTGCGCTTCCACAGCGTTGGTAATTAAATATTTGCTCTCATTCACAGCTTGCGTGATAGTGAATATTGTCCTCTGGTTTATATCGGGGTTTAATTGGTTCTCTATTTCAAGAGTAAACTGACTAGCATTCCCGTGAAAGATCGGTGAGGTAGCGGCGTTGAGAATATTGGACAAGTCGTCCAGCATCGGATGGCCAGCGTCAATAATAGGTGCATTTTTCTCATCTTCATCGGTCCAATGGTCGGGCAGATTGTAGGCTTTTTCATAGCCATTGAGCAAGGCGAGTAGCTGGGATAGGTTGGATCTCATGTAGACTTGAACGCATCCACCATTTCCACCATTGCCGCCTTTTGCCTTTGTGGAGGCGTTCTCACCACCGTGGCCACCGCTGGCGCTTAGGGATATGCGCAAGGACTTTTCGCTTAAGCTCTGAACATAAAGGTTGAGGTCGCCACTATGGTTTCCATGCATTGCATCAACCTTGTCCTGTGCTGTCGCCCCTCCTTCGTTCAAAACGCCGTTACCGCCGTCCACGGAGATGCGTGCATCCGCATCGCCGACGGTCGTGATATTGTAGGTGGAGATATTGAGTTTAGATGTCATGCACCATAACGCTGGTATAGCATTTCCATCATGGCCAGGCTTCGAGATAAGTTTGAGCTTCTCGGTGAATATGTTGACTCCTGCGGGGTACGATCTAATCTCATTTCCTCGCGTAGTTTCCGGGCCGAATGTAAGACCATCGTCGGAGGCAGAAATAAGAGTGAGGGTTTTTGTGGCTTTGTTGGTGATAGATTTGTAGAATCTCGACTGAGGGAGCTTGGAGTTCATCTTTGTCTTGTTGAGACTGCCCTGCTGGTTCAGTTAGCAACTATACATAGAGCTAGGAAAAATACACTATGACCCACTTACGTCTGTACCTATTTCAGTATCAGGTGTTAATATCAAGGGATTTTGATTCTCTCTATTCCTATTATGTTACGGTTGCTCGAGTTTTATACTGGGGAATCAATGAATGAATTAATCGTAAGTACATGGGTTTTATACTGGGGTTTGTAGGGGCTATATTGTCAGTGCTCTGGTTTGTAGTTCCTTTGTCTCACCGATTATTTCTTAAAGAAAAGAGTTCATTAGTCATTATTACACGGTGTTCTTGACGGTATCTGTCCCGAAAGGCTCCGAATTTATTGGAGATAATGTATTCATGCAGCTCTTGATTGATTGCCCACTATAATCTACCAATGCAACTAAAAAGTAGTAGAGCTAGGGATGAGACTTCAAAATTTTCAGCGCTCGAAACCCGATAAAGAAAAGCAGGAGCTATGTCAAAACTGGTTTGCGGGATTTATTCCTAGGTTAGAATCAGGCGATATATCGAGCCCCTAGCTGTATTTGCAGGTATAGGTAGTAGCGTAGATCACCTACTATCAGACTTAGCAAGCCCCCGCTAATATTGCAGGATCGACATTGCATTACCTCGCCAGGAAACCATTTCTTCCACTCGGAAGGTTCTAAACCCTAGAGTTTGTATAAAAGGACTCAGAAGATGGCGCTAAGCGAGAGACCAGAGACCATCCAGTATATTCTATCCAATAGAGATATGCATCTACTGGTTCTTACTTGGTTAGGCAATAAGTAATCTCATTGTAAAGTAGGCTGGGCGTACATGCTATAAAATCAATAAATTTATGGGTCTGATCCCGTCTAGAAACCTGTCGGATTTATACGCTAGGTATATTCTCAGCTGACTTGAGTCTATATATTTTGATCGTCGTTCAGTTTAGAGCTCGGGAGCTCTTTGTGCCTACGTGTCACCGTAATGTCTAACACGCCGGGTTTTCCCCTCTTTAAGAAACCATGATCTTGCAGGAGTCGGCGATACTTAGATCTGAGTCCCAGAAAAACCAACTTCCCTACTCGTAGTCTTCAAGCGTTTCCGGAGTACGGTAACAGGGAGCGCCATGTCTTGCCTACTGTCACATTGTATCTTCAAGGTGTAATGCACCTCATGGGTGTTTTGCCTTGAATCTAAGGCCAGCCACTCGCTGAACTTTGTGCTGCCAAGGAATAGCTACCCAAGTTGGCCAACGGCACAGGCTTGCAAAAGTGACCTTGTAGGAAAGACATGGCGCTCCCAGTTACCGTATTCCGGAAACGCTTGAAGACTACGAGTACATATACCGCGTTGACTCGATAGATTGGCTATCTCGGGTATCTCCGTACCACGCGTTGTTCAGCTGTTCAGAGAGGCTATCTATTACTCGTAATCGGGTGACGTTTGGGGAACCGATCAGACCTGCATACCTACTAATTGTACTGAGATTTATTTATTTTGCTGGACAGCAGGTCTACTCGGCTTTCCAAACGTCACCTAATTACGAGTAGTTAGCCTCACTTCCTAGTCCCCGGTGTTGAGACTGCCACTTTTACTAGTACGAGTATAAGAACTTCTCTAATTAGTAAAGTATTCCTATGCCTAGCGCTGTGCCCACCACTGCCTCCTTTGGTACGGAAATACCGGTGATAGCCAATTCACCGAGTCAATACGGTACATGTAGATTAAGGTGCATATTACATATTAATTAAGAGTAGAGTCTTCGAATACAGGCCGTTAACAGAAGTTTGATACACCAGATATACGGTCCACCAACATACCGTAGGGACTCGTGGGGTAGAGACTATTTCCTAGAGCTCGTTTGCTACCGATTGAGGCAAAATAACACGCCAGGGGTAGTGAAACCATTTCAAATATAAGAAAATCCCCTCAACTACCTATTATAGCGTACTTGTATGTATTGCAACCCGCGCTCTCGGCATTGGTATCTACCGCATTAACTGGGGAGAACGAGAATTGCACTTGAAGGTCCAAAGAAAGTGTGGCTGGAAGATCTTACTAGGAGTAGCTTAGTATCTGCAGTTTTCACCACTTGATACACTGAGAAGACATTTTACTCGGTTTTCTTTGCTACATTTGGGGGTAGTGGCTGCCTTGTGTGAGTAAATGTTTGGGCTTGTTTCACCACTTCTTATTTCAACCACTAAGTGCAATTTTCGTTCTCCACAGTTAATGCGGTATCTTACTCGCCGCTACGGTACTTACTGTAGGCAGAGATAAGCACACCTTAGACGGGCAAAAAGAATGTGTGGATGCAAGTCTCAGGATATGAGTTAACTTGCAGATTCTCGATGTCAGGGTCGCTACCAACAAAGGAATTTACGGGTTCATCTTTTGGCAAGAGTAAGAGTCATACGCCCACCTCCTTCATCTCTAGTGCAGGTACTCGTGGAAGGAAAAAAGCACCCGACAATGTAAGTTTTATTCTTACCAATTTAATGTGCGCTTTGCTCACTACAGGGCCCTTCCCCACTACCCCTACTTCTCAATCCTTTCTACCAGAGGCTGTACTACATTTATTCCGGGAATTTAATGCACCGAGCACCGGAATTTTGTGCTTTCAACTCTACCGTATAATCTGATTAAATTCAACCCACTGTGGCAGGGGGTAACATGGGTTTTTGCGAAATAAACACAAAAGAGCAAAAAACAACACAGTTTTACTCTATATTAGTGCAAGTATGTGCTTTTCTTGTGGCTTCAACTGTTTCAGCGCCTGTTAACCCACACCCACCCCTGCTACAGCGGGTGGGATTTAATCAGATTATATGGTACTCGTCAGGAAGCCACCCTGCTATCGCTTATCTATTTTAGAAATGTATTTGCGAGTCCATGCAGGTGCTGGTTGGCTGATAGCTACCCGGGACACCTGTCCTCGCAGTCTGGCATTAGGTTATAGAGTATGTAATATCCTTCCAGGGGTTTTCTGGCGGTAGGTCTGGAATTTGGGGACTCAGATCTATTTCATGCCTTGAGTATATTAAGCGTTTTGTTGATACGTAGACCTGCGTTGTAGATCATATGCATCTCGGCGTTGTACATAAAAGCGATATCTTAGGACAAAGTTGAAGGTATGAGAGTTGACTGGCTTACATCTTCTATCTCATCTTGGGCGAACATGTGATGCTATCTCCGATATCACTGCCAGTGACGTAGAATCATAGCATACTTGTAGCTTCCTCCTACAGTACGATACATCGACAACATTGGGAAGAGCCCAGATTCTCGTAGGTGCGGGAATCAGTATTGCTTGCTACTAGTTGATAAATATGACTTTCCTGCCTGGTGTAAAACTAATGCCGACCGATGGTCGGCCTCGATCTGTCGCCAAATTTACTCGACACAGGCATAACGAACATGCACATACAACTCCGATTCTCACCAATTGATAAGTGCACTTCATTCACTACTTGTAAACCGCTGCAGTCTATTGCATGAAATACAAAGCTGCGCTAAGTCTATGATTTTCTATGGTATGCAATAGCAGCTGATTCTACAAACGTCAGCGATTTACGAGTAGAGGCATCATCTGAAACCCGCTTTGAACAGCTCTCTAGGTTCTTTATTCTTTTTGTAAGTGCGTACATGTGTTCTAGTTTGTAGGAGATCCAAACTAAGTAGATTCCAGGCTTGTCTGGCTTGGATCTTGAACAATAATATTATTATACCTTTAGCCTGAAGTTCGGTGGTGGAAGTTAAGACAGAGTCGACAACCAAATAAAAAAGTATCTTATAAAGAGCAAATTTATGGGTTCTTGTCATTGCCAGCTTCCTGTTCATCAGCACCCGTACCAACAAGTCCTCAACCTTCGGCCCTCTCTAAACTTCTAGGCTAAAGTTTTCTTGTTCACTCCAATCCCTTGCCATGTCAGAGAGAAAAGATGCTGTCGATGCCATGGTCGGTAGTATGATTGCAGCAACCGGTCGTCCAAAAGATATTGGGTTTACTCTTGGTTGGGACGTTGTCGTCTCCTACTCCGAAGTAGAGATCAACAAACTCCTACGCGAGCGCTACCAGAAAGCCGATACAAAGATCGTAAAACACATCATAGCTTCTACGCAGCTTAGGGATAACCGTACGAGAAAGATGTTCACGAGGAAGTATAAATTTCTCCTGAGCGCCCCTGAGATCCAGTTCCATGGAGCAGCTACGACAGGACCTGCCTGTGATCTTTCGATGACCATCCTGAAGACCTCTTTCACGGATGAGCTTTCTAATGGTAAAATTGATGACCCTGTCGAATTAGACGATGACGCATTCCGTATCTCGATAAAGGGTATAAAGCTAGGGAGTGTTACAGGCAACTACAGCGAGATTGTGAAAGGTACCAAGAAGGTTGATATCGTTCCGAGTGCTACAACAATTGATTTCCCAAAGGACGAGACGCACACCTCGTGGGTGGTACTTAACCTTCCTATCAGCGTCGATAACCTCAACATCACAGTCACTGCCATAGGTCCTTCTAGTAAAGACCTCGAGATGGACGCAAACGATATTCAGGGTGTAATGGGGGCCTTCTTCCGTAATCCCGAAAATGTGGATACGATCGAGTACTCGCTTGCCTCCGTCAACAACCAGAGCGATAAGGACACGGAGAATGAACTAAAGCCAAATTCTTTCCGGTTCGGAACTTTCACTGCTTCATACCAAGCAGCAAGCATCCTCTCCTTGTTTATTCACTGTTCGGTAGGTCAAGACTCCGGTCAAAAGCATGACCTCCAGGCTTCTTGGGCTGGGCAGTGGGCCGATAACAAAATCTCCCCTATTCCTAAGGGGTACACCGCATCAATCATCATGAACCCCAACTTGGTTTATCTGGCAATGCTCCAGCCGGGATTCTCAAAGAACGGGTTCAGGACTACAAAGGGGAGTGATATTCCTAAGTTGGAAGGAATTGATATTACGGCATCTATGAATAAGACTATCGATCAAGGACCTTACAAGTACGAATATAGCAAATATTCCCAATTAGAGACTTCGGGCTACTCGGTCGATTTGCTGGTATATATCTCTAGAATTCTTTATTTATAAAGTAGCTAATATCAGCAACAGAAATTCCCTATGACTTTGCAGCTGAAGCAAACTGTGATATCTCTCTCACTATCGTTGTCTTTATATTAGCTGAAGGGCTGACATATAGGTTAATAGAATCCCGGCACGTCACCAGTGATGTACATTAAATGGACGGTGGAAATTGAAACAGATTGGAATGACATAACAAATGGAAAAAATCCAATACTCGATCTTGGGACTAGAACTCGGTGGGATTCCTACAAGGTATTATTCCTGGTCGTTTATAGCCTTCATATACACGACATTAACTTTTTGATGCCAGCTCAAAACAACCTACGTAATAGATCGCGACTTCGATTGCGACTCCACCTTGACGGATGAAATGTTCTCGCTCGGTATCGACACGTCCCCTAAGGATCCAAAAAAGCCGACATGGCAAGTAAGCTTTGACAAGACGACCAGGGAGAATGAAATTTTGAGACATGTTACAATAGACACACCAACTGAGGTGCTTGATACAATCAAATCATGGCTCACCGACCTGGCTCCAAAGTTCACCATCACCGGCCTAGGACTTGGATTCTTCAGGACGACCAATTTACTTTTCCCAGGAAAAAAAGTTATCAATATTGATCAGAGCATCGGTATACGTGTGCCAAAGGATTTGCTGCTTGTCGGGGATCTAGTGGAGAATATAGATTAAGCTGGGATGCTCGGCCTATTTTGGTAGTGTTTTGGGAGGGGGCTTTGTAATTGTTTTCTTGGTCAAGTCTTGAGCGAGCATATGTATTGTATCTTAACTTGTGTTACGCGAAACCCCAAAATATGTATAAAGGGTTTGCTTGAGCTAGGTCTGCATATACAGTCGCGTCTACATTATTCCCGGAATTAGCTACCCCTGTTTGAAGCAGAAAAGTGGATCGGCTAGGACCTCGACGCCCCGAAAGCCTTCCATTATGCGCGTTGGGGTGTTACATTCGGTTTTGTGGATGCTGTCAGTCTTGAATATGGGGTATCCCGGTCACTGAAAGCAGAGATCAACGGAGAAAAGCGAGACATATCCACCCATACATTTAGAATCGCTAAACTCGGTGGTTTTTACATCCATATGAGTCGGAGTCGGGCCAGCGACGCCAATCGTCCGGTCAGCAGACGGACGGACGGGCGACCGTGGTGGCTTGGGAGGCCGACTACGGTCACTCAGGGGACCGGGTGAGTCGCGTCCACACACTATAATAACGCGTTTTTCCGCCCACACTTACCTTTCCTCTCTGCACTTCAATTCTCCGATGACTGTGGTAAGCAAGCCGCCGAAGCAGGAGGAGACTGTGAGCTGAAAAGTATGATTACTTGACATGTGTCTATTGCATACAGTGAGTTCCATTGAAAGATGGGCAAACTACACGGGCAATATTGGCATATATAAGTGGGGTCTTTTAAGATAGCAGGGTTGTCCATATTTATGTGTAATGCCCCGGTATTCTTACTCTGGAGCGAGCTTGAAGTGCCAAAAACCAAAAATTTCTTATGTTATGTATGAGTGCTGCCCGAGGAAAATTAAATGTATATGACAATGTATAGGAGAGAGAAAATATAAAATGAAATGTGTAAGATACATTCTGTAGAAATAGTTATACATATTATGTGAGTATATCATGATAAAGAATACATATAATAGGAGTATAAGCGTAATGAAAACGGGTATTAAGTGAAGCGTGTATAGAATAGAAGCGTATAAAGAAAAGCATATGGTCTCATACTTGTTTCTTTCTAAAAAGCTGGTACGTACTCTGAACAAACATAACTATTAGAACTGAGTATAAAGTCAATAAAAGGAGTATATGAATCAAACGTACAAATAAAAAAACTATAAAAGCTTATTGAATGTCAATACATCTTGTTCAGCTGTTATAAACATCTCAAAAATATTTAACATTGAATGAATGAATGAATGAATTTATCATTTAAGTACATGCAACCCTTAGGTTATGGTACCCGCACTAAAATCCAACCCACAATATAAAATAACAACAAAAATAAAAATAAAAATAAGCACCAAAAATAAAACAAAAAAAAAAACACAGTAAACACAAGTAACTAACGCCTTTGCCCCTTCGTCTTCTATTCTTCTTCTGCGTCCCCAAATCCTTCTTGTATGCTGCTCGCAACTTCTTTCCACATATCACCCCACCCCCATTCTTCTTCCCGTTCTCGGTCCTCTACCTCTTCTGCTCCAACTTCTCCTCTTTCTGCTCTTCTTGCTCTACTTTTCCTTTTAAACTCTCTCCACATCAGCGCTCCCCACGTCCAGTTCTTTTCCTCTGCGGGATACAGTATGTCATCTAAAGTAATGGGGGTGTCTGGGTCACCGAGTTCGCGTTGAAGTATTCTCCGTCTGCTTTGAGTGAGCGGGCACTCAACGAGTGCATGCCGGACTGTTTCAACTTGGTGTCCACACGCGCAGCTGGGCGATGGGAGTTTCCCTATGCGATGAAGATAACTGCCACAGTCTATGTGTCCTGTTCGCAGTCTGGTTGTAATGGTCCTGGCTTCTCGCTCACTATTTGGGAATCTTGCTTTGTGTCTAGTAAGGGGGGTGTTTGTGTACTGTCTCCCTATCCCTCTGGCTCCATCTCTTCTGGCTAACTGGTACGCGCTTTCCCAGTCGGTAATAACTCTGTTCCGGGAGGATGCTTCTAGGAAGGCAAAGGACGTGAAGGCCTCTCGGCATGGTTGTTCCCGCGCTGCTTCTTTAGCGAGGGTGTCTGCGAGAGTGTTGCCTTGAACTCCGATGTGTGCTTTCACCCATTCAAGCCTAATTTGAACTCCAGCTAGCCTGGCGTGATCACACTCCCATCTGATGTCTTCGGCTACCATCTCTCCTTTACAAATATTTAACATTGATTCAAATGATGAGATCTGCTTTTGCCCAAGATTTTTGACACTCCCCGCTTCAATACTGCTATAATCAAGTTGATTTCTCCGGTCTGTGATAATCTGTTTGGCGCTACAAGGTTTTAAATTAGTATTAAATACTTTTATAAAAATAAAAAATAAAAATAAAATACTGACCTACTACAAACACGTTCACACTCTGCGGACATGGCAGGTACTGAGCATGTGTCAAAAGTTATAATTGAAAGGCGTAGATATAGATGTTGAGCAAGCTACTATGAGATTAAATGTTCAATGGGATGTTCATTGTTTGGAAGCCATGATGTATAGCGTATGAGTTCATCATCATTTGGTTGAAAGCTCAGTCGAGCTTTTTTTTAAATAAACGGGCATTAGAAGGCATACTTGTATGTGATGATTCTGTAGGAATTGTTTTATCAGGTACTGAAAGATCTTTGTACGATGTCTCCCAAAGCTCGTTAACCAGGTTTTTTACCATTAGACACCACTCTGGATGTAATCCCCATTCTTTTTCCTCATCTTCAAAAGGATTATTCATATGAGGATGAAGCACGATGGAGGCACAAATAATAGATGAAAACTCACCAATTGAGTAGTACCTAGCCATTTTTTCTCTTTCACCATTCTACGCCGACTCTAGCGATGCCCTCCGGCATCATGATGCACTAACAAGCTTTAAATCACGGACCCATCCGCATCATTGTAAATAGCCGTACAACTTCACCCCACTACATCATATTTCACGGATCGAGCAGGAGTGCCAGGGTGAGTCTCGTTGTGACTCACGCAAGGAGGGAGGCAGGGTAACAGGTATCGAGGAAGGGAACAAAGGCATTGTGTAAATGGGAATTTTGGGTATAAATAGGGAGCGTTGCTCCCTCTCTGTAATAGTTTTCTTTCTTTCTTCTTTACGCAACGTTTCTTCAGTTAGATTCAATACAAGCTTTCTTTTCGCTGCCTCTCTGCTGCTCCATCGCTTCGCGATCGCTGAAACCACTTCTTACTTCACAAACCTTTGGTATTTTGCTTGTAACGGATAGTTACCTTGCCATCGAGTTAGTTGTATCCTGTGGTCACGCTGTTCTCACGCTGTCCCCCTTGAAATCATAGAATATCACTACATCCGCATCATAGCGCATCACGTATCTATATGCTAATCCCATTCCATAGCGACAAACACGAAGTAAATTGGAAGTTGGAAGTTGGGAAGTAAATACGGGAAATGGGGAAATAGGAAAATAGATAGAAGGGAAAAGAGGAGGAAGTATGAATATAATAGGTGATCTGTTAGTAGGATATTAGCCTTCCTACAATAATTAGGTTACTCATACTCTAAAATGTTTAGCTAGGCTATCTCATTAGTCTAGCCTATACTTTACTTGGGTTTTGTGCCACGGGTTGTAGATACCACAATTTAGCTACTACCAGCTCAATCATTACATTAAGAAGCTAAAGCAAGGTGACTGGGAAAAATGACAGAATCCGTTACCTGTTGATAGAGTGTATATACCATGTACTTATGATTAATTCATTCATTCATTCATTCGATAGAGAGTATATATCCTTAGGGTTAGGGTTGGATGTGGCTGCGCGGACGATTTCCCGAGGTGCAGGACAATGATATACGGGTATGAATGAGTAAATAAATGAATCATAGTATACGTAGCTCTAAGTCTATGGTACTCATACTCCATAATATATCAGAGATGCTTGTAGGGCTCCACCATAATGGGTGTGGAATACACCAACCGGCTCAAGGCCAGCAAACACTACCAATCTCACTCCACCTTAGGTCCGCATGCCCCATTTCGGTACCGAGCACTGGGAAAGCTCATTTTTAGCAGGAATCTACCCACCCGCATGCCAAGATAGGAAAGAAATCCATGATTAATACCCCTATGAGTCGGTCCCCGGCAGGATTCGATCCTACGATCTCGCACGCTCTCAGAAAAGTCTTCACTGAGCGAGCTCAGATACCTGGGGGCCTACCAACTAGGAAACCGGAGTGATATACGGGTATAAGTCTAGCCTCAAGCCAGAGTCTTATGGCATACATTGCATCTCAGACTATACGGATAGCTTTCTAGTGGATTTAAAGAAAACGAAAAGCTCAGAGGAAGAGGAAGCACGGCCGATTATATTCATTGGACATAGTTTTGGGGGGATTATTATTGCGTATATATTGGAATTCTATCTCTTCAAGGGGTCAAGGTGCTGATGCGGTATAGTCTATTAGAATTAATTAGATAAGTACTAAGTGGATCTAATCTAAGTACGGCTAAGATTATCTCATTATCAATCTGGTGATCAGGCAGCACAACCACTCAGAGCTCTAATCGTGGGACAGACCATCTAGTAATTTATGATTGGAGGATCCAGTCCCCTACAGGATATAACATTCTTACATACCAGTGTTTGGGGGTTATGCCTAAAAAAGGATACCGGCTAATCAAACCCATCAGTGAAGGTGACGTCTAATCTAGGCAACGCGCATATCCTATCAATATGGCCGCATTTATTAATGTGGGTTGCCTGAACGTTGATGCCTGAGGTGACGTAATGCGCACAGCTGGGTCTTGAACCGGTGGGGAAGGGGAGCTTGATGAATCCGATAGAATGTTCACTTGAGAACAAGGTAAACTATAAATCCCTCTCTTTATCTATCCAACGTCCCCATCGGTCATCTCAATCCGGCATCCTGTTCTTCCTCTCAATCCTGCCTTCTGAATCTTTAAGAATCTATCTAGTTTAACCTTGTCCTCCTCATACATATTTACATCTTGTGTTCGATACTACCCAAAACCCTTCTAGCTATCTCAGTGTTTTCGCTAGGAAGATGGCCTCATCTAGGCAAAAGTATATTCATCCTACTTCTTGATTGAATAGCTTTTTATGTTTAATAATAACATGGTGCAGTAACCGGGTATGCCGCCAGTTTGCGAATACTGGTAGATGTACATATAAGGAGTGCAAGTTTTCCCACGAAACAGGATCCTCAAGCCGTACAGAACCTCAGAAGCTTCCCTGCCTCCACTTCCAAACTCATGGGAGATGCAGATATGGAGATAGCTGTAAGTTCTCTCACGATCCTAACTTACCAAAGGTCGTCCAAGACCTGAATAGTGCTAGTTCCCTATACCGTGGGTGGAGCCAGCTTCTGGGTAGTAAAACGTCCCTGGGGGCAGCTCGAGGCCCCCTCCAGGGTCTAACACCCGACCAAATGGAAAAGTTTTTAGACGATGCTTGGAAGATTCTCGAAATCGGCACTTCGGAGACGGTCCAGCAACTCATCGGGGACCTCGGTTCCGAGCGTGGGCTTCGCCGAATTTCCCAGCTTGTGGAAGCAAACTTCGTCCCCGGATACTCACCTACCAGTCTTTCGTTTAAGAGACACTGTCTTCCGTTTCTAAAGGTCGTGGCACATGAAGAAATGCGAGCTTCATTAGTTTTGGAGAAGGAGGTGGGAACAATATTTAATTTTATATATGGGCCTGGGGGACATCGGGGGATCAGCTTTTTCACACAGGTTGCAAAGCAACTATCTCTCCTCACCCAAACCGAAAACCGGCAATTTATTGAAGATGCATTGCTCGCGGCAGCGTCGGCTTTGTTCAACACCTTGAACTTGAACCAGGGTGCAGGAGTTCAACGAGAATTCAAGGATATAGCAGCCGCGTTGATCACACTCATCTCCGGACAAGAGTCAGACGACCCGTACAATTATACTTTCCGCTCTGCCCATGATGAACTCGGTCGGATAAAGGTTCTCCTGCAAATGGCTGATGCGATCCCAAGTTCCACTTCGGCTTATAAGGCGAAGGAGATTATTCCGAAGTACAAAGCCCGATTGCAAGTAGACTTTCCGGGAGAGCTTTCCCGTGAGGGCCCAAGGCATGACAACGACTTCGCCGATATTTCAAAGATAAAGATCCTCCCATCAAGCCAAGAGATCAGCTCTCACAGGAATGAATTCCTTCCACAGAGGTCACTTGATTATCCCCACCATCTCGAAGGGATATCTCGCGTCCTTGACTTCCAGTTTCGACTATTACGAGAGGATACTTCAGGACAAATTCGAGAAGCAGTGAGAGCTGTGCAAGATAATTGGAAGGAGCTAGTGGAGGAAGCAGATGGAAAGGGTAAAAAAAACCGACAGAGAAACTCAGGTTTACGCACACTGCTCTATAGGAATGCACATATCGAGAGTGTCAGATGTTCCCAGCGGGATGGTATTGTTCTCAGTGCTAGCTTTGATCAACCCTCGAGAGTTGTATCGTTGTCTACTAAGGAGCGGAAGGAGTGGTGGGGAAGGTGCAAATACCTTGCCATTGGTTCACTTTTATGTCTAGTCGACAGTTTTAAGAGGAGTACATTCTTGGTTGTTTGCGAAAGAATTATCAGTACTGCAGATCAGGCAAGACGACCTAATACTCCAGCAATGGACCCACAACAGGGTGTTCAAGATCTCGCCAGTGACCCGCAAAGAGCCACTATATCCCTCCGATTCGCTGGAGCTGTTACGGAGACCGACGTTGAAAACGTATTTAAGAATGCCACTGGCGCCGGAGCAATCACGCAAGTGCTTGTGGAATTTCCCGGTCTACTATTCACATCCTTTGATCCAGTATTAAAATGCCTGCAACAAGTTTCGAAAACAGGAAACGTCCCATTCCCAAAATGGCTAGCCCCATCCCCAGTATATAGCTATCCTTCAGACCCGAATTCAAAAAATGTCCATGTTCCACCACCGCTATACATGACGAAACCTGGAGTAGCCTTGGATTTGAAAAGCATTACTGGGGGTGAATCTTTGACATACTCTATATCGAAAGAGTTTCGGGTGGATGATCTGCGGCGGACAACTTCTTTGGACCACGGGCAATGCGAAGCTTTAGTTGCGAGCTTAAGTAGAGAACTAGCATTAATCCAAGGGCCGCCGGGAACGGGGAAGTCGTACCTCGGTATTCAGATAGTCAAGGTTTTACTGGATAATAGGGAGCAAACTAAAATAGGTCCGATTATATGCGTGTAAGTGTCAACCCAGCTTATATTTACCAATGTTTCTTTAACCATGATCCTCACATTTTTTGTGTCATCTTTTTCAGGTGCTATACAAATCATGCCCTCGACCAGTTTTTGGAACACCTCCTAAAAGATGGAATCACAAAGATTGTCCGTATTGGGTCCCGCTCAAAGTCTGAGGAGGTAGCGGCACTTTCGCTGCAAAATGTCGCTCAGAAGTCTGAACGCACAAAGATGGAACGGTACCAGGTCGCAAAAGCAAGAAGTAATCTCGTGGAGGCTGAAAAATCGATTCAGGGAGCGTGCGGACAGTTGCTGAGCGCATACGATCCCAAGACTCTGAAAGAATATCTTAAGACAACACACCCAAGTGCTTTTGAGGATATATTTGGAAACGACGAAGATGAAGGCGGATGGGTACGACAAACAAAAAAGTCACGGGGTAATCGATCTGGTACTCAGCGGGTAGTAGAGGACTGGATTGAAGGGCGTTGGCTTACGAACCTAAATGCTCTTCCACAAACTAATCGCCCCATTGAACAACTACTCATAACAAGTGTCCTGGCTATGTCGCGCATCGAGAAGATGAAGCTATTGGAACATTGGTACGAGGAAATGAAGGAGCTTGCAAGCTCCAAGCTACTTCAAGGGACTGAGGAGCACGCCACAGAGCGCCAGAAACTCAGCAGGCAGTACCAAGAGCAAGAACGCCGATGCCTTCAAGACAGCCATGTAATCGGAGTAACCACCACCGGCTTTGCGTCTCATTCAGACTTGATTCGTTCAGTAAATGCAAAGATCCTGATTTGTGAAGAGGCAGCGGAGGTCTTGGAAGCACACATTCTGAGCGCTCTACTTCCTACAATGGAGCATGCAATACTCATTGGAGATCACTTACAGTTACGGCCGCAGATTATGAATCATGATTTCTCGATGGAGAACCCACGAGGTGGAGATGCCTATGGACTGGATACGTCACTGTTTGAGAGAACAGCTGAGGTCGAGAATTACGGCGGCAAGAAGTTCCCTATCGCGAGGCTGGATACTCAACGGCGCATGCACCCATCGATTGCTGATTTGATCAGAAATACTTTGTACCCCGACCTCTGCGATTACCCGTCAACTGCGAAACACCCGGGTGTCTTGGGCATGGCTCGTCGATTATTTTGGATGGATCATAGGGAACCTGAGGCTGGTGCAGATAAACTAGAGCTTATTCAAACCTCTCATGCGAATGAATTTGAAGCTGATATGGTGGTTGAGCTCGTACGGCACTTATCAAGGCAGGGTATCTACAAGAGCGGGGAGATCGCTGTTCTTTCTCCTTATTTAAGGCAATTGTTTGTCCTCCGACGAAAATTAGCTTCAATGTTCGATGTTATTGTCGGAGACAGAGACCAAGAACAGCTAGATGACGCTATGAGTGAAGAGGAATATGAAGCTCCGGTTTTAGCCACTCCCGCGCAGCAGGTGAAGAAGGGCGCCCTGTTGAATGAGGTTAGGGTTGCCACGGTAGATAACTTCCAGGTAGGTGTCATTGCCCTTAACTTTTGTAATTACTACTATTGTGATACCAGCTGAAACTTTTTCATAGGGCGAGGAGGCGAAAGTTGTTGTCATCTCCTTGGTGAGAAGCAACAAAGAGAACAAGTGCGGCTTCTTGAAGACGTCGAACAGAATCAATGTACTATTGAGGTATGGATGCCGTCGCTCCCAAGAGCTGTTAAAGTAATGTAACCTAATTATGGGGTTTAGTCGTGCTATCGATGGGATGTATATCATTGGTAACGCAGAGACATGTGGGCGCATCGAAATGTGGTCGAAGGTAATTAAAATGCTCGAAAAAGGGGGAAATATCGATAGGAAGTTGGAGATCTGTTGTCCGCGGCACCCGGACAAACAGGTATTTATTTCCGAGCCTGATGACTTCCATCTACTTTCACCTGAGGGAGGATGTAATGAACGATGCGAGTGGCGCCTCAATTGCGGTCATCCGTGCGTCAAGAAATGTCACTCAGAGATTCTTCACCAAAGTACCGTTTGCTTAGAGCCTTGTGATCGACTCTTCCAGCATTGCAGTCACATTTGTCCTAAACCATGCGGAGTAGCTTGCGGAAAATGCAATGTTCGAGTTCGAGGTATCATTTTGCCTTGTGGACATACGCCCTCATCACTTTTATGTCACCAAGTACAAGATTTATCCCAAATTCGATGTCGGAAGCTGGTTAGACGGAAGCTTTCAACATGTGGGCATGAAGTCGATATGGAGTGCCAGCAGGACCCACTCAACTACAGATGTACACAATCTTGTGGAGCTCTACTACCTTGCGGACACCAATGTATATCAAGATGTACAGAATGCACAAGACTCCAGAATAGGGAGGACCCAACGACTGCTATCTCCGTTCATGGTCCGTGCAAGAAACCATGCGGGAGAAAATATACAAACTGCCCACACAACTGCATAACCCCATGCCACGGTACAGAGAAATGCCTACCCTGTACTCAACGATGCGAAATCCGTTGCGAACATTCACGATGCGGAAAAAAGTGTACAGAACCGTGCGCCCCTTGCGCGGAACGATGCTCTTGGACGTGTGCTCATCGTGAACGCTGCGAGATGCCTTGTGCTGTCCCGTGCAATATCAACCCATGCTCTGAAAGATGTGATAAGCAACTTGCATGTGGACACCAGTGCCCGTCTGTTTGTGGGGAGAGATGCCCACCAATTGACTTTTGTCAGGTGTGCGCCAAACAAGAAACCCAAAACAGAGTAGTAGACCTAATCATGTTCCAACCGTACTCCGAAATCGACATCAGTACCGAACCAATAATTGTCCCTACATGTGGCCACTTTTATACCATGGAGACCTACGATAACATCATGGGTATGAAAAATGCTTACAGGATCGATGAACTCGGTAGAATTCTTGGCCCAAGAGCCCTTGACGGAAGCGAGGAACTCAGAAGCGATAGTGACGAACCCGCAGAGAAGTTAGTTGTCAAGAATTGCCCGGATTGTCGAGCGCCCCTCCGAGATATCCACAGGTATAACAGAATAGTGAAGGTTGCATGCCTAGATGAATCAACTCGGAGGTTCTGTGCGAATTCCCAAGCGAACTACCTTAACATCTATCAGGAGGTTTCTGATGCCCAAGATCTGCTCGAGGCAAACCGTGGCGACTTTATTGCAAGGCTACAAGTATCTCCTAAGGTTGGGCTTCAGAATGGAAAGGTCCCTGGCCCCGTTCATGAACGAACTCGGAGGTCGCGCGCCCTAGCAACAAAGATTCAACGGTTTATCACCACGGTCGCCGAAGAAGAACAACCGTACTCAAAAGTGCGCCAAATGGTGCTTAGTGCACAGAGGAGAAGAAACGTCCAAGGCACCTTCAGTGTAGACAGCTCGGCCGTGCAGATGGGGTTCCGCTTGAAGAGCCAGAACTTGCTTCTTATGTTCAGATGGGAGAGTCTATGGGACATGCATATGATTGCAGCAAACTCCGCCATGGATTCCGCGTCGGTTACAACTATCAGAAAACAAATCATAAAGGAGCTATGGAACTTACATGGGCTGTGTTCAGAGGTCATTGAGGAGTGCCAAGCAGCAAGCTATGCAAAGTATGAAGCTGAAGCAAGACTACGCCGCGCACAGTTCTTTGCTCTTTATAGGCTCGAATTTCGAGTCCAACAGGAGTCAAACCCCGGTAGCGCCCCACCTATACATGCGGGTTTCGATGAACAAGGTCGACAGGAGGAGGCGAAGAGCTTGGATAGATGCGAGCATCTATGCAAAACGCTTCCGGGGACTGTAGGACCGCTAAGAAACAAAATAGATGAAGCACGAAGACTTTTAGGAGGGAGTACATTCTATGCCGCTGTCTCCGCGGAGGAGAAAAGACTGGTTCACCTGGCAATGTCGGCAGAGTTTAGTTCTACAGGACGTTGGTATACGTGCGCAAATGGACATCCGGTAAGCCTATCGTTCTAAGGCTAGGATGAGTATCACTGACATCCTTCCGTATAGTTCACTATCGGCAATTGTGGGGCACCGAATCAAACTACCAGATGCCCAGAATGTGGGGCCCCAATTGGAGGGAGCTATGGAAGTGGGCTTGTAAGTGGAGTCAGCAGTGCGGCGGAGTTTGCTGAACTAGACCGACAACTCGAGAGAGTAAGACTGGGTCGTTGAAGATAACTGCTAATTTGGTTTAATTCATACGTATGACTGGTGTTCGTTCATTTACTACTTTGTTTTTGATATTCATGGTATAATATATCATTTGTTGTGTAATTCTCTGCTACGACGACCACATAACGTCTTTGGAGGGATGTAATTAAAGGGAGAAAACAACTTATCGGGCATGACCGAGATACACCGTTGCATACTGGCTGTATTCTATGCCGGGGGCGCCCTCCCGCATCATGATGCGACGCTAAATATGATGCGGCGCTAACAAACTTTAAATCACAGACATATTCATCTGCCTATCAGCAGACATGGGTAATATATTTATCGTGAATTCATTCTCAGGGCGGACGACGCCCTACTACAAAAACATCGGTAATTGCAGTTGGGAAATTTTCAAGAAAGCATGAAATTCTAATGTTTGCATAAGTGGTAATACTACGCAAATTGCAGTGAACTGTAGTTACAGCTCATTTCGCAGACATCGAGATCTTGCATAGTGTTTGTCATGGGGGGTCGGTCCCTCAGACTAACCGGGAAACCGCACCAAGAAAACGCCCCATTCCCCGGCCGGGTCGAATTTGCCCTTTAAAAGTTCCCTATTAACCTAAGTTTAACCTAATCAACTGCAGTGGGCCCAGCGGGGGGCCCCGCCGGTTATCCCCCCATTCGGGCGGTTCCTTCACCGAAAATAAAGTCCCGAGCCCGGGCCGAGGTGGGGTCTACTGGCCCAGAAACCGCCCCGAATCGCCCATGACAAACACTAATCTTGCAGGTCAGTTTTGAATCGCACCGGGCGGGGCTGTGCTGGAGTATATCTTTTCTTATTCGTTCTACAATACGGTAAGGCCTAATTACAACCAAGCGAAGCTAGACAAAACATGACACATATTTCAACAGAGGCTTAGCTGGACATATTTCTACTGTGCCTTATTTTACCCCTTGGTCAGGGCAATAAGAAAGAGATTTGTACCTGGGCGCAGAAAAATGCACCTCTCTGTGACCTGCTCTGCGCCCCCCCAATGTGCGCTGCCATGTACAGTTGCACCTCGATATGCCGGATGTCAAGAATCCAGTGGATTCCGTACGGGATAGCAAGGGATCCGGGATATTGAGATTCGGCATAGCAAGGCACGACTGTATTACCAAAATGTGAGGTGTAAGGTGGGAGCAATCATGGCATAGGGGCGAGGCAAAAGTTAATCGGGCGTAGATGGCGCAGCCGGGTGCTAACGTTTTAGATTTATGATTTTTTCTGATGTTCTTGCAAAGTAGCCCTACGCTACTGAATCAATCAGTCATCACTACGCCAATGACATTTTCACCATAATTGGTGCATTTCCATGGCTTACATGCATCTACGCAAAGCCCCCATACATTAAGCAATATTGATCGGTTGCCCCTGTACAAACACTTCTTAGAAGCGTGTAGAGAATATACTGGGTTCCAGGCGGTGTAATCGTTAATTTCAGGCTTTTTTAGAATAGTATTGGTCTGTATCCCGGAAAACGTTTGTGCAGACCCAGTTTGTGGGTGCTAGCACAGTGCATTTTTCACCTGCTGCTCCCTGCTGTATATGTCTCGCTTCAACCTTACTACAAAGCTTTGGAAATAAAAGACCGCATGGGCATGATCTGCCTGAGAAACAGCAGAGAGTGATCTTCATTCACCACTAAAAATCAAGAGGGATAAATTAACAAAATTCTTCCACCCCCTAATACTAGGTTACTAATTTGTAATGAAAGGGAAAAAAGCTATACAGTAACAGTATGGTATGGAGTATCTAGGATGTACCAGAGAGAAATAGTACCAGGCCCTGATACACACGTTACTGTTATTTGATCGATTCATCGTGTCTTGTAATAATAGGGCAGTACTATGACTGTTTTGTCGTGTTGCTCAGAACTTCAGACTCGGCTGTCCAATAGTAAATATGGTGGCTCAGCATAGCCGCTGAGTTACAGGTGCTAACATAGCCACCGGGAAAGTATATATGGCACGCAAGACTCTGGAGACCTCGTAACTGTCATCATCGATAAAACACTTCTACAAAAAACATATTGCGAATAGCAGTCTAAATTTTGCAATCTCCTGAACCTGGTAGACAAACCAGAACATAAATCCTTTGGAGCCCGAAGAGCTACAATAGAAAGTCATTTCTGCGACTTCCTTGTACCGTGTAAAACATTCCCGGAAGATTACATATGATTGGTGGATTGAAGGCTAATTCTTGACCTACAGAAAGCATGAACAGATCAACAAACATTAAACAGCAGCCTCAAGGGAGTGGGGGATACCTAATGAGACAGAAGCGCACTGCGGAACTCTATGAGGCTTTTGAGCTTATATATAGTATCAACACTATATTTCAAGAGGTGCTTCATACGGATTATTGTAATGACGTAATTGGGCTTGCCGAAGAGATGGGGTTCAACGACATCTTCTCCCGGGAGGAGATAACTTGTATCCTCGCTGAATTCATGTCAAATAGAATACCGCTTTCTAGGATGGAAACAAGAGTATCAGTGGACTTGAGAGGGGGGTTGACCGCTGTATACACCCAAATAGCTGGTTACGGATTTCAGCGCGGAGAAGTACATCGCCTTCAAGAGGCATCTCAGTTATTTCGTCGTTATCTACGGTTATACGAGATTCAGGACCTTCAGAGAGCCATCAAACTTACTGAGGAGGTATTGGCAGGAGTATCCGCGGACAACCCACATCGGGCGTCGGTCTTGAATAATCTGGGCTGTCTTCTGTGCTGCCGCTACAGACACTTGAAATGTTTCGACGATCTTGAGAATGCCATAAAGCAACTTAACGAGGCAATAGCGGGAGGTCACAAAGGGAGTCCTTCTTGGGGAGCCGTGTTACGCAACATGAGCTTCCTCTTGTGTGTGAGAGATCAATATTACGGGATCTACGGTAACCTTGACTACGCAATAGAACTGGCTGAGGAGGCGGTAACATCTGATCCAACGCCTGACTCTTATTCTTCAGATCACCTTGTCTTGCTGGCGACTAGGCTTACCTGCCGGTTCGAGCAGCAAGGAAATCCAGCGGACCTTGACAAAGCGATCAAACGATATAGAGAAGCTATATATGCATCCCCGGCAATGTGCCCTTCCCTAGAGATATTGAGCAGCCTAAGTGGCAGCCTATCAGTGAGATACAACCTCTTAGGAAACATCGAGGACCTTGAGGAATCAATCAAATTCGCTGAAACGGTAGTGGAAGTACTCCCCCTAGACAGCTCCGCTATAATAAACCTGAGTAACTGCCTTTACGGAAGATACACACGGCTAGGGACCTACGAGGACCTTGACAGAGCAATTAAACAAGGACAAAAGGTGTTGGACACAACTCTGACAAACGAAGCTCATCGACCACAGATTTTATCCTACCATAGTGTGTTCCTTATGGCGCGGTATAATAAATTGGGAATTCTACAAGACCTTCAGAGAGCAATTCAACTTTCTGCAGAAGCCGTTGAACTGACTCCACAAGGCTACCCTGAGCGATCACGGTTACTTGACACTCTTTCCTGTCTGCTTTTCGACAGGTATCAGCGGCTGGGAAACCCTCAGGACCTCAAGGAGATGATCAAACGAAGCCAAGAGGCAGTAGCATTAACCCCTCCAGAGAGTCCATATCGGCCGGGTGTGTTGAGCCACCTAGCCGACTACCTCCATACCCATTATATGAAGTCTAAAAGCTTGGAGGACCTTGAGAACCTCGAGAAGGCAATCGAGATGTGTAAGCAGGCAGTAGCAGCAACGTCAACGGGGAACCTCTTACGACCGCTCCGCTTACACTCTCTGGGTAGGTACCTTTCAAGCAGATACATTCTGTTGGGAAATTCAGAGGACATTGAAGAGGCAATTGAACGAAGCAAAGAGGCGGTTGCAACAATCCCCGCCGACCACCCGGATCGAGGGCAACTTATAGGTGGCCTAACTATCCTTCTAAGTAGGAGATTCATTAGCGTAATAGAAGCGGAAATGGAATTAGGAGCAGCAGAGCAAGGACTAACTGTAGACGAATTCAGTCCAGAATTCATCTCAACCTTGCTTTACAAGTCCCCTGATAAGCACCTCCTAGCCAAAGACATTTGCTACCTTTGCACCATAAATGTATACTCTTGGAGTTCTACTACGTCACAACCAAGCGTACGGGCTAATGCAGCACGTGTTGCTTCCTTTTGTCTCTATGTTTTAGGCAGCATACTTAACGCAAACCCCAACCTAAAAATATCCATGGATTTGGGCTCTGGACCAATTCAAATGGATCGCATAACCTGCATTCAGGTAGCAAGTTCCCTCCTAGATGGTGTTGTCAAGTTATTCCCGCAGATAAGTCCACGATACCTAGAGCGGGATGATCAACAGGCAAAATTACTTCATTGTTATAATCTTGCTGCCACTGCCGCTGCCATGGGTTCTCTGGCAGAGAAGGGGCCTGCGCACTGCCTCAAGCTGCTAGAACTTGGACGAGGGAACATTCAGAGCCTTTCAATAGACTGTAGAAGCGATTTATCGGAGCTTCGAGAGGAAAGACCAGATCTTGCCGGTAGATTTAATCGACTCCGAAATGAGATTGACTCTCCAATGAAAGGATCCGACGAACTCTCCTATGAGAGAAACCACGATAGAAGAGTGCAAGCTGCGCGCGAGATTGACGAAACACTAGCGTCCATCCGAAACATACCTAAGTTTGTGGGATTTCAGCTCCCACCTTCTCCTGAATATCTCATCATGATGGCACGGGAAGGTCCAATTATTACTATTAATTGCAGCTACTTCTACAGCGAAGCATTAATTGTATCATCTACTGGCATAAAAGCATTGCCACTCTCGAGCCTTAAGTACAGCAATGCTATTGAGCAAATGACGGAATTCAGTAAAAATATCCAAGGAAAGCGTAGTACTTATGTGGAAAGAAATAAGACCATAGGGTGTTTTCTTGTCTGGCTCTGGAGTACGGTTGTAGAGCCAGTGTTTAAGGAACTACAGTTCCACCCGGTTTCCGACGGAGAAACGTTACCTCGAGTTTGGTGGATTGGTACAGGACCGCTGACTACGGCACCATTTCATGCAGCTGGTGACCATTCCCCTAAATCAACTAACAATACCCTTTGCCGAGCTATTTCATCTTACACTCCAACAATTAAAGCTCTCTCATACGCACGTGAAGGAAAACTAGAGTTGCTACATGAGCAGGGCTCCAAAGTTCTCATGGTTACGGTGCCGCAAACGCCGAACTACAAATATTTAAATGCCAATGAGGAAGCCTCCAAAATTTCTAGCGCTATTTGCAGAGCAAAAAACCTGGTTGAGATCAAGTCCTTATGCAGCCCGTCCGTTGATGAAGTTCTTGATCAACTTGGGTCTTGCCAAGCCGTACATTTTGCGTGCCATGGTGTGGCAGATCCTAATAACCCATCAGATAGCCATTTACTTCTTGTCAAGGACGATGGATCGGGATTCGGAACAGTTGATAAGTTGACTGTTGGACATATCTCTAGTCGCAACATGAAAGGTTCCAGGACGCAGATTGCATACCTCTCAGCTTGCAGTACTGCAGTAAACCGAGAACGGTTTTTAGCAGATGAATCGATCCACATTGCCAACGGATTTCAACTAGCCGGATTTAGCCATGTACTTGCAACTATGTGGAATTCGGAGGACTCTGCCTGCCAGAATGTTGCAGTCGAGTTTTACCGCCTACTGTTCGATGGTGTAGGCGACAATGGACATTCAAAAGTTAGCAGTTCATTTCACTATGCTGTAAAAAGGTTGCGGGAACGTCTGTGGAAGCAACCCATCCTGTGGGCATCATTCATTCACACTGGGGCTTGATTGTAGAGGCTGCTCAGCCTCTACTCAGTATACGGTTGATTTATTTCCTATGTTTTTCTAGTATTGATTCTCTTTGGTATTATTTATCAGTAATGGTGCGTAGATTTTGCTTTGTAATCTTGTTTAATTCATTTGTTATGTTATGAGGTCATAATAATTAAAAGGAGAAATTAACTGTCTCCGTTCTATGTCCTCCGGCATCATCTAATAGTTTTCTCGTGGTGTGAGAGGGGGCGAGGGATAGATTCTCACCCTTTGGAGGCCCGATCTAGCGTAGCAGGAAACTTTTGCACTACGGCACTATGTAGATAGTTATACGACAGCGTTTGCAAATTATACCACTTTTTCTTAGTTTTAAAAGGTTTCTTGTGGCGTGAGCGGACGTTAGGGGTAGATTCTTGCCCTTCATTTCCCTCGGTCTATTGTATAAGGCAGTCTCTGGCACACAATAGTCTTCAGGCAGCTGCCTGGGTGGTATTTTTGCCTGTACGACAGCGTTTGAATGTGATTTTGTGTGGTCTCAGCTGCTGTACAGGACCGAGTTGAGGGTTCTCCCTTGCAACAGCTGTCTCTATTCTATGTAGGCTCCGAGGGCGCCACCCGGCATCATGATGCGGCGATAGCAAATTATAAATCACGGGCCTATCCGTCTACAGATACCAGTAGGTATGAGTAATAGTAAGATAGCCAGCAAAACTACTCATTCAATTTTTACTTCTAGCGTATAGTCATCTATAATTCCCCCAGTACTATGGTCTTCCACATAGTGTTCGTCTTGAGGTGGTTTGGGGTGGTTTCGAAACTCACGGAAGCGACCTGGCCCGAGTTCGGGGCATAATTATCAGTGAAGAAACCGGAGGTTTATTGGGATAAAACTCAGCTAATGGGGATTTTTAAAGAGCAAACCCGACCGGCCGGAGATTGGAGCGATTCGCGGCGATCTCTTGGCGATGTTCCCCGGTTGTCTGGGTACCGACCCTCAATGACGAACCCTACCTCCGCATGTCTCACAAGTAGTGGGGCTCTGCAGGGCATGCTATGGTACGTGGTCCTTTACAGTCTCCGGCAAGAAAGATCGAAAACCCAGGACTAGTGGGCAGGGCCCCTATAGCCAGTACAATTGCTAGAAACTTTGCCACAATACTGAGAAGCCAATATAAACCCTAAATTCAAATTTCACGTCTCTCGATCTTTGTTGCTGGACGATGTATCTTTCTCCCACTGAAAACAACATTGGCAGTTGTGGTTAAGAAAGCAGGAAACGCTGATTATTGCATAAACAGTAATCCGGGGCGAATTGCCGTGAAGCGTGGTGACAGCATATTTTTCAGAGCACTTGCAGGTGAGTTTTGAATCGCACCGGCTGGGGCTGTGGTGGGTATTTTATTCTGATTTGCTCAGCACGGTAAGGTCTAATTGTAACCAAGCAACAGGCCCCTACTTTTTTTATGATTGTATCAGAATCTACAAAGAAGAGCTCGGTAGCCGCTTGGCTGCGACTGTAGAATACTTGTTGCGTTGGCAAGGCTACAGCACTGGGGACGCCTCGGGATATTGTGGCTTTGCCGTAATTTTTAACTCTGCAGGTGTATTATTGACTTAACTATTGTATAACATCGGACATAACGAAATGGCCTGGAGTATACAGTTCTAAATAGGCCTTCCAAAAAAACAGAAGTTCATGTCAATTTATTAAGAAATATTACTCAAATCTGACACTCAAAACATGATCCGTCTTTAAGTATTTTAATTCCACCTAGAATAGGCCATTTCGTTGCACCCGAGATTATACGGTATTCCTAGCCGTGTAGCACTCATGAAATAAGATCACTGGGAACGCCATGTGGCTCACTGAGACCCACCATATACGTAGGTTGTAGGAAAAAAGACTATAGTGGTATACTGAATCTTTCTGAAACGAGTATTTAAAAAAGTCACTTGCACGTTTAGCCAACAACAGAGGGTCACAATATAAGCTAGCTAGATCAAAATGTCGCTTCCATTATTACCATAATGCGGGGAGCGAGTACGGCTCTATACAGAAGGGCTCTACTCATGCGTTGATCAAAAGACAGAATTTTGCATGGTGATTTAGCTGCAATGACCGTTCACCAAGTGATTTATGATTGTTGCTACTCAGATATTCGGGAGATGTTACGTGCAAGAAAATTGGCCCTTTACGGTTTTGATAAAGGTTTTAGGAATTAAATTTGCCAAAAGTCCCTCCTCGATAATCCATGTTTCCAGGATAATTCTACTAGTGTCTGGAGCAGGACGAACTATATACTCGGGGCAGGCAATAAGTACCCGAAAATGCAAGTCTTGGGCAAGGGTGTTTTTATTGGATATGGCAGCCTCTATGCATTAAAATGTAGCTTCGGTTGGTGAATATAGAACTTGCATTTTCGGGTACTTATTGCCTGCCCCGAGTACTCTACCTAGCCAGTATATCCGGATCCCTGGACTCTTATTGTTACAGATGCGGTATTCCCTCCGTGGGGCTTGTGCGGCGGCCGGCAAAAAAGATCGAGAATCATGAGACATAATATATATTATTTTTATTCGCTGTGTTTCTTTTTGGCGAAGATTGTAGTAGTAGGATTGGCCAGAATAACCTGTTACTGGACCCTGGTTTCTCGGTCGTTTTTGCCGTACGCTGTAGATAGATCCATCTAGTACTCTGGGTATGGACATATCTGCCTAAAAGTGGAGAAACACATAACAACTCATCAGAGAACTGGGATCCGATAGATGTGTTCTGTCTCACGTACCGAGTTTTCATGGTACGCTAGACATGTCGCTACCTAAATGATTATACTCAGGGCTGACGGAACCCACATGTATCAGGTGTTAAGGGTACCGTATGGATTCGAAAGAACCGCCCGGGCGGATGCTTTCGAATCCTAGCAGGAGAGCTATGGTGGCTTATGTGTCTTTGCTAAACGAGCCTATACAATTGGTCTTCCAGTTAACTTTTGCCACTCAACACTACAGATCTCTCTATATTGAGTGTAGAGTATACACCTCCTCTACATAGATTCGAAAGAATCCGCCCGGGCGGTTCTTTCGAATCCATACGGTAAGTACTAAGAACTGCTTCCAGTTGGGCAGCTCCTTGGTGCAGGCTTGTGGTTGGTTTGACAATGCCACGCTAGTCAGCAAAGTATTATATGCTCTAAAACGTTACATTAGCTAACCCCTATGGGGTTAGAAATACCTAATCAATTGCGTAGCAAAAGCTTCTTGCACAAGAAAGCCAAGACTATGCCAAGACTATGCCAAAATACCGCCAAGCTAGTTAATTACCTTCCTACCCATATGCTAATCCCATTACGCCTCCGTAATAGACGGGTCTGCCTAAAAATAGATGTAGCCCCGGACCCGTCAGATTCTCATTACTGACATCTTTGCAATAGCGAAGGCCGACTGCAGCAACCCCCTATAGACCCCTCAATAGACTCGTTAAAGTAGGAGAAAAATCTTTCTTCTATGTATTGGATGGGGGAAGGAGTATAGAGTACTTGCGCTGATAAAGCTTCTTGTAGTGTTACAAGAAAGGCGTTTTCGTATAATTTCTATACTCTTCAGTCAGCGAAGGGGGGGTATATATACAACATACCAGAGAGAGCACGGATCTGAATAGATCCGGTCGGAACCCCGTTGGGCCGACTCCGATGCGTCACATCCTGTGTAACACCTTTTCGTTAGTAGGCAGAACTACTAAAACTACTATAATGGCGGAAAAGTTACAGTTAGTCCTTATATAGCCTGGGGTTTTCCGGGCGCTGAAAGCATGGATCGATAGAGAAAAGGAAGGCGAATCGACCCATACATTTAGAATCGCTAAACTCCATGATTTTTACATCCATATATCCAGTAGAAGGGGTGGTCATTTTCCGTGGGGGAGCGCCAAGCGCTGCCGAGACCAGCAGCACCTGCCTTATCTGGCAGCGCCACCAAGCACGCCATAATTAAAAGCGACTCTATAGACGCATGCACGACTCTGGCCAATAGGATTATTACTCCACCCTCCCACCCATTGATTTCCTTCGATCGAGGGAAATAAGGTTCACCTAACCCTCGCTTCCCTGCCTGCGCGCAAGCACCCCCCCATAGACCCCCCATATCGATCCCCTATATCGATCCCCCCCATAGACCCCCCTGCGCTGCAGCCCTACCCCCCCGCCTGCTGCAGACGTCGCTGTGGCGTTGCTTCGATCCACGGCGGTTTTCGGCTGGTAGCGAGATTTTGGCGACACTTGTAGTCTCTTGTGTATATTATATACTGGGTACAGCTGATAGGCTTTGGGGGTAAGGTGAATAAAACAGAGAGCGAATTCTGGGTATTCAAGGTCTTGGATGAATTAGTACTCTCTACAAGACTTTGGAAACCTCTAATACTGGAATTCAAAGTCTTGAATAGTAACTAGGATCTTTTTTGTGGTTCTGAGATGTACTGCCTATAAGGTTTCAACGATTTGCAGGCCTATACATAGTAAGTAATTGAGCTACTCTTTCTACTGTTCGAGCCCTTGAAGGAAGAGTCCCGATCTGGGTGTTAGGGTGTTAGGGCTGTTTTGTGGGCAGCCCTAACACCACAACACCCAGATCGGGACTCTTCCTTCAAGGGCTCGAACATGAAATCGGTAGCGAGGCACACCATATTCCTTCAAGGGCTCGAACGTGAGATTGGTAGCGAGGCACAACATAACACCCACATTGAGACTGTCCCTTCAGCGCCTCGAACATGAGATGGGTAACGACACACAAGCACGTATGGCCCATCTATAGCGGATAACATGAGAATGACAATAGAGCATCATTCTAGAGGTAGCAAATAAACTAATACCTACATGGTCGAGAGACGGCTTCTGATCCCCGGGTATCATATAGCTCCATGTTACTCGGCTAGGCTGTAGTTCCCTCCAGTGGACTGGTAACACAGTTGCAGGCCCCGAGCTGATGCTACTAGTCTTGAGAAGTACGCGGGGCAGTATAAAATATGGAAAGAAATATATGATATCAGTTATCAATATTATGTGTACGAGGAGGAAAGTAGAAGGGGACACTTTCCTGCGTTGTGTGATAGCCATGAAAGTAAAAGAATCTGTAGAAAAGATTTAAGCGGAGTGATAGCCTCGAAAAAAGTAGCCTCCACGCGTGGGAACAACTTACTGACGGTTTAAAGAACCTACTATAATTTAATCATAATCAACATTATCATTCCCATAATTAGGCGTTAACTAAATACCCAATAGATCTCTTCAACTAGAGCTTCCGTGTCGATCTTCTATGCGAGGAATCTACAGGCCGTAGTAGTTATATTAGGAGTTGTTCAGTCTATAAATAACGCGGTACGTGAGTTATTGCTTACCGTGAGCCTCAGTCATCTCTGTGGTGTTATTCAGAAGGCATAAGCCAGGGCGAAAATACCACGATATATTTATATCTCTTTCTCAATAAATGACTAGGTGAGCTCTACTGACATTATAAGAGAGGCTGAGTAGAACAACAAGGGTCGAATGTTTCATAGTTTTTCGAGCTTTATATCAGAAGCAATTGTGAACTATAACAATTAGAGAACGAAAGTGCATGGGGCTAGGAAACCTATTTATTGATATTAGCATACTGAGTACCAGATATAAATAAGTAGGGAATACATACATAATATGGTATCTCATCTACATGGTTGGATAGACTTCTGTCGGGGGGGGGGGAGAACACCCACTTTATACTAGGTACGTATTGTGAACTACCACCTCACTTATATGTGGCGTGGTGGCTAAAGTGACATCGCCATAATACTTTAACCAATTTGGAATTAATAAGGTTATTGTGTTTCCTGAAAGATTACCGCTAAAACCAAGTCTAATACTCAGAAACAGCCGAGTCTTAACTTTAAGGTGTATCGTTCCCGCGAGCGAACGCCAATCTATCATACGCAGTAAGCGAGGCCCAAGATAAAAGAGAAGATACATGTAAGTATAGATTGTATTACTCTTGCTCTACTAAAGCTACCATTTGCTAGATTTTGTATACTTACGGCCATAGTTCCTGTAATAAATACATTATGATTATCTCAAGGATATATTATCACCATATATTCTGAGATATACCCACTCATGATGAATAGTACCCGCAAACAGCTGCCCCTATTATCGCTATCGGGTAGTCCAATCACATGACTAATCACATGATCCGACACCCCATTTAACCACACCTTCCGCCCAAGTCCAGCTATCACCCGTACTCACCATAACAACCATTTTACAATTTAACCATGGCGAGGCAGAACCTACCCAAACCTACCACAACGCGGAAGCGCAGACGAGCAGCAGTGTACCACACCCCGACACATAACAAGAAAGGATGCAGTGCCCAATCGGATACAGAACTTGCAGCCGACCGGGACGAGAAACCAGAGCAACTCCTTAGATCAACTGAACGCCCACTCGAAGCAGCGTCATACGCCCTGGTCGGTGTTGCCAAAGTTTGGTTACGTGATATTACGCTAACGCGCACCCAAGGTCCTTCTATAAACCTCCTAGACTCAGAATCTGTCTTTATCCCCTCGCTAACACTTACCACCGTCTAAACACCAGGCACCCCACAGCGTCCGATATACGATACTCATGTCCAAAAACTCACTAATATTATGCTTTCCAAAGCTATTGGAGTTAGAAGGACAACGCCAGAGAATTACATAATACTTTTGGCCCCACGATATGCCATAGATCTATGGCAGAGTAAACACGGCCTCGTCCTATCACATGGTCACGTGATAGACATACACAACTTTTACGATACCACCAATTGTCGATTTGAGGTACAAGACGGTCAACACCGCCTCACCGCGTTGCGTCAAGCCGTTGATATCATTGCCAAAAATACCAGTGGATCAGATCTTCAATGGATTGACGATCAGCTGTGGTGGACATGCTATATATTCGACTCAGGTGGGACTATTTTTTCCTATAACTACTACGTTGTAATGTTTTATATTTTACCTATTTTCTTTATTTTTTCGAGACCTTACATCTGGGGGACGTACATTCTAATCCTATTTATCCCATGTGGAAATAAACAATCCCAAATACCTTGATAAAACCTGAATCTCCTCTTCTGATTTTGTTTATTCCTATTGCTAGAAGCTAATTCTTTGTAGAAACCATCGACATGTGGGATCTCGAGCTCCTTCGTATGAATGTATCAACGCATAATATGCCAGACACCGAAGCAGACGTCTGGATCAAACTCGACGCTATGCAAGCGTACGCCGATCAGCTTGAGGGTACGCTTAAATCGAAATGGGCAGATCTAGGGAGTCGTGTTCTCGCTTTGAGCACTATGCCCAAGAGATTCAAAGAAGTATATGATGGCAGGTGGTCTGACGTTGTTCGCCGCTTACTCCGGTATCCCGCATATCATGCTAGCTATTACAGTAATTCATTACAACGAGTCAATGCCCAACGGTGCCGTTTTGTAAGTTTTGAACATACAAGTGTATCTATACTTCCGACTTCAAGCTAATTCATCACATAGTTTTGGCGACATTATTTTACGGATCTTGAAAAGCTATTACAGGGGATAACGTCAAATCGCCCGGAAGCCTTGACCGTAGAAACGTTCGAGTTACTTAGGGCGATCAAAGTTCCCCGTTCCGCAGATCAGATCGAGCTTTTATACGGAATTGAACTTACTGCTGGTAAATCTATGCCAGTGGACAGGCAACACAAACTGCTGCATCTACTAGATAACACCGAGTACCATTCTTCGGGCATGTTTATTAGTCAGAACGGGCTCAGAGTCGAGCTACACCGTTGGGATGAAATATTACGTGTTAGTAAAACATTTGCTGACCTTCTTGATGCATTATGCTTTCATATATGCAAGTGGGTAGACAATAGTTCCATGCGCGAGCATCATAATGCACCGAAGAAGTCAAGTGTTGAGGAGATATGGCAGACTGCCCTCCACAAGCATAGCCCCAGGCATCATGACCACCAGAGTGTGATTGATAGTTTTGGAGAAACAATAATTGCGATTGTTCGCAAGTACGAGAGAACCCTACATAAGCCGCAGCATAAGGCCTTCTTAGACCGGTCTACCATAGAAGCAGATGAGGCTACCTATAGAGAAAGATTCTGTTGCGAACCATGGCTCAGTATACTCCTGGAGACGGTTAAAACGTTTGGAAAACTAACTCACCCTCATCTCATTACCTTTGAAATACCTAAACCAGAGGTGATTATGGCAACTCGCTCTCTTACGTTAGGAATCGTAGAACTTACATAACTTTGAACATAGGAGAACCCCTCTTCCTCCTCCGCTGCCGACAGTATTGAGGGCGCAGCCAAAGTACTCATAAAAACTGTACAGAGCTTGTCGTTTATTGAATCAAACCCATCATTTGACTCTGATGCGTTCGACGACCTACAAGATAAATTCAGATCTACACTCACTGGATGGCACGTATATTGGATGACACGATTCCTGCGCGATAACAATGTATCAGCAATTCCTAAGGCACTCCGCCAACATCAATTTGTTCGAGAGCTCTTATCCAGTATTTCATCCAAGGACACCACTTCGGATGAATTATCTTCACCCCGCTCTTTGTACCCCGAGATTAGACATACATGTAACTTACCTAGTTCTCCGTGTATTCCGCCAACTCCGACACAAATTATGTCACCACATAATATTACTTTACTCAACCAAGAGGTACCGGCTTCCGATAGTAGTGGGCTTATTACCGGGAGTCCTAGCTCTGTATCACCGTGGGATTACCAGATCTTGGTGGATGGGGGTTTAGATCTTAATAATCTCCCTACTAACGATATTACGCTCATCGACTGTACGTATGACCAACACTATACAAAGTGACGTTATACTAATATAATCAAAAGCTCAATTTACCCCTAATATAGATACCCCTAATTTCTTTCTAGATGGCCTAGACACAATTAGTCCATGCCCGGAAACTACATGACAAACAACTCGATGCAGAAACCAGTGAAGACTGATCTATCGCTAAGATACCTATTGATGGAGAATATTCTTAAGAGTAGTTTTTTTTTTGGCACTCGCGGCTCCGGGGGGGAAATTTCTCGGTCAGTTATAGAGGCTATGTTCAAAGATTAGCAACTTTGCTAATTGTTATTTTGGCCTTAGTTTAATTCCTGTTTTTATCAGTTCTATGGTATTCGATTCTTGCTAGGATTTTTTAGGATGAGTCTTTCGCCTTCTCCAGTGGTATTTTAGCGGCGTTTAGTGGTGTTTTTTGGGGGGGGTTATATTTCAAATACTCTTTCATTGATTTTTCCAGTTATGGCTTAGAGTTTTTTCTGTATCCCGGACTCAGGTGGGGAGAGTTACATCTAGGAATGTCTTACGGAGCTTCTAGCTTGTAGTTATATGCTCAATTAATTATCTCATAGCTGACTTAATTACTCAAATAAATTATTTCAAGCTGGGAATCACCGTAGCTATGTATCCATAATTCCGAGCGAACGAAATTATGAATAAGCGACTACTAAACTATATTGAGTAACTATTAACGTGATAAACGTACTTCATACTAAAAACTAGTCTCGTGCCCAGCCCCCTTACTTGCGTAGCACCGTAGGGTCTGGAGCAGTAAAGTTCCGAGAAATCGCGCGGTTATCTCCGAAAACCTCCGGATCTCTCGGGGGGCTTTTGACCTTCAAGGGTACTTAGGTTTATGTGATGACTTCATACAAATGTAAGTACCTAATTTCCGCTAAAAATCCCCGGAACCTCCCGAACTGCTGGGGGCTTTCCAGTAAGCTCGGTGGGTTTCCTTGGCTAGCTCGGCCTTTAAAGGTACTTAGATTTATGTGGGACAACCACACAAAGATAAGTACCAAATTTCTCCCGAAAGCCCCCCGAGAAATATCCCCGAAAAAAGAATTGGGTAAACCCGGAGGTGTAAGCACACCGGAACCTATGGTGTTGCGTAGTAAATAATGGGGCTGGGCACGAGGCTAACTCAAAAGATAATTGTAATTAAGCGGCACAAGTATTTCTTGCATTACCATATAACTATATCCCATTGAGTGCTAGTACGCCGACATATCTCTATAGACGAACGACTAGGTGGTTCACTAAGTAGACGTTTTGTTCTAGGGCTGTGATATATATTAATAAGTGGGTACTGTGAAGGCTCGATGTGTCAACCCCATTCCATAAGAACTACTTTAAAGAAATAATTATAGGAGAGATCTTGGAGTGAGTTTACCCTTGAAATAAAATATGAGATGTTCCATGGTTCTCTATCATTAAGAATGGCACCATAAAAAGTGCCTATTTTGGTGTAAAACCAGGGATTTCCTATCAGTTTTTTCACTCGTCTGTACATTATACCGTGCAAGGCACGATGCTTAATTCTCTATATAGGTGGCAAAAAACTATTATACAGATGATGTGCACGGTTGCATCAGTATGACAGGCCATCAGGATGATTATGTAAGTAGTTAATGCTAAAGAGTTAATGTTCATGAGTGTAATATCGCCCTATAAAGGTTTGGCTCCTCACAGCACTGAGACCTGATTACGAGTGATATGACATGATGAATTATGATGCTCTAAGCTACGAGCCTCATGCGGCTCTTATAACACATGCCAAGACATTTTTGGATGCCACGTTCCATGGCAATGAGGCTCAAAAAGAATTATCAATCTAGTGCCAAGGGTCTAAGCAAGATTGTGATCATAAGCTGACTCAGCGTTCAAAAGAAATGCCAAGCAATGCCATCACGACACCGTTTCATCATCGATATCTATAACGCCACTCACATACTAAATTTCTTTACCTACAAAATATCGGTCCCAAATAAAAGGTCATGGCATTATTCGGTGATGCACCAGAGTATACTGCACTTCGCGGTGTACGTAGTGTTCGTAGCTTCATACCACCCGGACCCCCGCAAGAGCCGGTTCGTCGACATTCTCACACCGGGACCACCCACAGTGCAGGCGCCAATCCATCCCGACAACACCCAGCTTCACTAAAAGCAACGAAGGGGCCAGCCCTTGTAGCAGACTTACCATTTCAAAAAGGCGCATTAGCCTCCCCTCCCGATTCAACTACTCTTAAGACAATACCATTAACTTATAGCGTATGTGGGATTAAAGATATACTAAAAGATCTTGTCCGGAGTAACTCGTTCCATGATCGGCGGGAATTTCCTGTAGATTCCCCGGATGCCCTGAAAGAGCTAGTTGAGCTTGTCGAAGGTGATCCAGTTTTACAGCTATGGAGGTTAGTCCGGACATCTAAATCTTACTACATACATCCAGGGTATACTTGTACTGACATATGGTCCATCAGTGTTGAGTACTTTGGTGGAATGATTGTCACGATGCCGCGGCCGGGGCATGAGCTTTTGGACAGCTTTTGGAGAAAGGTTAGCCGTGCTATGGAGACAACCGGATGGCTTACCGAGGAAGATATCGATCATCTGCATATTCACCAGGCCAGTAAGTTAATTTTGTTTCGGTAGATTTAAGAAAATCATATAATAACTACGCTAGACATCGAGATGGATGATGGGAGCAATCTACGTCCTGATCTCTGCATACTTCCGGACAGACAAGATCACTACCCCACCATAGTTTTCGAAACTGCCTTGTCTCAAACATACAAGAATGCAGTCGAGAAGGTTAGGTTGTGGTTTACCGGCTCGCTCGGAAGGATTTGTTTTGTAGTAATAATCAACTTCAAATACCCTAAGAAGGTTTTACTCAACAAGGCCTGCACTATTGAACTTTGGAAACATACGGGTAGAGAGAATGGGTTTGCACCCGAGATTGTATGTGGGCCCAAGGTAATGTCAACAATATCCCCAACAAACCTATTCCTAAATTAGACGTTCTGAAACCACCTACTATAGTCTATATACCCAGAGCCAGAACACACGACTTCGGAAGATTTAGAGGAGGTGGCGCTACAGTTTACGTATGAGGAGTTTTTTGGATCCGACAGTATTCCGGAAATCTATCTCCCTATTAAGGATACACCCTTTCGTTGGTCAATGCAATCCTTAAGGTTTGCGGTTGACTTGGCGTTAAGATCACACCTAAAGGCTGAAACTTTCCGGGACAAGAAGCGCAAGCGTGTAGAAGACGGCGCTTCAAATATTGCGGATGGCAGAGGATACCACGAAATTCGTGATGACCTGTCTACACAAACTACTGGAGATAACCGGAATAGTGCAAGTACATCTATCTCCGGAGGGTTTATAAGTCCGCCCGGCAATGAATTCTAAACCAATCTTCGGATACAATATTCCGTGGCCTCCAAGATCCTCTTTTTATATCATACTGTATGTCGCCCGTGTGTTGACTGAGTACTACCTAACCGTATATTTCTGACTTTGAGTATTACAATTGACATCAGGTATAACTATAATATGGAGTGTTCTTTGGTGGGGAAGCCTGTCAGGTGATATCCTTGGGTATTAGTCGGTGAGGTGTTATGGGTTTTTTCTTGGCTTGAATTACTTTATTGTTGTACTTAGGCTAGCCATTCGCCTACCTGGTTCCGTTTGGGTAGTATGTGACTGGCTGGATAATTATAGAAATAAGAGTTTATACGCAGAGTTCAATGCATGGTTATTGTTACTGTCAGAGCCTTCGCTAAGAAATGGAAGATGGATAGTCCTTATCACACCTCTACAATAATCTTGCTGGTCACCGTAGGACTAGAGTTGCTTGAGTTGGTAAATTATACCAAGAAAAATAGTCCGCAATTTATCTTAACCCACCGGTGGTTTGGTTTTTGTCAGATCGAGTAAGTTGTTATGCCTGAATGGGAGATGAGGGGGGGCATATTGAAGTTTTTCTAGTTACGCTGTCGAGGAGGCCGATTCAATAATATTACTGCCAGTGAAATATACGCGTAAACTATGACTTTATGTTTATCAAGATAACCTCTGGGGTCTAAATTATCGACCTGACTGAATCCCCGTAATATATTCTCCTACTTTATTAATAACATGAGCCCTTAGGCTATGGTAAGAATCTAGGTAAGTTCATTATATTGTTTCATTGAGAGTGATTGAGGCTAATAGTCCTCGGTTTCAACCGAAATCGACAGGGTTTGCATTGTCATTTTAGGTTATTTGAAATCTTTGGATAGGCTATTTAGGAAAGGGTGCCTAGTTATAGCCTAGACCCTTCATAAGAGGCTACCTAGAATAGAAGAATTTAATAAAAAATATACTAAGAGCTGCTTGCCTATGTAGGGCATTTCTTAGGATTTGATCTGTGGCTACTTTGAAGCAAAGTACCTTTGTTCTTTAATTCATATGCTAACTATATAAATTTTTTCGGAGGGCGTTTGACATAGTTTTTTTATGCTGGGGGCTGTAATTTATGACTACTAGCGTTGTTAGCGCTCGATTTGGGTTTTCGTTGGTGGGGTTTGGCTCTCACCCGGACCACACCCCTAAATGATCACCAAGGATTTTTATCACCAGCTTTGTTAATTTAATAGCCCCAGTTATTGACGGACAACATGACTTCAACGAACAACTGCAACAGCAGTACTGGGGATCTAATGTCTTCCTTGGACGACACCTGGCTAAAGCTTGTGAACTTGAATGGTGGGGCAAAAGCCATGAAAGAGTTTATTATAATTATATCTGATATTCAAGTGGGGAACACCAAGGAAATAGGTTACATGGCTATGATAGAAAGACTGGATAATGATATCCGCTTAGGTCCTGCAAATAAAGCTGATATCCTTAGGAAACTCACATCCGCCGCAGAGGGGCTGTCTAAGATCATGAACGAAGCGAAAAGATTTCATAAGTTTATCATAGCAACGGATAGAGTCATGCAAAATTATAAGAGGAGGGTAGAAGAGTGTTATACACGCATAAAAGAGGCTGGGAAAGTCTCGTTGGAAGGCCGTCATAAGCGATCACTTACTCCTGAGTCACATCACGAATCGACTGGAAGGGAACCTCAATCACAAAAGGAAAGATTAAGGAACCAGGAAAAAGCTGCCAGAAGCGCGGAGGAAAGATTAGCGAAGGAGGAGATGGATAGTAAAAGAGCAGCTTTTAAAAGGGACGCAGGGATTAAAGTGGCGGGGGAGCAAATGGCGAGAAAAATGGCGGAGGAGCGGCTGGCAAAAAAGAAGGCGGAGGAGCAGCTGGCTCGAAAGAAGGCGGAGGAGCAGCTGGCTCGAAAGAGGGCGGAGGAGCAGGTGGCAAAAAAGAAGGCGGAGGAGCAGCTGGCTCGAAAGAGGGCGGAGGAGCAGCTGGCTCGAAAGAGGGCGGAGGAGCAGCTGGCTCGGAAGAGGGCGGAGGAGCGACTGGCTCGAAAGAAAGCGGAGGAGCAGCTGGCTCGAAAGAAAGTGGAGGAACAACTGGCAAGAAAGAGAGCAGCTTCTAAAAGGGATGCAGAAATCTCAGAGGTTAGTATTGCAAAAGTAAAGGCAACGGAGGAACGATTGGTGAACGAGAGAGTGGCTGGGAACAAAGGAATGGAAACTTTGACGGAAGCAAAAGCGGCGAAAATCAAGGCAGCGCGGAAGTGGCTGAATAAAGAGAGAGAAAATGTTGAAATCAATGCGGCAAAATTGACAGAACTTAAAGCGGGGGTAAATGTGATGAGGGGGGGGTTAGCGGATAGGGAATTTGATTCCAACAGAGACGTCGAAGTGTTGCCTATCACCAACCGGGCGGAAAATACAGTAGCAGACGTCGCTCTGGGGACAAACGGGGGTAGCAAAATGACATGCTCTAATCCAGTGTTCAAAGGGGATGACTTCAGGCAGTGGAGCGGACCGAAGAATATGGAGATTGAGTCTGGACTAGAGCCGAGGGATAGTCCCCTCCAAAACCTGGATTACCGTAAAGACATAAGCAATTTGGTAGGAGAAATGGATGGAGGGGGGAGTAAAAATAGTCGTGCAAGAGGGCGTCCTGCGACTCATATACCGGATGAATGGAGAGAATGGATGGGAGGGGAATCGGCAGATAATGGAAAAGTAAGAGGCACTGGCCGGGATTATGGAGGGCTTTGTTCTGGTATGGGTGAGATGGATATTGGTGTTCAAGATGCTCAAATGACAACGGGACCGCAATCTCACAATCCTGGAGCGGAGCCGATACACTACGACATTCTTTCGGACGATGAGTTAATGCAGGAGACTGTATATGAAAAATATGAACCATGGGACTGCAGTGATGATGATGGTGATGACCAGGTAGTGGAGATTACCAAGGATGCATTTACCTCGTTTGGAGGGCAGAAGACCAGTGATGTGTTTGGTGGATGGGGCAAAAAAGAGCTGGAGGCTCTTTATGAAGGATACCTTCAGTTCCCCGGTATTTTAAGCAAGGTTTGTGCGTATTTGAAGGTATCAAGGTCTAACATCTATTATAGGGCCATCGTCAGGTTACCGGATTAAACAATTCTACGGGAGTGCACCTGGGTATCCTCTGGTTGACCGCACAATTGAGGAGATCAGCGAAAGAGTACTCAAGCTTAGTACTAGAAACTCTTACCCACAAAAGGAACATAATCACGGGCAGACGGGTCGTGGATCTTCGTGGGAATAGAAGATACACTAAAATGTGATTTACTGTACTTCGTAATTAGAGCAAGGAGGTTTGCGTATTGAGTAGTTTAGTAGAATTCTGAGGGAAGGTAGTTATCAAATTTCGATAAGTCAGGTCTATTAGCATGATTCCAAGGGAAGGTAGTCATAGAATTTTGGTAAGTCAGGTCTAGTATCCGCCGGATGAAGTAGGTAGCAGTGCATGTAGGTGCGGATCACAAATAATCACTCGAGTTCATTCTTCTTCAAAATCACATTGGGATTAAACTACTCAGAACGTAGACTAGTTTAGCGAGACAAGTTGTAAGCTTTACCCTGGCGCGTCTCCCTCAAGGGTAGTTGAAAAGATCATCATCTCTTTACAATATTTGCCATATAAATACGTAGTAGAAATAATTGAGCTCCTTATAAGCTTTCTGTTTGCATACATTTCGTTTTTTCCCTTCTTAATTGAAGTTTTTCAGATAACAATGATTAGAGCATCTATGGTCTCTTGGTAAATTCTACGGGGGTAGGGATTGAACAGGGAGGGAACATAAGACTAGAATGAAAGTCGTGGAACCTTCAGCGCAGTAATTGACCCCGTTGCCACCCACCCATCATTCACTCTCAGTATCCTCATCCAAGAATACACCGTTTCCCTTTTTTTGGGAATTGTTATCGACTTGTCTGGGCCGGGTGCTCGGTCGCTCTGAAGATTGAGAAACGTGAAGATTTTGCTTAGGGGATTTGGGCTGGATGACACCCCGTTTAACCCGGGTTCTCCGAATAGGCGAATCATCCTCCGTTGTAGGCTCAATTTCATTTGATGCGCCTTTCTCTTTACGCCCTCTAGGTGGCGTCGATGTGTCGGTGGGGCTATCTCTAACGGTGAAGTCATCGAACGCACTTTTAAATGGTTTTTGTAGTTTTTTAATCCTAGGCTGAGGTTCGTGGGTTGTTTCAGTGTCGCTGGGCTGATCTTTATTCGGGCTATGATCTAAGAGTACTATCTTAGTTAAGCGCTCAACTGGCATATAAATATAGAGTGTTAAACGTACATCGTAGTGGCAGGCTTTGGTTAGGGCTGAGCTCTGTAGGAAACGTTTCTATAGGAAACAGCTCGGTGACCAGAGAAGACGGCGTAACATTATTGTTGGTAGTAGACTCGTTACTCGAACTATCGTCTAGATTTACATAACAGATACCATCTGAGCCGAGTTCGGTTGCCTCTACTCTAATTTTTAGGTTTGTTGGATTGCGCTGTTCTTGATTTTTTCCTCCCGGAGGTCTTTTTGTGAGGTTCAGTTTTAAAGTCTTCTGAGCCTTAATACTATCAATTGTGGGAGATGCATGCCGTTTCCGGTTGACGTCTGTTTCGACACTGACATCTCTATCTCCTTGGGAATTAGGGCGGTGGCTTGGTTCCGGAGCTGGATCGGCTACATTCTTTTTTGAGTTCTTCCTCTTGGCCCTCGAATCCTTATTAGGGGTGACCAATTTCTTTCCGCCGCCTTTACGCATCGGGTCCGATGAGTCACGTTCTACTAGAACTTCCTTTTGATTCATGGCCGCATCTACTCTCCGAGGGCTGATGGATACCTCAGAGGATAGATCTTTCGGGAGTGTCGTGTCCAGTTCTGATAGCTGCTCGGTCGAGGCTCCTGGTAACAGCAAGGCCTCATCGGCTTGCGCTTATATGCGAGAATAAATCAATACCTGTGTATTTTATAAAGAGGGGAGTGATCATGGGCTCACCATGAATGTCCTTTTGTCTGCTACGACTAATACCTTTTTGCCAGAGTTGGGTGGTTTCTTTCAACATCTTCTCAAGAAGTTTGAGCTCTTGATCCGTATAACTATCGACATTGGTGGTTTTTAGGTGCTTTCGGAGCATGACATAGACGGAGTCTTCAATAATTGCGAGGTCTTTAGGTACCGTAATTACCTAGGTTATGATAGGTTAGAATTGAAAGATAAACAAAGCATATAAAGTGCTTCAAGGGATTATGTGTAGCCACCTTTATTTGATTTAGCGATTCTAAAGTAACTCCATTCATACAATCATCATCCCAAAATTGAAATGTTTTAAAGGCGAGAATGGCAACCTGGGTCCATATATGCGAGTTTTCAAAACGAAGTTGATATTCATCGGAATTCTGGGAAAATGTTTTGGTACTTAAAAAATGGCTGAGCCCTGGTGAGCAAAGCTCCCTCAATGCAGAAGGAGTCAGTAACTTTAACAGAGACGACTCAAATGTATTGAGGGCTGAGTCGATATCTGCAGAGGTTTCGTCATCACTATCACTACCTTCTATTCTGTTGGAAAGTTGCGAGCGGAATATATCTGACATGCTTTCTTTTGAAGATGCATTTCTTGATTCCGTTGGGCGACTGGACTCAACCCAGTGGCAGATGTGAGTGCACAACCGATTAATTACCATCCCTTCCCCGGATGTAGCCTCGGTAGTTAGATCTCTCCAGCGGTAAAATGGTGTCTCTGTCTCGACTGTGCTTATATAAATTGCTATACTCACCACCTGCTTCTGGTCCAAACCAGGAAACAGAGATTCTTTGTATGAGATAGGTTGATCTATCCCATCGGCGACGATACTCTGTAGGCTGGGTTTAAAAGAAAAGGCACCAGAGACGTTGCCAACGGTACGCGGGCTTTGGAGTTTGCTTAGCATAGTCATAGTAACGTTGTCCAAGGATGCAGGGTTCCCGCTGGACACCTTATCCAACAGACTCAACAACTTCTTTAGTCGAGGGAGCCAAAACTGTTAATAGTAGCTGAATTAGTATAGGTATTCTAAAGATAGATTTTTAGGATATGGATGGTATGGCTATATATCTTACAAAAGTGCATCTGTTCTTTTCTATATTGATCATTGGGTTTGGTGCGAATGTTTCCCCAAAATGACGGAATGCGATTAGCTTTGTCACATGCGATCTATAGGGTCCCCGCCAAACTTGGCCAAATGAGGAGACCTTACTCTTGTTTTCCGCCGGGAGCGATGATGAAGAGGTCGTGAGGCTTGCCAGCAACGACTTAAAGTTATCCCGTTCTCGTTTTGTGATGTCCCTCGACTTTGTTTGTTTGAAGAACTCCACACATTTCAGCCATGTGCACGCGTCGCTGTCTGGTAACGTGATGTGTGGTTTATTCATTCGGATCCTTTCCAAGTCATGCAGACTGACCTTTGCTGTTTGACATAGTATTAGCGTTAAGTTGACCCTATTGATGTTTTAGAAACAAACCCTCGTCTAGAACCGTTGCGTTCCAGTAACATAACCTATCAAGTGCGTCGCCCTCCAATGATGGATGCCCCTCAACCGGGCGGCGGCATAGAGTTCGGAGAGCGTTCATACGGTGGTGACCGGCCTGTAATTCCAACCTTTCGCCGGTTACTGAAGAGAATTGCCATAGGTCTGAGTCAGGAAGGTCGGTAGGAGTGATTTTTCGGTGCTGTTGAAATAGTGATAAAGCTTCTTTTGATACTGTTACAACTAAGGGGTCGGAATCTGGTCCACGGCGGATACCGTCTTGCTCGAAACCAAGGATTATTTGGGATACGTGTGAAGGTACCAAAGGGCGCTGTTTCGTCCCTACAACGGAGTTAGTAATCTCCATACATAGAATATATCGCCTATTTTCAAAGAAGGCAGGAGGGAAATGTCTATACCTCGCTTCCATATGAATTCAAGGTCGTTCCAGTAGACTTTGTATTCTCCTAAACTGGAGTATGTTGATGCAGATGTGAGTGCCAGTTCGACATCTTTTAGCGTGGAAACTTTGGGATTATCGTTTGTATCCATATTAAGACTCTTTTGAACTGCTGTGGGGGTTTTGAACTTGCTCATCGCGCTGTTAATTGGTATTTGTTTGAGTGAAAGATGTCGGGGTTCGGTCGGGCGGGAGATGTTGGGGTTCGGTCGAGCGGGAGAGGTAGGGTACGATCAGAGAATCCTGTGCCAGATGGAGTATTACTGCGAGAGCCCCCGGTAGTATAATTACCGGAAATGACCGACATTTCAGCTACGAGAGGACAGTCTGCTGTATGGTACTACATGAGCAATACTTTTTTTGAAGAACGTAGCAATGACTTCAGCTGCACAAATTAGTAAACTTCCAGCATCCGGGCTTCGCCCAATGACCTCAAAAGAAGCCAAGAAGAAAGAAAACAAAGCACTTTCACTAAAACACACCATGGCTGGGTTGAATGCAAGGCGGCTAATTCGCTCTAGAGTTCTAGAAGAGAGAAAGCTGCAATATGAAGCAAGAGATCAGCGTATAAAGAAGACTTCATCTACGAAAATAGAGACAAAACAGCTTGGATTTAACCGTGGGAAAATTGATGAAGGCCAACGACGTCTAGAGAGTTATCTCGGCCCTATGAAGGTACGTATATAATGAGCACTATAAATTGGCGGCCAGCATGTTTCGGGAAGCAGTATCGGTAAAGACAGAACTTGAGCCGGCTGTGATAGTATTCAGGCATATTCGTGGTTATAATGGTATTTTGGACTAGTTCTTTTGACAAGATCCGCTACCGTTATATACAACTAGGCCCCAATCCACTTTTTCTCAGTAGTAGCATTATTAACGAAGATGTAGGATCCGAAAAAAGGTGATTTTGTCAAATATATCGAGAGAACTGGGCCGCTAGAAGAAGATGGAGGCGGTATGAGCGGGGTTAGTGTTTGAGTGTAGAGACAATTAGGGCTATGTATATATATATACTAATATTACATTACTACAGATTCAAGGGACAGAACAGTCGCACAAGAATGAGAAAACGTGTATTCTTATGCTTAGCCCCGCTCGCCGGGTGAGCTGTAGGATGCTCTGTCTGGAAGGTCGGAAGATTCGTGGTGCTGGACTCTACAGGCGCGGGGTCAGGTCTGATGTACTTAGCATTAATGTCGCATGTGATGACGGTAAGTTTCGCTTGAGGTCCAGTATTTAAGCCTAATCTCTCCTGCTATTATATTTGACAATTCCATAGCTAACATTATAAGTTATCCAAATTGCAAATGAAGGTAGTTCGAGTGACCACTACTGGCGGGGGGATGTCAATGACCTAAAGAAGAAAGAGGCCAAGGTCTGTGGTAACGGAGGAGATAAGGGTGAACTAGTTAGGGGGGGGGTGAGAAGTGGGAATGGGAATGAAAACAAAGCGGAGGTCACTAGTGGGGCTGATGACTACGACTATGAAGACGGGTTCTTTGAGGCTAATGAGGGGGTCATTATGCATATGTTCCAGATGGCAGGATACGTTTCTTGACTGATTACATGTACTTAGAATGATCTCAGAGAGCACGTGTCATATCTAAATTATTAGTGCGCTGTTATGATGAATACTGTAAAGTATAGTTTGTCTATACGCTATACTTTTACGTGATAAAAGCATGGAGTATCTCAGCAGCTGTTGACAGTTTATGAGCCCTGGCTTGCTTCAAGAGCCCACGATACATCTTTTCACCTAACCCTATAATTAATCAATAGTTACCCTACCCTGTCTAATTACGGAACTAGCAGAGCCTCCTAACTTGTACACACTGCTCTCGCCAAACCTAACCCGCAGAGCCGCAATAACAAGCCCTCCATGCGCTGACTAATACACCTCACCAGAGCAAGACCTGCTGAGTACCCACGAAATATATCTAATTAGGTAGCTATATTGCTATCTGGTGGGTGAATGACCAGTTGTGAAGTTTGTTGCCATGTACTCGGGTGTGAGGGCAACTCTGGCGACAGGTGCCTGTGATGGCACCGATTTTGCATGGGAAATACAGACGCAAGCCACGACCTTTGCACCGCGTGTTGTCAGACACCCGAGTACAAACATATGCTGAGATATTCTCGTACCGTATATACGGTCATGGTCTAATTCTTGGACCGAAAGCCCTACTATCTTTGAGAACAAAAAACCCTTACTATCCTAGAGACTTAAGGGGCTGAAGAATATTAATATATATCAAACATCTTCTAGTAAGAGCACAAGAGTCTCGCTATTGTGGTAAATCCAGTACGAGTAACTTTCTTAGAGGGAAGGTGATAACTAATTTACTTAATCAATATAGTAATTAATAAATCGCTACTTTAGGCCATATGGTGTCTATATTGGTTTTGAATAGAGGGTATATAGGAGATTGAATTTAGGCTATGAATAAAACTAAAGAAAAACTGGTTGTGTGCTTGTATCTTTAGCGAGGGGTTGTGATAAGTAGTGGTAACTGAGGATGCCTTTTTTGCCTCTATTGTAGGCGTAGATTTAATAGCTAAAATATTCGACAAAAACCAGAGGCGAATATAGCATGAGCTACTTCTGAAGAAGATTTCAAGTTTTCTAATATAAGAGAAATATAAGTGGGTTGTTGGGTGGCTGTTAATTGCGCTCATAGGCCGAAAATCTACATGGTTTTTCGAGTCTAGAGTTGTAAAGTTCCAAGAAACCTCAGGGTTATATCCGAAAACCTCCGGGTCTCTCTAGGGATTGAGCTGGCTCGGAGGGCATTTGACCTCCGAAAGTGCTTGATTTTGTGATAGCTTCATACGAACGTAAGTACCTAATTTGCGCTAAAAATCCCCGAAGGCTCGGAGGGTCTTTTCGTCAGATCGGCCTTTTGAAAGTACTTAGGTTCGTGTAGGGTAACGGCACAAAAATAATACCAAATTCTCCCCGAAATCACCCAGAGAAAAATATCCCTAAAAGAACAATTAGGCAAGCTCGGAGCGGTAAGCACGCCTGATTCTATGGTTCTACACAGCAAACAATGGGGCTCGGCATGAGACTGGGCTCAAGATGACTTAAAGTATACTGAAACGCTGCGTTTTATTCCTTCAATAATAAGCTTTCCCTTCAAGAAAGGAGCTAGAAAGAATCAACCTAGTAGAAAGGGTGAGACTCGTGTACATAAAGTATTCATAAATATAAATTCACCATAACTCACAAGAATATGATAAGAGCTACACCAATAATTACTCCTCCTCCATCTTATTAAGGTAGGCTCTGATTTTAAACCTTTTTACATATCACAGTCTATGTAGACACAAATTTCTATTTCTGAGTTTGCTTCCCGATCCACTGGATCTAGCTATAATTGAAGCTTATCTAAAAAGACCCAGATCATAACCAGTAGAGGTTAAACAAGATCAGAGACACATGTTTACTTTCTAAGAAATATTTCTATTATTTATTCAGGTCTTTTAATCAGTAACATACTAATTGGAAGGGCTACGGCGTTAAGCGTTAAGTTTACAAGAACTATTATAAGCACTAAGTCAGAAGCACTTTACCACGGTAAATAACACAAATTCTATAAATATAGAAACGATAAATATAGTTCTTAGTGCTTCTAGTGCTTCTATATTCGTTTAGCGTGTTCCAGACACTTTTAGGTATAATGTTATGATATCACCCTATAGAGGCTTGGCTCCTGGCAACACTGAGACCTGATTACGAGTGATATAACATGATGATTTATGATTTTCTTAGCTACGAGCCAAGACATCTATTGATGACGCGTTCTGTGGCAAATATGGATCGCGCTATGATTTTCACTCCAGGAAGGGCTAGCCCTAATCAGGCACCGGCACAGACCCTGGAACACACCACCGGGATCTTCCTTAGGAAAATATTTTGCCGTTTCCGCTTCCCCTCGGGGCCTATAATTACAGATTTTACTGAAGCTGCCGGAAATTCTTTGTTAGCCTCATTCACTACGGTTGTATTATTTACGAATGGACCTCCACGACGAGAGTAGTGGTGAAGAGGACGGGCTAGGTGAGGATGCGGATGAAAACAATCTTGAACGGGAAGTGTACGAAGAAATTGAGGAGGAGCAAGGGAGACATCTCCGGGAAGATTATGCGCTGAATCCAGGAAATGCTGTTGAAATATCGGGTAGGGAATAATGATTATTCAAAGGCTTATCGATGTTTGTTTCTAACTATGGCAATTAGTTGAAGACTTTTTAGACACGTTCAGGGACCCGGATGATGCTACAGACAACTACGAACAGGCGATTAGGTTTCTACAAAGTCCACGAGTCCTTGACTGGCCTGCAAAACGCCATCGGTCGCGAAGAAAAGAGTGGTTTGCGAAGCACTACATCGATTACGTGTGCATAGTTGGAAACCCGTATTGTCCAATATCAATGCTGGGCGAATCTATGATGATGACTGTTGTTTTTACATTGAAAAACTGGAGCTCTCCATACTCCTGCAACCACGGCGAGACACTTGGGTTCAACATGAGGAATCGAACTATGCACTTGGGAACATTTAACGGCAGGTATAAATACTTTATTGTCATGCATCCGCGCCTTGCGGATGCATTTCCACAAGATAGCACTGTCAATTCTTTTATCAAATCGGGAATGGAAAACTCTGCATTGAAGGTTGAACACGCAAATACGCTTGCGGAGTACATCGCTTATGTCTGTACATCGACTGCATCTCTAGCATCAATAGGTGTTCGTAGAAGATGGAAGCTTGGGAACAACGACGAATTTTCGCTTACTTATGGACGGTGGACGACGTTTATAACTGCACTATTCGAGCAATGGGATGGCGGGATGAAGGGCCCTGGGGCCGATGAATTCTGGGGCGGTCACGTACCACATCTTCATTTGTGGGATTATGGAAGCAATCTAGAAATAGACTTGAACACACCTAACTACGACTTTCCGGCAGTCTTTGGAGATGAGCTAGGACGGATTTTCGATTTAAAAGAAGTAAAATCCTTCTCATGTGCGCTTGCTACCGAGCTCAGTTACTTAGAGGATCCATTCATACCAGGAGGGGCGCGTATTCCTCTGTCAATGCTGGCAAAGCGAGCTGTAGTCGAAGAGCTCTGGAGAGATCGTGGAGATCGCAAAAAAATGAGTTTTTACCCTATTGGTCTATCAAGACAAGTAGGAAATTTTCAGTCAATAGTAGCGCCAGACTTTATGAAGGACGGAATTCTCAGGGATGTTTCTGGAAGGTTAGGACTGGAGAATTCGAATCGCGAAATTTTAAATCCGGGTCCGTTCCAGTGTTACAACGCCTACTCCCACTCAGTCCGTTCAAGTCCCAGAGTATTTGCCGCCAGTCATGGGTTGCATACGGGTGCAACATGCACACCAAAACGATTGAGTACTTCGCATATGAAGAAGCGCGACCGGCTTCGGTCAAAGATAGAACGTAATTATCATAATGATTCACTAAGACCACTCGGCCGTGAAATGGAACAGATACAAACTGTTGGGAGAACTGGACTGTCCGGCATGAGGCTTGAGATCATCTTGAACTTCAACATCCGTGCGTTGAAATGGGAGAATAGAAATTTTGAGTACATCCTACGACGAGCAATTGTACCAGTTGCTAAATCCTGGCTGGATACGATAAGAACCTACTCTAAAATGATTATGTTATTTGACGTACGAATCTTTCCCGGAATTATCTATGCATATATCGTTATGTTTGACTCAGTTATCGGCCATTATCAATCGATCTTTGATGGTAGACACCGTGATGGCCTATCAATTGGCGAAGGGGAAATTATAGCCAACCTGGAGCGGCTTTCGTTATATACACTCACCGGTGATGCTAGAGTCTGCCCTTCGAGGATCTGGAGTTTCCTGGGGATTCAGGAAGGGATCCGAGATAGAGGATTTCCTTACGTGAATCCTCAGCATTTGAATATCCGAACAGGAGAGCTTGATGCACCGTCATGGCCGACCGTCCGGAACAAAGATAACTTGCCAGATCTTGCACAGGCAGCCGCTCTCAGATTCCATTACGGCCCTGGTGTCTCCAGTGCAAGAGTATTGCAAGCGCAGATTTGCTTCCGTTCATCAAAGGAAATCAAAAATAAGATGAGCCTTTACCTCGCGATAGAGGGCGTTGTTTTATACTCCATGATTCCAGAAACAAAAGAGTTTGTCTCGGCAGCGTTGAGGCGGCGGATGCGAACCTGGCTTGCAGGCAGAAGGCTGGTTTTGGACAGGTCTCAGCCTCTAGAGGTTGAGAAACTAACCGTAGATATTGCACTACGCGAGGAAGCCCTAAGTCAGTGGATGATGAACCCTACAGCATTGATGTATAAGTCATACAATGCGGTTTTATTGGGATGCGCACCAAACTCGGATATTGATGTTGGGGATGCAGAAGTGCCTCCGGAGAAGCTCCTGTTAAAGGATTACTGTACTAAGCTATACGAGGGCTTGATGAAAAACGAAGGTCTTTGCAGGTTTGGCCCGCAGAACTGCGGCTGGATATCTAATTTGTCGGTCATTAAGAACGAAATAAAGGATGAATATCGCTCAACGATTACTAGTTCAGTGTGGGTAAGCAGTCTTGAGTGGGCATTCCAGGCAACTTTCGTGGAAGCTGTCCCAGCTATCCAACGAGGAAAGGTTATAGGGACGCGCCTCCTAAGGATTCGTGGGGATAACCATGGCCATCATGAGTCAGAGCAGGCTAGAAGATCGTTCCTGGCGGGAGGTGTGGTGCTCCAAGCAGCTATTCCGAACTTTGTTGAAACCCACTATGCTCTCAATACCCCGTATCCATTCGAAGGCATCCCTGATTTTCTTCTAGACGGCTTTAATCGTAAAATGGGAGGATGGGAAGCCAGCCACGACAACGATGTTCTACAACACATGAAGACGGCACAAGGGCTATTGGATTACCGGAGCCCTGCAATCGAGCTGATGCTGATAATCATCACTGTTCTCACGATGGCTACACCACTCCCACGATGCCAGGTTCCATCAGACTGGCTAAATAACCCCCGGTATAGAAAAAATGGACGAGGAGGTGTCCCATACTTTGACCACGGGTCAAATAATACGGACAAAAATATGTGGGCAGCCATTCTAGCAACAAAAATGATGTGGTTCATTTTCCCAGATGCGCTTCAGAATATTGAATCTGGATGTACGTGCACTAGGTTTGCTAATAAAACAGGTAGGTGTTTATTATATTACGCAGAGTATTATATCGGGTGTGCTGATAGTGAATAGAGCAATTCCATATTACATCGTCTCTTCTCCTACGCATTGGGTGGACCACAGAGCGGTGTTTAAGCCGCACTGGGGTATCACCGTTCAATCCTCGCACGGACAGGGTTACCTGGGCTAACCAAGAAGCGCTCAAAGCACGGTTGAAAAAATATCGTAAATTGTTGCAGAAGAACAATATTCGAGCTCTAATAATATCTGTCTTTGATATCACCGATGATTCCGATGGAGATAAATGGCTGAATCGAGCGTTGCTGGGGGCAGAAGTGTAGGTGGTATGTGTCATGTTACTTCCATTCACTCTCGGCTTAGTGTCCCGTAAATATCTCATTTAACCTCACATTAATATTTTATATGCCAGTTCTAAGGGAAACTCATTTCATGAGATCAATGGTACATGACTTCCCCCACATCTATCTGGTCTGCATTGATAAAGACAGCCTTGGTCTGTGATAAATTTACGTGTACATCACATGTGGTCACTCGATAAATGACATATAAATTAAAATTAATTAGTAAGAAGTGAGTAGATTCTGGATTCTTGAGAAACAAGTCTCCAGGTGATGCCTATATCTGACCGCCAAGTATAGCGGTACAGTTATTCTATCTATATTACAGAAATAAATTCTACGCGTAGCACAATATATATATTTTATAGTCCACATTCCAAGGGAAGCATCTTGTAAAGAATATAGTACAATTTTTTTTACTTGTACTATAAGACCAGCTTTCATTTCTTAAAAATAGCTCTATTATACTTTTAATAATGGGTAAGGCCCTCCTAGGTCTAGCTCAATATTGGGGGTGGTTGGGTGAGTGGGATTGGGAATATAGCTCGCTCATCTTGATACCCTAGCGCCTCTTATAATATGTTAGCGAACCAAATAATGTTAATGTTGAAAAGAGGAAGCACGATGATCTATTACTGCCCTGGGAGCGTATTCTTACTTCTATATATCATCCATATTGGGCTGTGGTCGAGCCGCTGTGGAGGTCTCGGCGAAATAACAAGCTGAAGATTCGGGCTTTTTAGGAAGATCTACAATAGTGATGCGGTAAAAGGTGCTGAATCGATTGTCTAATAGAGAAGAAGGGGTCTATCGATATATGCTCTAAAAGAGAGAACCCTAAGCCCTTATATAGGATGCCTTGCCTGGATCCTCAAACATATGAAATAGTGAAACACGTGACTCATACTCGTATCGCCGAGGTCCAACTTGATCATGTGAGAGGTTAATGTATTGGTTAATTGGTCACCTGATAGAGTCGGACCTTGGCAATACGAGTATATGAAACCCCCGATTGGCTATCCTTATTAGGAAGTATCTATAATAAGTTAAATTGAGGGGCAGACGAGTGACTGACCGTGACTGAAACATCGAATGATACTCCGTGATCCAAAGTGAATTCTTTTGATTATTTTATTAGCTCTACATAAATTATGAATACTTATTAGATTTTTAAGGGCTTTTAATATTCTGTGATATGTGTTTAGGCTGATTCTAGCCATATTTTTGGGATGTCATCATATTCGCAACCGCATCACAAATGGTGATAGAAAGCTTAAACAAAACTCTTTGCCAGAGATGGCGATAGTTCATATTACTGAGAATATTACAGGTTGGATTGTTTGACGTAATGTAGGATTAGTGGATAAGCGGATCAGAGGAGGCCGATGAATGGACCTATGTTCCCTTTTCTCGATATATTGTCAAAGGTAAAAGTGATAAATTTGTGAAGAGGATATGATACTTAGGACTCTATAGATTGGCTCTAGATATTATTGAAGGGATATCTTGAAATTGAAGGGTAGTTAGGTGTCTAAGATCAACGTATCCAGCTTCATGGGTATGATAAGCAAATGAATCATAAGTAACTGAATGGTTGGGTTTATGGCAGTGATTTTGGTCGATTGTACAGTAGATCAGGCTTTGTATCTGCGGTAGATCGAAGTAACCAGTAAATAGCTATTGTGCGGAGGGACAAAACCCCCACCGCATCAGTATTTCCCCTAGAATAATCGAGTCGACAAAGACATTAATATTGTCTTGTGCTTTGACAGATAGAAAAATTAGCAGAAAGAAGACTACCCCTTGCGCGGGAGTAGCCTGTACGAGCGAAACGCAAATAGTTATGAGGTAAATGTTCCTCATCGGAGGCCCATAGTATAGAATTCGAAGGGGCAGGACAGTGGTGTGCGTTGTGTAGTGAGAGCTAGGGGATGATGAGAGGTAGGTGTGTGGTGTAGTATCGTGAATCCTAGGTGGGTATTGTACTGGCGGAATTTGAGCTCCAAAACATCAAATGGGGGAAAGAGTAGGCGTATAGGGGTATCTAGAGCAGTGTTGTCAGTCGGGCAGTCCGTCCGTTCTGAGCCTAGGACCGGACGGGACCATGAGCTATAAGGCGTCCGGTCATGGCTGGCGAGATACCCTAGGGAGTAGGAGGCTAAGACAATTGACTATAGTCACCTGTAGGGGACTATAGCAGGCGTTGACTATAGGGCACTGCAGGGCAGCGTTTTGAAACGGGAAAAATAAGTATATTAATGAAATGAAAAAGACATGTGAACATTTTAAGAGGTATAGTTACCTTCACCCGGCCCCTCCAGGGCCATTCAGGGCCCTCCGTAGAGTAAAAATACCCCACTAAGTCCATCGGGCCATGTAGAGGATACTCAAAAACCTCAGGCCTCGTAGATCCCTGCAGGGCCCTATAGAGCCCTGTCTACTACCGGGCCCTCCAGACTTTGTATAAACCTGCAGTCCCTAAATTTTCTGGCCCTGGACCGGCTTTCCCTGATAGTCCGTCCAGTTCCCACGATCCAGTAGGGCCCCGCCAGGGGCCCTGTAGTCCGACCCGGACGACTGACAACACTGATCTAGAGCATGCGAAGTGGTACCGTGCCGGCACTTGGTGAATTAAACGCACGAGGTGAATAAGAGAGGTGGCACAGGGGGTGTGGGAAAAGGTACGATAAGGTAGTGCGCTTGGGAGTAACATCATTACTCCTAGGTGAGAGTATTCTGTTGCTAGTTTAGACTTCTAAATAGATATAGATCCTTGAAGGTAAGAGAAAGGAGTATGGTAGTAGGTTTCTGTAGGAGTCCCAAGGCAGACCAATATTTGGCCATAACTTGACTGGTTCAGGCCGGAAGAAAACTTTTACTAATTGAGGTATGGTGAATTATAGGTATGAAGAGACTAGGTAGAGGGTTGAATTGAGCTGGTTTCAGAAACCGACATAAAGCCGATTGTCTCAACGGTTGAAACTATTTAGACCAGCAGACAGATCGATCTTTAGGGCCTCTATGGTGTTTATGAAAAATATTCAATACTACTAGGTTAATTGGGTTTTTGTGGGCTCTTCACCAGTAGTGTTGGCCAGGGCGGTAATGCTCGTGCCCACGCTTATCCATTGCAAGGCTTTGGCCTCTGGAAAACTCAATTCCATTCTAGTGACCGTGGGTAGCTTTCTATCGAGAGCCCCATAGTGATCTAGCAACACTGATCACTGTCGGTGAGTATTACTGCGAAGTTTTTATAAGTGTTTCTAAGTTAATTTCTCGAGGCACCTAGACTAGAAAACATCGAGATATCTAAATTGGGTCTTAGGGCAACGTTGCTGCATATAAACCTCTACAGGTACTCGGAAATGTCTTTACTTGCCAAGCAACAGAGAAATTTTCAATATATTGATTGGCTGATTGCCATTTGGGGTTCGGAGTTTCATCGCGCCAGCTCTGGTTGTTCCTTCCGTCCGCCGGGGGTTTGGGACACACTAAAACTAACTATTAGCTCCTCTGTATAAAAAAGTATGGTGGGACTTCTTCCGGAGTTGTTGAGAGATTAATTAGGGGATTTCAGTTATACTCCCAATGATGTGCGTAGTATTTTATCAACGTCCCTGTGGTCCTGTGTGATAAGTAGTATTAGGTAGTAATATAGGTGGTGGTGACTGCTGGCCTTGAGTCGGTTGGTATTCAACACCCGTCAGAGTGAAGTTCTGCAAGTATCTCTGACAGAGAAAATGTACTATAGCTAATGGGGTGTATATACGATGACTAGTTCATTCATTCACTAGAGGGTGATAACTGAACACCTAGTTACCTAGTCCATACATCCCCACATCAGTACACTAGGTTTTGGGCGCCAAAAAGGTTCATAGCATCTGTACGACCAAGTGTTGAAGAAAACTACATACAACTTATTCTGTACCATTGTGCTTATTGTATAGTGGGTTATGTGGGTGGTGTATAGTAACTTAAAATAGCCTGTAATGAATATAATTAATATCTCTAATATAAACCGACATGAGCACCAACCTAGGTGAGTGAGATAGGGGTGGAATCCATACTCGGCGTCGGGGCGTCTAGGGATAGCAGGCCTTCCGATAGGCAAGCCAAGGAAAAATAAGAGACGGCCCGGCCTAGCCCAACTTATTTAAGAGGGGCCCGGGCAAGACCAAATATGGGCCGGCCTATTGGAAGGCTTAAGGGAGGGTGTTTCTAACGGTAGGACCGTTTCGTGGTGAGAATCGGTCCAAATCTAAATGATAATAAAATAGTCGGTGTATATTGTGCTTGTTGAATCGTGTGGTTCAACTGACACAAGCCCTGTACGGAAACTGTTTCTACCAGATTACTATCAAAGTGATATCTCATGATCCGGAGGTTAACTCCAACTGGCTTATAGCTAAGGGAGGTTAAGAGTCATTCTTGGAAAGGGCCTCAGCTGTCTATCTATGTATAGCTAACTCTCGTAGTTAGACAAATTTTGCATGTCCGAACAGAAGGTATGATCATTTCTGGAGAGCGGAAACAGTGCTTTGGCTCCAGGAAGTGCAGCAGTTCAATCGGGAAATAACCATACATAATAGGCTTAGAGGTTTGGTGCAGTTCTAGTGATAGAATCAGCAAGATGTTTTTTGTCTCGTGAGACATGGCAGCCGTCTCCTGAGGCAAAGTTTGCCTAAGCTTTGTCCCCACGTCTCCCAGGCCTCCCAGGCCTCCTGACGCTGGCTGTGAAACCTTGTCTCCTGGTGCCTCCGGAGGCTCCAGAAACTGCGCTGGTAGCCTCTAGGGCATCCGGGTACCCCTCCGCAGACACCACAGCCAGCTTCGCCAGCCGTCGAGTCCGTCTGAAGACGCGACGGACTCCACAAGACTGGCTGGGCGCCGTCCAACTGTAGACTGACTACAGTCTCCTAAATCACAGAATTACTGACCACAATCCCATAACACTGGGGGTTCACATTGCCGCAACTCTGACACAAACATGAATCAATCTTTATCTAAGAAAGAAATCTAGAGTGCTAATTGAAGAAATATGACCAACCATACCACTCAGCACTGAGAAACACTAGATTTAGAGTAGGCACAAAGGAGAATTACTACTTGTCACTCTATACTATTGCCAGTGTATATTTTACAAGTTTATAATGTTCTAAAAATAGACGGTCCGTCCGTCCGTCCACATGTTGGACGGACTGGCTTGGCTGGAAGACTGCAGTCCCTCGCAGTCTCTCGCAGTCCCTTGTAGTCCTGACGGGACTTGCCTGGCGCCGTCGACTACAGTCGATTACCGTCGGCCTGGACGACTGGCAGCGCTGCAGGTCCACAGCTCGTCAAAAATCGCCAAGTCCATGGACGGTTACCCGGTCCCAAAGTAAGAGAACCCCTATATCTCGCGCCAAAGCCCTTTAAGTCCCCATAATCCAACATACCTGTAGCAACCCCCTTCCCCTCCCCCTCCCCTTCCCCATCTACCTACAAGCAGTCTATTATAGAGCTAACAACCTATTTGGGAGGACCTTTCCTAGCGAAGCCTACCACCAAACGAACTCCCTATGTCCGACATGTCAACGTGACCTCCAGAGGACTCCCAGCGCAGCACCTGCAGCAGGAGCCCCCCACCAGGACCCCAGCAGCCATCAGAAGCCTCCGGACGACAACAGAAACAACCTACCCGTCACGGTACGAACCCTCCATGTCCGACGCGTCGAGTGGACCCCGAGCGGAAGCCCAGCGCGACAGCAGACAGGCATGTAGGCAGGCAGGCAGGGCAGCGAAGCAAGAAATGTTTATATAGAGTAGATAGCGTACATAGCAAAGTACATGAATTTCTGAAACTTTAGAACTGTGACTACCAGCATGACTACTGTGACAAGCAAATACTCGAGTCTCCTGAAGTCTCCCGAGGTCTCCTGAGGTCTCCAGAGAGTAATATACGGGTCTCCAGAGCTCTCGGAAGAGCTCTGAGACTTGTGCGTGTATCAGAGATATCCTGAGATTTGGCCAATCTTCTGAGCGTCGATTTCTATCCTGAGTATCCCGAGTCCTAGCGGTATCAGAAGCCTCAGAGAGAACTGTGCAATCTTGCTGATGAGAGTGAGTGATAATGAGACAGTTTATTTCGTTTTAGTCTAAATCGGTACTGCTTTGTACTACCGAAAAGAATGTGTAGGGAGTTGGATATCTATAAAAAAGTATATAAATTCGCATCACTATATATCACTCGAGCTTAATCAATATAAATAAATTAATTAATCATTAGTACATGGAAATGCAAATATATAACGCATAAAATGATCGATAGTTCGTTGGTTGGCATAAGGGTGTTCTGATACTTCTATATATGCTACATATATGCCAATAATCGACCCATTGTGGAGGTCTCAACTTAATAATTCTGGGAATACGCCAGGGTATTTAGAACCAACAGTAACACATTAGGTAAAAGGTGTTAATCAATTGAGTTATTAAAGATGGATAGAGATATATATCAATATATACTTCAATAATCGAAGGTCAAACCCTAATATAGGATGAATTAGCTTGATACTCGAGAGTAGCGAGTAAAGATACGTAATTACAACTTAGTCCTGTATGGCCCTCTATAATCTATCTAGATTAGGAGGAATCAATCTTAGTGTTTAACTCCTGGTAGTAGTTTGGGATGATACTTAAATACAGTAAAATTACCCTACAAGTATATATATGCTTTTGTTCAATATCTGATTCTTATAGGAATGTACTAGTACATATGAAGTAATCCTTATTTACGTCGGACCATATGCTCTTACAGGACGGATATCATGCATCGAACTGATTGTACTGTAGTATAATTTGTTAATGTTGACTTAGCTTTTCTGGACAAAGACTATCTCAGATACACCATATGGGATACAATACCTTAAAATTAGTAATTTCTGAACTTTTATCTTTCATTTTGAGGAAAGAAAGGGTATTGCCTGGGAGTAAGCCACAGCCCTATGTACGTACACGCCTCGCCGCGTACTCTCCGCACTATCCAGATTTCCCATCCCAATTCTTCTACTCGCCACATCCCCCCGCTATACCACAACAAACCACTCTCGAGCTCCCACTAATTAAACAAGCACTGCAGAAGGCAAACCTATATCTCCCGCTGTACCTCCTGTGTCTATTCTCTAGAGCCTACAAGTATTCATTGCGCCGTATTCAACCCCATTCCTAGCGCCCTCCGAGCTTTAAAGTTTAGAATGGCTCATAATTGCTACACTCTCTGAATACCTCTAGATTGAAGGATTAAGAACCGAATCATTACAGGTAGTAATTAAAAGGCTAGTCTTGCTACTTTATTTGGAGGATAATAAATCAAGGACTTACCAAAGTCCGTAGAAATTAAGCTATTGCTAGCAGTGGCTTTTGACAGCTTTGAACCTACGGAGGAAAAGGGTGGTGGATTTTCTTATATTCGAAGTTTTACTTAAGCATTTTTGTAGGAGTTCGAGACTTGCAAGGATTGTTGACTCTAAAGTATATAGCGCAAATATCTCTTTGGATCATCTCCCAGACATTGAGGACATAGAAGTTGCATAGGGCCCGAGAGTCAGAACACATATAGATGCGCCTGAGGCTTTTAGGAACTACGGCAGTAAGAACTAGATCATTTATTTTCACACGAATGGAGGCCATGAACTATTGAAAAATCAATGATGAGGAGCACTCTATGCATAATTAACTTTCACTATAAGAGAACAACATTGCTCCAGTGTACACACAACAGGGCGGTCTTTGTAATGTCAGGCTCATTGAGCGAGGAGGGGGTTGACCGGCGGCTCTAACCATAAAAGCAGAAATTCATTGGAGCCTGAGAAGTAAATTAGGTAAAACCTTATTATGTAGGCATTCGATTATATAGTTCATACTATGGCATAGTATAAAAAGCTAATTAAAGGCCCTGGGTAGCTTGAATCAAGTGAGGCAGTATAGTAAGATATAGCGTACTAGCTGTTGAAGTAGTATCGACTTCTACTCGAGCCCTTGATTATATCGAAATTACATATAAGATTACAAAAGCTATGGCACTCAGGTTCAGTGACCTGGGCAATGAAACGCCTAGTAGAGAAATCAGCAGTCCAATAGTAGTTGAACACCATATCTACAGATATAGAACATGAATTAGCAATTGTTCTCCTGTTACATTACTAGGCCAGTGCAAGACCTCGAATAAAGAACGTCTCCTATAATGATATTGATCCTGAGAACTATATTACACAAGTACGTAAAGACTTAAAGAATTGAAGTCGCTTGATTGCTAGAACTGGAGGGGAAACTACCCGGATATTTATACACAAATATCCTTGTCAATAGCAAAAATCATTTGTTCCGTAACAACCCAAATAGTAAAACAAAGCTGAGTACTACCACCCCTACTGTGGAGATCCCTTATTCCAACAGGCCTAAAGGTAGGTGTACTGAAGGGCGTATGGTGCAGACAATGTTTGGCAATTCACAGCCGCACTAGATTGCAATTGATTTAGGTGGATGTAGCTGTGGATATTCCGGGGTCAACAATGTTATACATGAGAATTGTATTGACAAAACTTCGGTTAAGGCTCATATGGGTTATGGTCGATAAAATAGTTAACGACACTGATCCAGAAATCACCAGACTTTGCAAACATAAATTTACGATTGAATGAATTAGCCACAAAAGCCGAACTGATGCCAACGCAGGTACTAGGATAGGGAAAATTATTTTATTTTAATGCATATGGCGAGTGGGAATATGGAACCTTTATATAATGACCTCTTCAGACCTAAAGAAATGGCAGATGGCATAGTGTGTCTGTGTATTTTGATGTCTTCGGACTGGGGGAAAATTAATAAAGACAAGAAAAATACACTAGAAATGATACATTTGAGGTTCGGAATTATAACCTTAGAGCTATCATTTGTTTGCTCGCCCTAAATTGATGGGCAATCGACAAACTACTCAGGGTGGGAAACACTTTCTCTCAAGACATAAATCATAACACTATTGTATATATATATTACTTTTGACTCCTGTTGAGTTTTGAAGATGTAATCTAGGGATTAATCATAGGCGTTGGGTGCTCAACTAATGCTACGACTAGTTGAGCAATCAGTTACACTCTAGCATGGCTTCTATCACGCGTCTTGTAGCGCAGTAGTTTTTGATGCACAGGTCTATACCTTCATAACTGGTAGTTGAGAGCAAGATGCATGCATGCCATATGCTATATCTCGAGGGCTTGGAAGAATACAAGATGTATGATCAGCTTAATGGACACTAATTATCCAGGTATAGGACTTGAGACTTTAGGCAACAAGGAGCTTGAACCTAGTTAGATCAAGAGGCAGTACGGCGCCGAAGACATTGAGCCATACTCGGTTGTATATCTGATTTGATATTTCCCCAAGAGTCCTATTTGATTCGTGGAGCTAGGCATTCTTCATAGCTCGTATGTGCGACCATCCATCCTCATGGCTGTTCAACGCCTCGAGTTACATGGGTTCGAATGTAGGGCATCCAATTAAAGACTCCTGCTCCAGGCCTCGAGAAATTTAGTTCCCATAAAGAGGACCACGAATGAATGAATGAATGAATAAATCTAGGGGCGTGGGGCTCAGGGGGAAGTGGACCACGCGATTTTGTGTACTCTAGGAAAAACGTATGGTGAGTCAAGCAGGCGTAAGCCAACTGACGTGGTTCTCTTATGTCGAAATCCATTAGGAAACAACGTAAGTATAGCTATTGATATCGTTTCAAGAAGGGGTTTGCATCATCTCGTTTCTGTTAAACTGCCTGCCCTGTGACTATTGTGTATTCTACGCCTTAAATGTTTCTAATAGTCTAGACGGACGTTATTCGACTATAGTCGACGGTACCACGCTAGCTAATGTCGTACGGACTATGTATTTCATGGTGCTATGAGCTTCTAGAATTTCAACTAGGACTATTATAGTGGCTAGTAGTCACTGTTCCTTTACTATTACTCTAGGTCTCATCTTTTAACTCCTACAATATAGGATTAGGGATTTTCCTCAATTAGATCTCAGTGTTTCTTAAGTGTACATATTTCAAATATTTGAGTTATTTTTATAGAAGTGGGAGAGCCATTATCTCCCGATTTAGGTGCGGCAATATGTGGCTCACTAGACTACAGTTACGCTATAGTCAGGTAATTCGCAGCTAGTCATTCGTGATTCATTGCGTCTTAACACGGTCTTGGAGCAGGTATGGTTCCCAGCCCTCTGCGAGGCTTTTATTTCTATGGCTGAGCTGTATATGGAGTCTTGCTGCCTGAACTATCAACTCTTGGGGCTATATGTATCCTAAGTGCAGCTCATAAGATGTAGCACAATCAAAAGGGTATACTAGGAATCATAAGCTTATAGATTCGCTCGAGGCTTTAAACGGGTGCCTCTTTATTATTTGCTTAGTTCGCCGACCGCTGGGAGTAGGGGCCTCAGGTTTTCGCTGATCCTCAGGATCTTGAGCGAGACGCTACCGAGTTTGTTCGGTTTGAGCTATTTTACGGGTGGTCAATTGTATTTGTTCGAGTACCTTAATTAGTGACGAGTTCGTTTGCTCGATTCCCCAGGACATTGAGAAGTAAGCAACTGTATTTTACCTGACTGCTCGAGGGCTAGAGCAGCTCTCTGTACTAATCCAACTACTCGAGGGCTGGAACAAGCGACTCGAGTTTTATGGCTTATGGAGGCCTCGAGTCGGCTTCGACATTATTTTTCTGGATAGTGGACATCTTGGACGAGACTCTACTTTACTTGACTGACTGCTCGAGGTCTTGGACCATCAGCCACTTACTTTCTGATCTTCTGGGGCCCTCTAACAAGTAATAGTCCTGCCAGAAAGCGGTAATGCCCGTGTACTCTTAATGCAATGTTGGGTAGACACTACATACACTGTGGTAGGTGAGCTGCTAAAGATCATTGGCTAAACTACGGTCTGCTGTCCTTTAAGAGGCTTGAGTAGACTGATCTAGTCATTTTTCATGTGGCCCGCGTCATCAACCGCGATAGAAATTAATTACTTCGGCCAGGCCAATTCATTCAGACCTTTGTGTCCCCTGGTCGTCACGGTTCCTATTTACAGAGTTCGAAGCCTCAGAAAGGTTACTTCCCCAGGAGTGAATTGCTGTTATCAGTGTTCTGTTACAGCGACTCTAATGACCTATAAAAGAATTTTATTAACTTATTCTGTTCGAATTATAGGTCAGGTAATTATGGTATACCACGTACTTAACCTCAACTGAGGGTAGGAAGGAATAGTTTCTAAAACATCACCACGCTTCCTCCGGGTCGCCTCTCGGTTACCCGAGCTTAATTAACGATGATGATGCTCAGTATGCTCGGTGACTCACTGTAAGTACTCTGTTCTCTGTACTCCTAGCACGATAGACGAGATCGTTTCATTGTGAGTTGGTGACTCTTGGGAAAGTCGATTCTATGCAGACCTGGCATAGCTAATAACCATCAATCTATCTGTTCAAGGTGACTGGAATACACAGCCACTATATGCGTAGAGTTGTGTTCGAAGGCCTGAACATAGTGAGGCTTGTTGGGGGCTCCGCTGGTATTCTTTGTTCTTGTGTTCGAAGGCTCGAACGACTGCGGAGCGTTCTGTGACTACAAGAGGTACTACCGTTCGAGGGCTCGAGTGTGAGACGGCTTCACAGTGGGCACCTGCATCCTTGCTGCTGCTTTTCGGGGCCTTGGACAACTGGGTATCCTCTGTGGCCGCACGAACCACTGCCACTCGAGTGTTCGAACTAGGGAGGACTATCATCTTCACTGCAATTCTTGGGCTCGAACAAATCAAGACCCTACAAGGAACTCGGTGCCACATCTTGGTATGTAGTCCGTGATCTCGAACAAGCAGTGCTTCTTGGAGTATTTCTGTAATATACTCCAGATCCCTGGTAGGCGAATCTCAGGTATTGCCACTACCTAACTGCCTACTGTGAACTTGCTTTAAACACCGTACTAGGCCTACTTTCTGTGGGTTCAGGGCCCTGCAAGCGCTTTGTCAATGCCTGAACCTCACTCGGTACCACTTTCCTCGCGCGGTGTGGCTTTTGCTCGAGACTCCCCGGGAGTGTTGCGCCCACTTCTATAAAATATCTTTGATCCAGTCTGTCTCAGCCAGCTTTAACAGTACCTGCCTCTCTGCTCTCGCCGTGGCGTTTTTTGTACTCACTCCTGGGCGGGGTGGAAACCATTTGCTTCTAACTCTTTTCTTGTGGTGCTCGTAGCCTGTCTTCTGGCTCTCTCTAACGACTTTTGTGGTGTCTGGCCCCTTCTCACTGTTTGCGTGCCTCGCTGGCTTGCATCACAATTTGTTACTCGTTTTTTTGTCGAGGTTTCACTACTTGAGTGCTGAAGAGTAGGTGTTTTCTGAAAGCTCGCTCCGCTGTGTCCTGTAACTCTGTGCGTGCTTCTTTCTGCCTGTCTTGCTACTTCTGTCGCTTTCGTCACGGGCACGGGCTGTCACTCGGTCTCTTTCTTGGCGTGACTGTTGCTCTTCCACGGGCAGGCCAAGCGCAGGGAGTGGCTTTTCTGCGGAAGAACCCCCGTTCGCCGTGGAAGCGCGTGTTTTTTTGGTTAGTTCAGGTTAGTTTAGGGTTTAGTTAGGGTTAGTTTAGGGTTAGTTAGGGTTTATTTAGTTAGGGT